>OU343217.1:293706687-293800374 GCA_910596185.1 Chrysanthemum makinoi | reverse complement strand
GAAGGCCTATAAGCTTAGGCCCATGTCCAATAAGGAAAAGGGAAAAGAGTGGGAGTGTTGCCCTCAGTCTTGCCTATACATAATTTTGTATAACCCTCACTGAGGGTTGGTTGTTCAACGCATTTCTTTCACATATCTACCAACCATTCATAGCATACAATGCGTGCAGGTGTTTGTGTGTGTATTGTTCAATCGCCTCTATCTCTTTCTAATAAGCTTGTGTTGTAAATCTAGTGACCTAACATGTTGTTATTCTTCGATTTACTATTTGGTTTTTGTTTTTTATTTTTCGTGATTTTTTGCAAGTTACATTTGAAATCAAGTATTAATTTTATATAGTGGAGTGAGTTTAGAGGTCCATCACAAGCATACTTGAGGAATTTTATTTTATTATTTTTTTATGGTTGCAAAGTTCAAATATTGATTTGCTTCTACTTGCTAACTGCACCGCGTTGAATGAAGGATTAGCGCAGTTTCATGCGATACTTATAGTACCCATGTTTCAGAAATCTTGGACCTTTTTCTCAAATTTTATAGGATTTATGTATTTTTAAGAATTTCAGGTTCTCTATCTTTGCCTGTATCTATCTTTATCTTTGATATTATCTCGTGTGTTAAAAGTTATAGCTATGCGTGTTATAAGTTATATCACAACACGTGTTTTTATATATCAGGTAATGGATATCTTGAGGGCAATTATGTTTATTTTGGGAATGATTTCAGTATTCATGGGGATTTTGTTGCTAGAACCCGATGAGCCAAAAGGTATGTATGTATTCAATTTATGATTACATGCCAAGTATGGAGTGGAAATATGGGCGGATTGGGTGACAAGTCAAAATGGGTACACGTCTAACCAAGCAAAAATGCATCTGATATGCTAAAATCATTTATAAAAATTATTAAAAAACAATTTATTATGGCATCAAAAGTATTAGCCTTTACAATGGTGAGGTAACTTGTCAACAACATTAAGTTCATGCAACCTCTAATTAATTGTTTAGTTCTAGAACATTATAATATCTAAATAGTATAGCTTTTGTAATCTTATTTGGTACTTTATAGCTATTTATAAAATTTAAGAAAATGGACAAAAGGTGTTAGAGGGTAACACAAACCACTTGACATGTTTTGACTTACAAGGGTTTTTTTTTTAGTCCATATTGGCCTGTTTGATATGTTGTTCAAAAAACAAGTTTCAATATAGAGCGAAGTTTGGTTAGAAAAGCAACAAGATGGGTGAGAATAACTGAATAAGTACATTTTGGAATATCGTTGGTGTATGTTCATAAACCGCTATGCTATCATCTATGACCTATCTAGCACAATAGATGTTGTGTTCTGGAATTATAAAAAGATTTTCTAAGTTATGACATGCAAGAAAATTGACGTGTATTAACATGTGATAAATTGTTTGTCCCATATTCATATAGTTCACATCATTATTAAACGGATAAGTTGTTAGGATAGTTTGCATCAACTTTTTAATGTAGCATCGTCATTAAGAATTTAGATGTGTTTTGAATGGGATGTTTGGTAGTAGTTTTGCTGCCAAGACATATAGTGTGTGTGTTTGCATGTATCTTCTATCAAAATGGGGTGTTTCATTGCAGTAATTCAGGAATTAAATTTTTAGTGGTAGTGCTATGCAAAAATGCTTATGTTGTTTACACTTTCAATAGACCCGTTTCTCTATTACTCATTTATGATAATCTATTACATGCAACCCAATATGATCGTTAATTGAATCGCTTTTTGTAGACAAAAGATCATATGCGATAGTCGAGAAACCTTCAAATAATGGCTTATCAAGATCAGATGTGTGTGAATTAACGAAAAAGAACGATATTTGAGGACTGATCTTGTAGTATATATGGCATCTCATGTTCTTACAATAAAGTGATTTAAGAAGAGGTCTATGGTTATACTTTTTATGGGGTATTTGGCATTGCGATGTATTGATGATTACTGGTGCATTCTTATATGTGTAAATATTTAGTTTATAACTCTTTCGATAGTGAGTTTATAAAAAATTCAAGTCTTTAGATTATAAGTTTTCGTTATGACTCTCAGGTAATGCACATAGTGAAAGATACTTGATAATGGATCCATCATTAGAAAACATGTGCACATGGAAGGTTAAATTTCCTTTTAGGCTATTACAATCCTCATCTAATATGGCTCAAGAGTCTTAATTGACGAACTAATATAGATGACCATTTTTTGATGAATTTTCAGGTTCAAGTAGGTGGATCACGACAACATAAGGTTGAGAGGAAGTTAGACAAAGGTGGGTTTGGCCGATGTTTGTACATTGGCTTATTAGGTGCTCACGGAATGGACATTGACTTATCACTTCATTAACGCTCACTACATACATTTGCTTGTGAAGATTATCAACTTTGGAGATGACGATGCATGGACGTTTATTATTTTTTTTTAAAGCTTGGAATTATATAGACAACCTGGCTCAAAGGAGGAGACCGGGGAAAGAACAACGGTTACATCCAAGAAACAGAAGCCAAACCAAAAACCAAGAAACAAGAAGATACAATACAACTACAATATGAAAAATGACCTAAAAGGGTTGGTAATCCAGCAATTCCACGAAATCATGTGGATAGAATAGCGGGTTGAGATCCAAGTCTTTGAAATCCTTTGAATGAAAGGGAAGAGGTCATCGCCGTGGGACGTTTATTATATTAATAGTTACAAACACAATTGATTATATGATCGTTAACTTATTACTTATTATTCATTTAAAAAATAATGGAACATGTTTACGTTCGTTGTTTTTTGTTACTTTATTCACACACTCAACTTCTCAATGTATAAATTTTTTTAAAACCCTGGGAACCAGGTCTATAAGCTAGTAATAATTATATTGTAGTTACAAAAGTTATGAATGCGAATTTCATTGCCGTTTATGTCATGTGTGAGTATATAAAGAATCACACTGAGTAATTAATTCATTTGGAGATGATGAAAATAAAAGTTGTTGATGTTATGAGGAAAATAAAAAGTGGCTTGAGATGATGGACTCAAACCTTGGAAAAACAAGATTAAGATTTTAAAATATTGACTACTTTTTATCACTAAGGAGTAGGGGTGGTAATTCCGACCCACACGATAAACGACACGAACCCGATACGAAGTTAAACAGGTTTGGGTTGAGGATAAACATGTTTGGGTAAAAAACGGGTCAACCCGTCTAACCCATTTAATAAACGGGTCGTTTTGGGAGTAAGTATAAACAGTCAACCCAAACCCTAAGATCTTAAAAATGAAATATATAACTTGGTTTTTATGTTGGATGTGGATTAAATATATTTTGTTATTTACTTAGTATGAGTGAATTATAATTTTATACCTTAGATATCATGAAAATTGATGTTTATAATTCTGAAAATTGTTGCATAGTTATTTGTATATTATTCTTATCATATTTTAGATCCTCATTTTAGCATTTAAACTAGTTAAATCGACAAACAACCAAATTTTATTCACTAGCTTGATTGTTTACTTAAATAGGTAAAGCAAGTCAACACCACGTGCTACGTGTGGGTTAGGGTTGAGTTTCTTGACACGATTAATAAAGGGTTAATGGTCCAAAAAATATACAAACTTTCCACTTTTTACTATTGTGACAATAAACTTTTTTTTTTCCTATTAAAACCAAAAACTTTCTTAATGACTCTTATTGTAACAAAATTTGCCACGTGGCATCATTAACCAACCCTTAACCCCAAAACTTATTTTACGTGTTTCATAATTTCAGGGGCCTTTGCCAACTTACCAAACATAAATTCTAATATTAAACAAAAATCAAGATATTAAACATAAATACATTTCTTCCCCAAATCTGCTATAGCTGCTATAAACCCATGAAACACCGGATAAAAACAAACTTACAAAAAAAAGCTACTATACAAAAAAAAGTCTGTTACTACAAAAAGAATCTGATATACCAAATGAATTTTTTATTCCAGAAATCTGCTATTACACCAACTATCTTACAAAAAATATATACAAAATAAATTTCCTATTCCAAAAATCTTACAAATGCAGCAGATCCTGCGACACCGCTGATGTATCCTGTACCAAGAAATAGATCAAACTGAAAATTAGTAGATTCCGGACACCACATCGACAAAACCATGTTTTATGGTATAACCATCTTGCAACGAACCATTCCGACGATTCCACCATCTTGTACACCGATTCCACCATCTTGTAACCACAAACCATAAAAGACAAAATAACGCGACATAAAAAACACAAACACCACAAACTCCTACCACCATTTTTCCGTTTTGGCGGTCACGAAACAACAAACACCCTGATAGAAGATGACGGCGGCGATTAGGGTTTCGATCTACACATGCCGGAGTGGTTTTTCCGGCTAGAAAGATGGCACGATTTGGGTTATGATTTTTAATGATTGAAAACCCGTTTCTTGGGGATCTGTGTTTTTGGTCGAGAAAAGAAAGGATGGAGGTTGATCTGTTTTGGTCGGAGGAATGGATCGGTTAAATCGCATATGGTGAAAGATAATTGGTCGGATACCGGAGGAGGAGAGGATAAAGGGGATATATGCGGGATAATTGAAAGATTATTGGTTGCGGATATGGTGAGTGGAAACGGGTTTCAATGGGGGAAAATGGTTTGGGGGTTTTGTAAGTTTGTTTTTATCATGGGTTTCATAGCGTTTGAGTGGGAAGAAATGTATTTATGTTTAATATCTTGATTTTTGTTTAATATTAGTATTTATGTTTGGTAAGTTGCAAAAATGGTCCGCAATTATGAAACACGCTAAAATAAGTTTTGGGTTAAGGGTTGGTTAAATGCCACGTGGCAAATTTGTTACAATAAGAGTCATAAGAAAGTTTTTGTTTTAAAGGAAAAAAAAAAATTATTGTCAATAAAAAAAGTGGAAAGTTTGATATTTTTTACCATTAACCATTAATAAATGGGTCGTGTTGGGTTTGCTATATAACCCGCCACAACATTGAACCCGAATAGGTAATTGAACACGACTCATTGCCACCCCTACAAGTGACCTTGTCCTTATTAGCATCGACACATTGCCGACCAACTATCCATTGACGTTGTCGCTTACCACTAACCACCACTGGTCACAATGTTTTCTTTCGCTCTTTTAAACCGCTGCATAGCGCGGGCGCGATGGTGGTAGTTTATAAACAATGTAAAACATCGAATCTCATGGCAAATTAGAGAGACTAAGGACAATCTTGAGAAAATTCGTCTAGCAAATGGTTTTGCAAGCCCAACCATTCATAATGGACAAGAGGTAGTTGGGCCATTAAGACTCAAAGATTTTCACTACCAAACGCTATAAACCCTAAAACTTGACCCCCACGTTTTTTTTTATCTAAACCTGTATGACAAGTAAACGTACCTTTAAATAGTAAAACAGAACGACTAAATTGTCTTAACTCTCCATCGTTAAATGGTAAACCAGACACACATTACATACTCTAGAATCAATGGCGAATAGCAGTATGCATATGAGAAAGTTGAAAGCAAAGACACGTTGACATCTGGACACTTTATTGTGGTTCGACTTCATTGTAGCAATTTTGAAAGGTACATGCATTGTATTCAATTTTCTTTATTTGTTTTTAATCACTACAAGCTACTATTATGGTTAATGAAAAGATTATGGTTTAAGGATATAAAGAATGGGGCATAGACTACGTCCATTAGGATCGATCTGCTTATGAACATGTGAAATTTTTGTTTAGTATAATTATGTTGATTATAGGCTACCTTTATTTGGTTATATATGCAAGAATCTTTATTATTGATCTAACCATGTAACAAATATGGCAGATTTTGCAAAGTTAACGAGTTTGAAAAACCCAATGATTTAAAAGCTCTAAACTTGATGAACTCGTGCGCATCCTCAATGTGTAAAGAGTTGCCAGATATAATCTTGGCTTATGGTTTGGTCACAGTACAGGTAAGACCTTCAATCCATCAATCCATCGTAAAATACAGAAACACATATGAATGTCTAATTATTATTTACATAATGTGCTATGCAGTTTCATTTTCAGAAAGGAAACTGATCTTTACACTAGACGCCAATGTATACAGCTTTTTTATGTACACTTGTTAGTTTTATTAGTTGTTTCCAAGAATTCATGATTATAACGATGAAGCTAACACTGCAGTAAATTGGTATCGGTCATCGTCTCGTTGTTCACGTCATCATATCAGATGAAATGGATAGAATTCTTTCCGAATAAAGGCATGAGATCAGGTGCCTTATTTGAAGGAGAAGTGTTGTGCTTAGAGACAACAAGTGAAATTCAGGCATATCTTGCTTTTAAACAACGAGAATGTGAGTAGAACACGAACATATTACTCAACTAGTGGTGGCAAAATGACCATTATTTAACGGGTCGGGCTAGTAGTGGCAAAATGGCCATTTTGTTATGGGGTTGTTAACCAGAAACACTTTAATTCCACATAATTAACAGTTATAATTATGTAAGTAATAAGCTAATTTCTGAATAAAATGATTAAGGAGCTCTATAAAATACAGTTCCCATCTTACCCTTTTCATTTCTTTAGCTATATTTACCCGCTTGGCAGATCAATCACAAAAGACCCATATCCAAAAATAACTGGGTTGAAATTGTCACCTCTAAATGCAAGTCCTTTCCAGTGATTTCTTTCACTATGTTTACTGTATGTCTGAGTCTAACATTTCCATCCCTAATTAACGGTGGTATTTATTGTATACTTTTTCCAGGTGATGAGAAAAACTTGACTGATACATGCTTTTGGAAGTTGGTTGAAAGTGGAAAATCAGAACAAGAAGCACACGAGATATTGGAGGTGTGTACGACTTCAATCTTTTATGCTTAGTGAAATCATGTTTCTTTCTAAAAAAAGTTTTTTTCTGAAACCTATTTTGACATATCTCTTTATGTCTTTAGGAATTAGAAAAAGGCAAGGGAAGGCTTGGTAAGAATGAGATTCTATTCCAACAATTCGGTATCAACTACAACGACCTTCCAAACATGTTTCGCCAAGGTTCTTGCATTCTCAAGACTGTAGTTGACGATAGGCGGAAGATCATAACTGTACATACAGAAGATATAGCCTCAGCAACTTTCTTGAATTGTTATTCCATTGTTTCTAAGGAGCTAACTGATTTAGAGGAGAGTGTGTCCCATATTGGTGAAAAGCATCTGAATCTAAGTTGGGTTGAGAAAGAGATGGAGCAAGATCATTGGATTGTGGTTAGAATAGATGGATGTCGTTTCAGCAGGTAACATATGTTACTGAGAGATTTTATTTTCGATTACTCAAGTGCTACTTCTTGCTTCAGTTACATTTATCATTTATGGAATAACAAAATTGCCTTTTTGACTTGATGTAATGGATCAATTTGGGTAATTACATGTGCGGTCAAAATTAATCAAGTTGATCCCAAACACTTTTTCGCGAAAGTATTAATCTTTGGATATCCAATATACCCTTTGGGCAACTTTTGACCCATTCGTCTTGTTACCTCTAAATCTATTATTATTTGACCTGTTAGAGATGAAACATAGCCTCAGTTTACCCATTGACAAGTAAGGTAGATACTGCGACCTGCAGTTGCATTCATGTTGTCAAGAAATGCTAAAACTTGAGCTTGAGCTTTGGTTACTTCGCTATTTTTTATACGGTTTCTTATTTTGTTTTCCCCTAGATTTACCAAGGTTCATGGATTTGAGAAGCCGTTTGAGGAGCAGGCAGCGAAGCTTATGAACTCATGTGCAATGGCTGTATTTGAAGAGTTTAAGGACATTGTATATGGCTATGGACAGAGTGATGAATATAGGTATGTTTGTTATATTAGTTATTTATTGGTTAAATCGTTTTATGTTAATGTTATCTTCGATTTGCAGCTTTGTGTTGGAGAAAAATGCTCAACTCTATGAAAGATGTGACAGGTTCGTTTTCGTTTCACAATACTATATTATGCTATACTTTTATTTGCAATGAAATTGTTGGGATATCCATATTAAAAGTTTCTTTTTAGATAAGTACTGGTATGTATCCCCCAATTAGTTCTAGTTAGTGATGATTTACTATTCAGTCATAAGTATAAGTTATCGTTACGTTCTGCATTGACTGATTAAATATGTAAAATGCATATGAAAAGTTCTCTTATTTTTTTGTGTTCTTATTGTCATGGTCTGGTAAAGGATATTGTCCTTAATCCCATCCGACATACATCTAATAATACTTCAGTGTGGCGTTTTATTATATTTAATATAGACTGGATTAGACATTGATAGAACTAATTTTGTTTCTTGCAGTAAACTAGTATCTGCAATTTGCTCGTCATTCACAGATGCATATGTGAAGAAGTGGAAAGAATGCTTCCCTAAAAAAGAGTTACAGTATGCACCACGTTTTGACGGAAGGGCCGTTTGCTATAAATCATACAAGTTGATTTGAGATTATCTATCTTGGAGACAAGTTGACTGTGAGTATATCCTCCCATCCTCTCTTTTACTATATATTTTTTATTTGATGCTAGTATTTAATTTTTTATAATCTAAAGACACCCGCTTCTGACACTATGTCACAAAAAGTATCTCCTCAATTAAACTTATGTAAGATTCAAATGACTGTTATACATATGGATGTGTAAATTTAGAATTGAGATGTAACACAAAATGATAATTGCCAGCACCAACCTTGATGGCACTCCCTTGAAACCATTGAACAAGCGACCCGTGCTTACCAGATATATAGCATCCTTAACATTAAGCTAGTCACATACCCGTTTCTTCAAACGAGTTTACTTGATCAAATATTAGTATAGATATACTGTGAGGGCCTAGCTCCTCTATAAAAGTATGTGTATAGTACTATAGTTCATTAATTCTTCTAGTAACCTTCTCACAATATGTGTCTTATTTTGTGCAGGTCACATGAACACACGGTTTAACACTTGCTTTTTCGCGCGAGTCAAGTCTGGCGAAAGCAGAAAAAAAGCTCAAACAAACTTGCAGGTACCAGCTTTATAATTCCTTTTTTTTTTCTTCGAACTTTTATCTCTCCAAGCATTCGATAAACATAAGACAGGTTTATTTGCATTACATAAAATTTGCGTATGGGGACGGTCTGGAACTTAGATTGATATCAAATTATATATACTGGTTTCATTGTTTTCAGTATGTCCATTTGTTACTAGAACTTGAATTAGTTGCACATACATACTATGTTTGTTGTTGCATATAAATAAACTGCCCAAAGTAATTTAAATCAATTATACCTGTCAACTGTAGTTTGCTCTCCTTTTGCATTCTCACAACATGGATCATTTGCGTGAAACAGAAAACCAAATATGATGATTTTGATAAGTAATTTTCTTTGTTCCATCTATAAGGCCATATCGACCTGGTTTGTAGAAAGTTTATTCTCTAAGGCTATAAATTACAGTTGGGTACTGTCTTATTAAACATGTAATCCATGATATTTGGAATGTCTATATATATGTGAATGTTTGTTTGTTATGCGCACATACAGGGTACTTTAACAAAGGAAAGGTATAAGATGCTCTCACAGGAGTTTGGTATTGATTACAATCAGTTGCCACTAATATTCCGCAACGGCTCTTCAATTTTCTGGGACGACAAGGTAACCCTCACATGCTATTTCTCTATTTGTGTTAACGAACTTGTGATAACATCATCTTTTGGTTTATATATCATGTTCCAACGTCTGTAGTATTAGTTTAACCCAATTGTTATTTTCAACTTCTCATTCAATTTATAATTATTTTTGGAAAAAATTTATAATGGTATTTGAAAAACTGGATGAATTTAGTAACAACTTGTAATTTCCAGTGACAATACGCGATCTGCATACTTTTTTTTTCCCGGAAGTAGTATGTATGTTCTAAACACAATCTAATATTTTGTGTACATCCAGGAGATAAATGGAGTGAAGAAACTAGTGGTGGAGTACCCGAATATAATTCTAGATGGCTTCTGGGAAGAGCACCCACACATACTTAAGGATACAGACTCAAAGCTCACTAATCTCGAATAATTTTTCTTTTTTACTCCACCTCTTACTCTGTGTCTTCTTACTCTTGTTTCATGATAATTACTCGTAATAGTTAATGTGGTACATTACCATTGCAAGAAAATAGTATGTTATGGATCCTTTGCCTTCAACTTGATTGTCGCTTGTTTTCTTTACTTGTTTTTATGTAGATATGATAATGTAATTTTTTTTTTTTTTTTTTTTTTTTTATTTTTTTTTTTTTAGGAATTTCTATTATTACTTGTAATAACGGATTACAATAAGATGGCAGGCAAACGGGCAACAAGCTGTGCCGCAACCCCCTTTTGAATAGCAAAACCAATTCTACTAAAAATGAAATTTTGTGACTTAGGGGTCGCAAAATTACTTTGCAACAAATGAACTACTTACAAAACAACAAATGACCAGAAAAATAGATTCAGAAAGCATCCCATTCATTTGGTCTAAATTACCTTTGCCTAATTGCTAGTACTTCCACAAACTTAATGTCAATGCGAAGCATCAAAAACATGTGGTCTAGTTTGCCTTAAACTATGGAAGTGTAACAGTTGACATGCTTAAGGGAAGTAAACAAAAAAAATAAAATAATTGGTGATTACCTTTTAAACGTGTGGACAACCCTACATTCACGGATGAAGATGTTTGTGAGCTTATTCATATGATCAAGAACATCAAAAGTGTGTTATCGAGGTATGCTCATGTGAGTGACATTTTTAACCAAATTTTGCTAGATATTTTTTTAGTTTATGATATGGCTTAACGCGATCTAAAATCTTGGTTGAGTATTGCATAAGCTTATCAAAGGTGACATAAAATGCAACACTAATATTTTGAGCTTTAAAAATAAGTTATCTTATAAAATAAGTTTAAGTTTTGTTTGTCACACAAGTTTATAGAAGTTTTAATGAGCTCATAAAAATATGATACGTATTTTAGGAGCGGCTAGGGAAATAGTGACGGTGATGCCTCTATTAGACCGCAAACATATGAGTGAAAGACTCATCCACTTACGATAACCTAAATAGGAAAATTTTGACTCATTTATTCATTATATATAATAAACCCAACCCCGACACTTGCACAAATAAACCCACACTATGTGAAACCATATCCAAATTGTTTGATCTGACAACCTGTTTAGTCTCGTTTTCGATACTTAATAATATGAATAGTTTGGTTCTTAATCATATTCGTGTCAACATTTGAACAAGTCGATACCATTTAAGCAAGCAATTACGTAGTGTCTGCTATGCTTGAATCAAATGTTGGAAAGTAATGGGTCAGGAGGTATGGAGTGTACACCCATAAGGTAGCTGAACATCCTGACTCTATAGTGGAGAGATTCAGAAGTTAGTACTGGTAGTGCTAAGTTAGTACTGGTAGACAAGTTTCTACTGGTAGTACTAAGTTAGTACTTGTAGACAAGTTTTTACTGGTAGTGCTAAGTTAGTACTGGTAGGCAAGTTTCTACTGCTAGTACTGGAATCAACTTGTAACAGGCATTGACCTATTCAAATGGCAGCTACAACTGCATAATGACCACGTTTAATTGGTCATGTAACCACTATCAGCTATAATGGGGATAATTATGAGGCGATTAATAGGCCAATTAATCCTCATAATTCCATTTGACTAGCTAAGAGTAATTTATTATAAATAGGATATCTGATCATGCATGAAGGAGACACAGAAAACATAACACTTGTAAGCAAAGGGTTATTGATTTGTGTCTAATTCAATAACACACATTTGGTCTTATCCCAAGTAGATATTCGGGATACCCAGGCATTATGGTCGAATAGTTTACTTTGGAAAGTGATAACACGATTCCAAGTGATATCCGATAACCTGTATTGGTATTTGTTTGCTATTGATTATCTTTACCATGTTCTGGGAATTACCCCCAACAATCAAAGTAAACTATTTGTGATAATCAATGGCTGCTGCTGCTATGAAACACATGGCTTCAAACTTTGCCAAGCTTGACAAGTTTGAAGGGGTGGACTTCAGAAGATGGCAAAAGAAGATGCACTTTCTTCTTTCAAGCATGAGTGTGGTCTATGTTCTGACTACACATATTCCTGATGATGGGGATGATGCTACTGTGGAACAGATCAGGAAGATGAGCAAATGGGAGAATGATGATTACATTTGCAGAGGTTTAATCCTCAATGGTATGTCAGATTCTCTCTTTGATATTTATCAGAATTTTGAATCTTCCAAAGAACTATGGGATTCCTTGGATGCCAAATATATGGTTGAGGATGCTTCAAGTAAGAAGTTCCTTGTAAGTAATTTCACAAATTACAAAATGACTGATTCAATACCAGTTATGGAACAATACAATGAACTTCTTGGTATACTTGGAAGGTTTACACAACACAAAATGCACATGTATAAGGCTATTTCAGTCTCTTGTCATTGATAAACTCCCTCCTTCTTGGAAAGATTTCAAGCATACCTTGAAACATAAGAAGGAGGAGTTAACTCTTGTTGAGTTAGGCAGTCATCTGCGCATTGAGGAATCTCTCAGGGTGCAGGATAATGACAAGCCAAAGAGTAGCAATGCTACTGGTGCACTTGTTGTCAATATGATGGAGCATAACAATGCCACCAGGTACAATGACAACAAGGGTAAACGTAAACATCAGGATAACACAAGAGCAGACCCTAACAAGAAGGCAACACCTACTTGTTGGAAATGTGGCAAGTCTGGTCACATTAAAAGGGATTGCAAAGGTGTTAAGATTGGTGGTAAAACCAATGGATCAGGCACTAGTGGATCAGAGAATGGTTCAGTTCCTCTGAAAGGTCAGAATATGTTTAATGAATCTCTTCAGGTTTATTATGTTACATATGTATCTGAATCAAACTATGTGCAGGATGATGATGTTGCGTGGTGGATTGACTCTGGAGCAACTGGTCATGTGTGCAAAGATAGAAGTTGGTTCAAGACTTATGATTCACTGAATGATGGTTCTATTCTTCACATGGGAAATGAGTCAACAGCCCTGGTGCATGGACGTGGTTGTATAGATCTTAAGTTTAGTTCTAGAAAGATTGTAACTTTGTTTAATGTTATTCATGTTCCTGATATAAGGAAAATCTTGGTTTCAAGTAGTGTTTTGAATAATCATGGTTATAAACAAGTTATTGAATCTAATAAATTTGTTTTGTCTAAAAGTAGTGTATTTATTGGTTTTGGATATTTGTGTAATCAAATGTTCAGGTTGAACATTGTTAATGTTTGTGATAATTCAGCCTTTGTGACCACCTTTGACCTGACTGATTCTACTATATGGCATGCTAGACTTGGCCATGTACACTATAAAAGGATGCAAGATATGTCTAAGGTTGGGTTAATCCCAGCATTTGACATGGACACTGAAAAGTGTAAAACTTGCATGTTGACCAAAATAACTAAGAAACCTTTTCAAGGTGTTAAACGTGAAACTAAGCTCTTGGATCTAATACACAGTAACCTGTGTGATTTACATGCCATTCCCACTTTGGGGAATAAGAAGTACTTTGTGACATTTATTGATGATGCTTCTAGGTTTTGTTATGTCTATCTGTTACATACCAAGGATGAAGAATTAGATAAATTTAAAGTATTTAAAACTGAAGTTGAATTGCAACTTGGGTCTCTGATCAAGAGATTAAGGACTGATAGGGGAGGTGAGTACATGGATGCTCTTTATTTTCAGTCTGTTGGTATTATCCATGAAACGACTGCTCCCTATACTCCTCAGCAAAATGGCATTTCTGAAAGGAAAAACAGGGTACTGAAGGAGATGGTTAATTCCATCTTGTCCTATTCAGGACTGAGTCAAGGGTTCTGGGGTGAAGCTATGTTAACAGCTTGCTATTTATTAAATAGGGTTCCCAACAAAAGGAACAAGGTTACCCCTTATGAACTCTGGACTAAAAGGAAACCCAACCTGGACTATCTCAGGGTTTGGGGTTGTAGGGCTGTTGTAAGACTCCCTGATCCAAAGCTGAAAACTTTGGGTGAAAGAAGCATTGAATGCATCTTTGTTGGATATGCTGAGCATTCCAAGGCTTTTAGGTTCTATGTTATTGAACCTAATGAATATGTTTCAATTAACTCCATAATTGAATCAAGAGATGCAATCTTTGATGAGAATAGATTCTCATCAGTCCCTAAACCAAGTCAGAGGATTCCAAATGGAACTAAATACATTGGTGTATCAGAGGTCCATGATGAATTACCATCAGAGGTCCCTGATGAGGTTGTGGTTCAACAACCTGAACCTATGCTCAGAAAGAGCAAAAGGGTCAGGAATCCAAAGTCATTTGGACCTGAGTTTCAATTATATTTAATTGAAAGAACAAGGGATGAGGTCTCTAACCAATATTCCTATTGCTTCATTGTTTAGGATGATCCCAAGACATTTGAAGAGGCAATGAAGTCCCACAATATTGCTTTCTGGAAAGAAGCAATCAATGATGAGATGGATTCCATCATGGGCGACAACACTTGGGTATTAGTTGATCTACCACCTGGTTGCAAACCTTTGGGTTGCAAATGGATTTTCAAAAAGAAAATGAAGATAGATGGAACTATTGAAAAGTTCAAGGCTAGACTAGTCATTCAGGGCTTAAAAAAAAGTCAGGAATAGACTATTTTGATACTTATGCTCATGTGGCTTGTATCAGTACCATAAGACTGTTGATTGCTTTAGCATCAATTCACAATCTGATTATTCATCAGAGGATGTGAAAACAACTTTCTTGAATGGTGAATTGGATGAAGAGGTTTATATGAACCAACCTCAGGGCTTCATCATGCCTGGCAATGAAAACAAGGTGTGTAAACTGATTAAGTCTCTTTATGGACTAAAGCGGACACCTAAGCAATGGCATTAAAAATTTGATGAAGTGGTTTTGTCTAATGGTTATTTACTTAACCAGTCTGACAAATGTGTATATAGCAAATTTGATGAATCTGGTAAAGGAGTCATCATTTGCCTATATGTTGATGACATGCTGATCTTTGGCACTGACCAAAATCAGGTTGACTTGACAAAGGAATTTTTGTCATCAAGGTTCTCCATGAAGGACACGGGGGAGGCTGATGTTATCTTTTTTATAAGGATTAAACATGAAAGTAAAAGAATTTATAGCTCTCAGTCTTATTATATTGAGAAGGTGTTGAGGAAATTCAATTACTTTGATTGTACTCCAGTGAGTACACCTATAGATACTTGTGAGAAGCTGATGCCTAATAATGGCAAAGCTGTATCTCAACTTGAGTATTCTAGGGTAATTGGCTGCCTGATGTATGCCATGACTTGTACAAGACATGATATTGCATTTGCAGGTAACTGAAAGGTGTATACTAGCAATCCTAGCCCTCATCACTGGCAAGCAGTCCAGAGGGTACTGAAGTATCTGAAGAGAATTATGGATTATAGTCTCTCATACATTGGTTAACTTTCAGTGTTGGAAGGATACACTGATGCAAGTTGGATCAGTAACACTGAATACATGTCTGTTAATACAAATATCGTCATTAAACGTTATTTATATTTTTGATCTTTACATAAGTTTTGTTAACGACAAAAGTAAATTTAATTTGTATAAAAGCTTAAAGCTTGTCAAGTTTAATAGATATTAAAACAAGCTTTTTCAAACAATATATTCATCATTCAAGCATTTACATTTATGATTAGTAACATCTTGATATGACTCTAATCATTATGTATGATAGTAGTTTTTAGAATGTGTTAGGTTCTTAAAACCAAACACTACTTATGTACTTGCATATTTCTAAAAATAGAAATACAACATATGACATCATGTAATGCATCATGGAAATCATTGGAAGATTTCATTAGATATTTTGTGTGGATTTGTACTCTTCATATCTTACACAATCTCACTTAGATAGAGTTGACTTTAGCAAAGATTTGATATCTTAACTGTCAGACCGGCGGTACCAATTTGGTACACGGGCGGAACCCTTTTAAGGGTTCCGCGGTCCGTGGACGCTCCTGTCCACTTTGGCTATAAATAGCAATGCCAAGCCAAGTAGGTTTTTTATCCCTTTCTAACATACTCTCATACATATCTTCTCTCTAACCTTTCTAACTCAGTTTCATATCATATTAGTGATCTCTTTTGTAGCAAAGAAGATCAAGTCATATTCAAGCTTCAACGAGAAGTTGGAAGTCTTGTTTGTTTAGTGTTGTATGATCTAGTGTTGATTCATACTTCATTGTTGTATCAAACCATCATAATCTTGTGAGTGTGAGTGGTTAGTATTTTAGTCCTCAAAATACATTGTGTGTGGGAGTGGTTGTACCCTTGGAAAGAACTCGACATCTAGCTTAGTGTCGGAAATAGTGTAAGCGAAGTGTAAAGGTTTTCTCCGCCGGTGAAAGGAGCTTGTTGACTAGTGAAGTTAAACTCTCGAGTGTGAGACTCGAGGAGTGGAGTAGGGCAAGGAAAAAGAGTCCTTGTAGACCGAACCACTATAAACAACTTGTTGTGGTTTGATCATTTCTTTCCTTATTTACTTCTTACATATTGCTTGCATATTTCATTAACATATCTAAGATCAATATCAATTGATCTTTACAATAAGTTTCAAAACAAAGTTTTTAATTGGTAAACTATTCAACCCCCCTTCTAGTTTTCTACAATTGGTACCAGAGCCTCGTTGCTCAAGAATTTCTAAAATAACTTGTATTTTATAAACTTGAAACGATCCATGGATTCTGAAAACTTTAAAGAAGGGCAATCTATGCAAAGACCACCACTCTTTGAAACCAATGGATTTATCTATTGGAAAAACCGTTTTAAACATATGTAAAATCAAAAGATATAGATCTTTGGTTTATTATTGTTAAAGGGATTTTAGTTCTACAACAAAGGATATTTCCGTTGATGAACAAAAGAAACTAGTTGCTAAAAATAATGAAGCTAAAATGATGCTTTATAATGCTTTACCTAGAAAAGAATATGAAAGAATTTTTATGTGTGAAACCGCCAAAGATATTTGGGAATCTTTAATTGTTACACATCAAGGTAATTCACAAGTCAAGGATAACAAAATTGATCTTCTTGTTCAACAATATGAACAATTTGTTATTCCTGAAGATGAAACCATTGATTGTGGCTTTGCTCGCTTTAACACTATTATTACATCACTTAAAGCACTTGATGAATCTTTTCGTAGTAAGAACTTTGTCAGGAAATTTCTTAGAGCACTCCATCCCAAATGGAGAGCTAAAGTGACCGCCATTGAGGAATCAAAAGATCTCTCAATAATGTCACTAGACGAGTTGATCGGTAACCTCAAAGTACACGAAATGGTGATGGAGAAAGATTCGGAGATCATCAAAGGAAAAAGGGAGAAGATCAAATCCGTTGCTCTAAAAGCAAAAGCGGAATCAAGTGATGATGACGAATCTTGCTCCGGTAGCGAAGATGAGGAATATGCCATGGCCGTTAGAGATTTTAAGAAGTTCTTTAGAAGAAGAGGAAAGTTCGTAAGACAACCTCGAGAAGAAAAGAAGCCATTCCGAAAGGATCGGGATGACAAGAAGGGTAAAGGTGAAAGAAAATGTTTTAGATGTGGTGATGCAAGTCACCTCATAGGAGAATGTCCCAAGCCACCTAAAAGCAAAACTCAACGAGCTTTTGTAAGTGGTGCTTGGAGTGATAGTGAAGACGATGAAGAATCAAGCAAGGAAGAGATCGCTCTAATGGCACATGAGTCAAATGAGGTACTTTATTCTTCTATTGATAACGACACTTTGCAAAAACAATATAATCAATTGTGTGAGCTAAGTCTAAAAATCATAACTAAAAATAAATTTTTAAAAACCAAAAAGGAATTTTTGGAAAATGAAGTTTATGAGTTAAAAGAAAAAACAAAACGACTAGAAAAAGGAAAAGCAAATGACGATGATTGTAAATCATGTCAAGAGCTTAAACTTGAAATAGAAAAACTAAAGCTCACACAAGATGTTTTAATAGAAAACAATTCTAAATTTAAAAGGTTTAACAAGAACATCGCTCTTGCCGATGAAATAGTTAAAATTCATAAAACACCAGGAGACATGAATGGGCTAGGTTTTAATGAAGTATTAATTCCAAAGAGTCAAAATAAAACGGCCGAAAAGGACGAACATTCTGTCAAAATTACTGTAGTACAGCACGGACCAGACGGAACCAAAATAAGGGTTCCGTCCGTTGTGCAAAATGGTGCCGTGGGTACTTCAACAGAACAGAATGTTCGCAATACGGACCGCACTGAATTTGTTAAAATAACAAAGAAAACCAATAATAGTATTAAACTAAAACCATTTGTTACTTCAGGAGTAGGACTTGTCAAAAATGAATTTAGATCAAAAACTACTCAACAACGATATAAAACTCCTTTTGCCAAACGCCTCTTTCCTAAGAGCAACCACAACGTACAACCCAACTACCAACACAATGGTTGGAATCAAAACTTTCCTAGACCATATCAAACTCCAGATTACATGCCATGGAACTCTTACCCATCGTTTCCATACATGAATCAAATAAATGGTATGTGTAACCCAAATGGACCCATGAGATATTGGGGACCAAATGCTTGAGTTATTTGCTTCTTAGGTATGCTTGAAAGTTGGATTGGAACCTGATGAATGGATAAAAGATAGTGGTTGCTCACGACACATGACGGGCAACAAAGTCTCTTCTCATCATACCAAGAGTATGACGGAGGTAATGTCACCTTTGGTAGCAATCTCAAAAGCAAAATTATTGGCAAAGGTACGATCGCTCATAACTCCCTAACTATTGAAAATGTTGCTCATGTGGATAGGTTAGGATTTAATCTACTTAGTATTAGCCAACTATGTGATAAAAAGTATAAAGTGCTATTTGATGAAAATGGTAGTAAAATACTAAAAGATGGTATCACCATAGCTAAAGGAGTTAGGAAAAATAACATATATGTCATGAAAATAGATAAAACATATAATGACAAACTTTGCCTAACAACATTAGATGATAGCTCATCTCTTTGGCATAGACGCTTAGGTCACGCTAATATGAGACTTATACAAAACCTATCTTCAAAAGAATTGGTTAGAAATTTACCAAAACTTAAATATGACCAACACTTTTGCGACGCTTGCAAAATTGGTAAACAAACACATAGTAGTCACAAATCTAAAAATATGGTGTCCACATCTAAGTGTCTAGAATTATTACATATGGACTTGTTTGGACCATCCGCTATAAGAAGCTATGGAGGCAACTTATACACTTTGGTCATAGTAGATGATTATTCAAGGTTTACTTGGACGTTGTTTTTGAAAACCAAAAATGAAGCTTTTGATAAATTTGAAATACTTAGCAAGAAAATTCAAAATCTTCTAGGTATCAAAATTGTGTCGATCCGAACGGATCATGGTCGTGAATTTGACAATGAAACTCAATTTGGAAACTTTTGTGATACAAATGGTATAACACATAACTTTTCCGCTCCACGAACACCTCAATCTAATGGAGTAGTAGAACGTAAAAATAGAACAATTCAAGAAATGAGTAGAACAATGCTTAATGAACAAAACATTCCTCAAAAGTTTTGGTGTAACGCCGTTGACACTTCTACATATATTTTGAATAGAGTCTTAATACGCCATTTCTTAAACAAAACACCATATGAACTCTATAAAGGTAAAAAGCCAACGTTAGGATATTTTAGAGTCTTTGGTTGTAAATGCTTTATTCTTAATACTAAGGATTATCTCACCAAGTTTGACCCAAAGTCTCATGAAGGTGTATTTCTTGGTTACTCTCAAACTAGTAAAGCTTACATTGTCCTAAACAAAGAAACAATGATAGTCGAGGAATCGTTGAACATAACATTCACCGAAAGTCCACCTCTCTCTAAGACATCACCTTTGGTAGATGATGACTTAGTTGAAAGTCAAATGATAGAAGGTCAAGAAATAATTAATAATAACAAGGAAGATGAACCATTAAATAAAGAAATTGTCAACATCAAAGAATCTAAAAGTCATCCTTTAGAAAAAGTCATAGGACAACTTAATCAAAGAACCTTAAGGTCACAAGCCCAAAATCAAAGTAATTATTTTTGCTTTGTATCCACCATTGAACCAAAAACCATAAATGAAGCAATAAAAGATGAATCATGGGTTATTGCCATGCAAGAAGAATTAAACCAATTCGTTAGAAATGATGTTTGGAAATTAGTTCCAAAACTTAAAGATCAAACTATAATTGGAACAAAATGGGTTTTTCAAAATAAGATGGATGAAAATGGGATAGTATCTAGAAACAAAGCTAGGCTTGTAGTGCAAGGTTATAATCAACAAGAGGGGATTGATTATGATGAAACTTATGCACCGGTAGCTAGGATTGAGTCTATTAGAATATTGCTTGCTTATGCATGTGCCTATGATTTTAAATTATTTCAAATGGATGTTAAAAGTGCCTTTCTTAATGGGTTTATTAACGAAGAAGTGTATGTTGCTCAACCTCCCGGTTTCACCGACTTTGAGAAACCACATCATGTCTTCAAACTCAAGAAAGCATTGTATGGTCTTAAGCAAGCACCAAAAGCTTGGTACGACCGACTTAAGACTTTCCTTATTAACAACAAATATACTATGAGATTAGTAGATAATACTCTTTTTACCAAGAAAAAGGAATCACATATTATCATTGTTCAAATATACGTGGATGACATTATATTCGGATCAACTTGTCAAGAATTATGTGATGATTTCTCTAAAATCATGCACGACGAGTTTGAAATGAGTATGATGGGTGAGTTAAATTTCTTTCTAGGACTTTGATCCGTGCAGAACCGTCAAGTTTTATCACTCAAGCCTGCCACTTGTGAATGGCCGACCGTAACAAACTTAAAACAGTTCAAGCACGAATGCAATGAAGATCAGGAGAGTATAGTGTTTCCCCAGGTCGTTAAGTCCCAACGAGCTGTGCGAGAATAGTCAAACGTAAAGTGATCGAGAGGATTTGAACGGAAAAGGATAGTGATTGATCTATACCTAAAGAGAAAGCCCATAAACTACAGGGGCTTAAATGCAAATTAAAGAAAATTAAAAAGATAAAAAATATTAAATAAACGCTATCACTATTTTTAAAATGATGAACGTTTAAAACCTAAAACGTATGTTTAAATAAAACTTACGTAAACGTACAAAATAAAAAGTGAGATCTAAGAAATAAAAGACCTAAAAATATGAAAATGACATTTTTACAAACCTAATGATAAAAGAAAATTTTAAGAAAAAGAAAATTATTTTTATAACTATTTATCTAATTATTATTAATTAAAAACTAATTTTAACTATTAAATAATAACCTAAATTACAAGAAAATAGGAAATAAAGCTAGAAAAATAAAATTATGACTTGGAAAAATCTAAAATAACAAAAGAGAATTTTCAAAACTATTTTTATATTTTTCTGATTATTTTTCTATTTTTTATGAATTTTAAACTATTTAAAACTAATTAAAATGCTAAAAATTACAAAATAAACTATGAAAAATCTGGAAAATTACTTTTTTTACTTTTTATATTTATCTTAACTTAAGAAAAATTAAAAATTATTTTTTTGAAACTTTTCTTAATTTTTTGTATTAAATACTAATTAAAATGACTTAAAAACTAATTAAAATGTAGAAAAATAGCAAACAAGACAGGAAAAATATGAAAAATTCAAGATAAGCTTAAAATAATATAAGGAATCTAGGAAAAATGGAAAAACAGGTGCTTGTGTGTAAGAATAAGGAACTGCTATACAAGTGCTTATTGAAATAAGCACTTGAATAAGCCAAAGGGACACAACAAGTACCAAACTGAAACAGAAGGTATATTATGCTATAACTACCCAAAAGGAACCAATCTCAACTGCTTTACACCTCTAAATCACCATGTACACAGATATGATGAGTTGAGCAATTTGAGCTAAAAACAGTTTTGAGGCTAACTTTGGGCTTAAAAATAAGCAACTAAATAAACTGGAAACTAGAAAACAGAAGAAGGGACTTGAAGGAGACCTGGCCAAGTGCTTACAAGCCAAAGACCAGACCTTGGTGAGCCAAGATGAGCCTTGTGCAAGCTTTGCACACACCCTGTGCAGACTCAGTGTTAACTGAGTCAATGCACAGGGCAAATGACCCTATGTTGACAAGCCATTTTGGGTTTTATAAAAATTTGACAAAAATCTATAAAATTCACAATAAGAAAATAGACCAGAGTAAGATTTTAAAACCACAAGTTTCACTGAATTTGACTCAAAAATGAGCCCATGAAAAATCCTTTCAGTTGAGCAAAAACTAAGAATTTCAACATCTTGACTTTTTCACAAACCCAAATGTTGACTAAATTGAGGTTTGATCATGATTTAAGGACTGATAAGGAACTAATATGATGAAATAAAGTTACTACAATCTATCTCTATGTATTTAACACACAAAATGAACTTTTGGCTTGCTAAAACTCCAACAGTAAGCAAATGGGACAGATTTTATGTGGATTTGACTTTTGTGAGTTGCAGACTCAAATTAAAGACAGATATAAGCATGAAATAGCTATACAAGCATGAAACCACAGAAACCAACCACTGCACAAACCTTAGAGACAGATTAAAGAGCACATCCAAACACTACTTAATGAAACAGTTTTGAAGCTATTATCACTAAAACAAGTATTTAATTCAAGAAAGCTGTTAATTAACTTATAATAACTATAATGAGACAGAATAAAACTAGAATTATCAGTATTTAAACTCTTATACTACAAATTGCAAATTTATGAGAAATTCTTACAAAATAAATCCAAGCACCAAATTGAGAACTGATAACTGAGATCAAATCCTATAGCTTTCCACAAAGCTCTATACCCAGAATAATCCAATACTAGCTCTGCTACACTGTCTTGATCATCATTCCCATGATTTTTTATTTTTAAAATTTTTTTTAGTATTTTTGGTAATTTTTGAGTTTAGAGTCTAAACTGAATTTAAATTGTTTTCAATAGCTTAAACAAGCTACTAGAAGCTTTTATAAGCTATTTGAGCCAAGAACAACAACTTTAAACAACATAAACCAATTTTTGAGATTTTGGCTCAAAAATTTGCATAAACTGTATATGTAAATAAAACTTGAAATTGAAACTGGAATATGTTTTTATTACACTAACATAAAATTACAAAGCATTTGAAAACTTAAACTTAAACTGGAAAACATGAGAATATTAAAACGACATAAGGAAAAATAAAATTACACTAACTAACTTTTATTCTCTCCTTCTTCTTCCTCTTTTATAGCTCCAAAATGTCTCTCTCTCTCCTCTGACCACTTCCCACTTGGTTCCAGTGCCTTTGGATAACTTTTGTGGACTTTTGCTACTTTGTCAATTTTGGCGGGAAATGGTAGTTTGAGTGTAGGGGTCTGAAACTGCAACTAGGGGGGGTGGATTAGGTATGATGATGAGGGGTTGAGGTGATAAGGGTGCAGGGATAAGGGTGGTGGAAAAGGTGAGTGTTGCAGAGGAGTGTAGCAGGCAAGTGGTGGGGAAGAAAGCAGGAGGTGGAGGGAAAGGCTACTTGTTTGACTGAGGGTTCAAAAACAGGTAATGACAGGGGGTTCAAATGGAAGGGTCACTGGTTTGGCAGGGGTCAAAGGATTATGACAAGGTTTGGTTTTAGGTATTAATGATAAGGACCAAAACTGTAATTATGCCAAACTAGAGGGACCAAAACTGTAATTTCTCCAAATTTGTTACAAGGGACCAATATGGAAAAGTTCCAATAGTATAAGGACCAGTTTTGACATTTTCAAATTTTCAGGGACCAAACTTGACATTTTATGAAAGTTCAAGGACCTTTTCTGTAATTTAACAAAAGATTTATTCAAGGACCATTTTTGACAACTTAGAATATTTCAGGGACCTTGAATAACATTTTTCTTTATTTTGTTTTACCAGGGACTGTTTTTGACAACTTTTGAAACTTGGGGGACTAAAACTGCCAATTATGCAAACTTTATACGTTTTTCACCAGATTTTGATATTTTTGCATTTAAAACACATAAAACACTAATTTGTGATATTTTTATCATTTTGATGCATTTCTGAGTGTTTTCAGATGTTTTTGCAGTTTAAATGATACCAAAAATGATGAGTATTTAGACACTCATCAATCCCCCACACTAAGATATTGCTAGTCCCTAGCAATGTTTTAAGAAAAATTAATGGATTTCATCTCTTTACCAAAAGCCATTACTTCTGGAGTAGCCAAATGTTTCAGTTCAAGTAAGAACCTTGGTACACTGATAACCAAGTGATTTTGAGCAAACCACCAGCTTTCAACGGATTTGATTTGTCTTTACCAGAAGCCGTTTGCTTCTGGACTAGCCAACTCTTAGATAAATTATCAATATTATCTTTGGTGAGCTGATTACCAATTATGGTTTTTCCACTGCCTTTACCACAAGCCATAAACTTGCGGGCTAGCCAACTCTTCACTTTTAAGGATATGGTGAGCTGAATACCATACAATTTTGGGCAAATTGCAAGCCGTCAACGGATTTGAGATATCTTTACCAAGAGCCGTTTGCTCCTGGATTAGCCAATCCTTATGTGGGTTAGACATGGTGGACTGATTACCATTTGTTGTGTTTAGTACATAGTACTTCCACTAAATTTTTTTTTTTTTAAATTTGGCCATTTTGGGGGGAAAAGGGATTAAAAGGGTACATTTATGATCAAAATTCGCCAGAATTTCCCCCCACACTTAGAAATGAATATTGTCCTCAATATTCAAAGTACCGGCTGTTATGCCGAAACTTAGAATGTAAAAAGATAACATTACTAGCTAAGTGCAGAAACACAACAATTTTTTTGATACAACATGTGGGGCATCTCCCCCACACTAGAGTGGTACTCATGGGTGAAAACCCATGTGGTGTATGCTAATGTTTTTGATTCCCGAGTCACTAGCTTGACTCGACCCCGAATTAATTTGTTCATGGGGAAGTAAGTGGAAGAGACAATCTCCATCGGACTTTCATTCAGGATGTTTGGATAAACATTGAAGTACGTGAAAGTTCCACACCGATGAGATATAGAGACAGACCCGGCTCACAAATGGTGCATGGAAATGCCGGGGTCAAAGATAATGTCTTCATTCCCGAAGGAGTGAAGAACAGGAGAAGTGACAGAATATATGAAGAAAAGAAAGAAAATCATGATACAAATCATGACTAACCCTTCATCCTCAATAGGAGAATTCATAGTTTCATGAATCTCCTCAGTTAAGCTCATTTGATCAAGACATATTATGGGTGTGTCTAGATCAAAGTAGAAATTATCATACTCCGGCGGAGATATGATATGAGTAAGTTCACAGGAGAACTCCTCGAAAGTAAATGAATCATATTCAGAATTGGTATCAGTAGGTTCACTGGTGAACTCATCCAATGTAAATGATTCATAATCGGGGAGAGAATTATGAGAATGAAAAGTGGTACTGCCACTAATCTTCTCTCCCATATTATCAAAACAGAAGGCTTCCATTTCCGGAATAGAATCATCGGAAAGAATGTCACTATCCTTAATGGGGATAGGAGATGAAATAGGTTTTTCATTGAAAGCCTCGATTTTAGAAATGAGAAGACCGACATTCAAGAATGTTGCACGAAGTTCTTCATCTTTGATTTCAGTGTCAGTAACTTCATCATTCTCTTCTTCTAAGCTAACAAGCTCAGAAGGTAATTCTTCCATATAACTGATGTCTCCACAAGATAACGAATCGTCATCAATAGAATCAGAGCACATCTCAACATGATTACTTTGGAAGACAAGAGGAGGAGGGATATCACACACATGATCAAGAATTCCCTGTGACTCTCTTGGGATTGGGACAAGGTTCTCAACACTAGACTTTATGAATTCGTCCGATTCCTTTTCAAGAACAGTGTCAAGAAGCTCATCCCCCATGTTTAGAGAGTGAGTGGGAATATCGGGTGTGACAACAACAGACTGAGGGAGTTGAGAAGGACTAGCAGTTATGGATTCTACAAGTTCCATTATTTCCACTGCTAGTGATTCAGTCATATTCTTTTCTCCCTGCATTTCCACGGATGGAATCTCAACTGATGAACTTGATGAATAAAATTGTAGAATATCAAGGGTATCTTCATCATCATCGTCATCAGGAATGAAATGGAATTGAGAGCTAGATTTGAATGCTTTTTGTAGTCTAATTGATTCCCTAACAGTGTTTTCAATTGCAATCTGGGAATCTAATTTAGCAGCCCGCTCTTCAGCTAACAATACTTCCATGGATTTTTCATTTGGATTATCTTGGGAATGTTTACATTCCTTCAAATCTTTCACTAAATCTAAAAGATCAAGGAGAAGATTTTGAGGAAGTGGCTCAGGCTGAGGTGGTGCCTGATTCACTTGGTACTGTAGAGGTTGGTCATGATACGAAGAGTCGTAATTGTTACAAGGAAATGGATTCCTTGTTTGACAATCAGAGCTAAAGTGAGGACCTCCACAATATTCACAACAGTAAGACTGATGTGGCTGTGAGTCATATGTGTTGTAGTCATAATTGTTATCAGGAACTTGCTCATAGACAAGCGTGTGTCCCGATTGACAATCAGAACTGGAGTGTGAACCACCACAGTACTCACAACAGTAAAACTGCTGAGTCTCACAGTGTGGTAGCTGATGGAATGAATCAGTTGTGTTATGGTAGGAATAGGGATCCTGGTTATAGACAGACCCGTTTCCTGATTCCACCATGCTACAACTGGGGCAATTGCCACCATTATAAGGACCACCACACCATTGACAACCAAGAGGGTGAGGATAAGACATAGAAAGAATCAAAGGTTTACAGAGGGGTAGGGATGAAGAATCAAAGATGTGAGAGGGTAAAGATGGATATTTTTGAATTTTTGGATAAACATTTTGTAAAAACAAGAAAGAAAATATTTTTGGGTTTTTGATTTTTATAAGAAGATATAAATATATAGATGGTATAAACAAGGAGTGAATATTCAAATCACTAATCTGCTAAACGTAAGACTATTAGCACTGCTCCCCGGCAGCGGCGCCAAAATTTGATCCGTGCAGAACCGTCAAGTTTTATCACTCAAGCCTGCCACTTGTGAATGGCCGACCGTAACAAACTTAAAACAGTTCAAGCACGAATGCAATGAAGATCAGGAGAGTATAGTGTTTCCCCAGGTCGTTAAGTCCCAACGAGCTGTGCGAGAATAGTCAAACGTAAAGTGATCGAGAGGATTTGAACGGAAAAGGATAGTGATTGATCTATACCTAAAGAGAAAGCCCATAAACTACAGGGGCTTAAATGCAAATTAAAGAAAATTAAAAAGATAAAAAATATTAAATAAACGCTATCACTATTTTTAAAATGATGAACGTTTAAAACCTAAAACGTATGTTTAAATAAAACTTACGTAAACGTACAAAATAAAAAGTGTGATCTAAGAAATAAAAGACCTAAAAATATGAAAATGACATTTTTACAAACCTAATGATAAAAGAAAATTTTAAGAAAAAGAAAATTATTTTTATAACTATTTATCTAATTATTATTAATTAAAAACTAATTTTAACTATTAAATAATAACCTAAATTACAAGAAAATAGGAAATAAAGCTAGAAAAATAAAATTATGACTTGGAAAAATCTAAAATAACAAAAGAGAATTTTCAAAACTATTTTTATATTTTTCTGATTATTTTTCTATTTTTTATGAATTTTAAACTATTTAAAACTAATTAAAATGCTAAAAATTACAAAATAAACTATGAAAAATCTGGAAAATTACTTTTTTTACTTTTTATATTTATCTTAACTTAATAAAAATGAAAAATTATTTTTTTGAAACTTTTCTTAAATTTTTGTATTAAATACTAATTAAAATGACTTAAAAAATAATTAAAATGTAGAAAAATAGCAAACAAGACAGGAAAAATATGAAAAATTCAAGATAAGCTTAAAATAATATAAGGAATCTAGGAAAAATGGAAAAACAGGTGCTTGTGTGTAAGAATAAGGAACTGCTATACAAGTGCTTATTGAAATAAGCACTTGAATAAGCCAAAGGGACACAACAAGTACCAAACTGAAACAGAAGGTATATTATGCTATAAC
Source organism: Chrysanthemum makinoi (assembly GCA_910596185.1). Classification (NCBI taxonomy): domain Eukaryota; kingdom Viridiplantae; phylum Streptophyta; class Magnoliopsida; order Asterales; family Asteraceae; genus Chrysanthemum; species Chrysanthemum makinoi. The sequence continues at coordinate 293,772,080 of OU343217.1, read as the reverse complement.
TACCCAAAAGGAACCAATCTCAACTGCTTTACACCTCTAAATCACCATGTACACAGATATGATGAGTTGAGCAATTTGAGCTAAAAACAGTTTTGAGGCTAACTTTGGGCTTAAAAATAAGCAACTAAACAAACTGGAAACTAGAAAACAGAAGAAGGGACTTGAAGGAGACCTGGCCAAGTGCTTACAAGCCAAAGACCAGACCTTGGTGAGCCAAGATGAGCCTTGTGCAAGCTTTGCACACACCCTGTGCAGACTCAGTGTTAACTGAGTCAATGCACAGGGCAAATGACCCTATGTTGACAAGCCATTTTGGGTTTTATAAAAATTTGACAAAAATCTATAAAATTCACAATAAGAAAATAGACCAAAGTAAGATTTTAAAACCACAAGTTGCACTGAATTTGACTCAAAAATGAGCCCATGAAAAATCCTTTCAGTTGAGCAAAAACTGAGAATTTCAACATCTTGACTTTTTCACAAAACTGAAATGTTGACTAAATTGAGGTTTGATCATGATTTAAGGACTGATAAGGAACTAATATGATGAAATAAAGTTACTACAATCTATCTCTATGTATTTAACACACAAAATGAACTTTTGGCTTGCTAAAACTCCAACAGTAAGCAAATGGGACAGATTTTATGTGGATTTGACTTTTGTGAGTTGCAGACTCAAATTAAAGACAGATATAAGCATGAAATAGCTATACAAGCATGAAACCACAGAAACCAACCACTGCACAAACCTTAGAGACAGATTAAAGAGCACATCCAAACACTACTTAATGAAACAGTTTTGAAGCTATTATCACTAAAACAAGTATTTAATTCAAGAAAGCTGTTAATTAACTTATAATAACTATAATGAGACAGAATAAAACTAGAATTATCAGTATTTAAACTCTTATACTACAAATTGCAAATTTATGAGAAATTCTTACAAAATGAATCCAAGCACCAAATTGAGAACTGATAACTGAGATCAAATCCTATAGCTTTCCACAAAGCTCTATACCCAGAATAATCCAATACTAGCTCTGCTACACTGTCTTGATCATCATTCCCATGATTTTTTATTTTTTAACTAATTTTTTTTAGTATTTTTGGTAATTTTTGAGTTTAGAGTCTAAACTGAATTTAAATTGTTTTCAATAGCTTAAACAAGCTACTAGAAGCTTTTATAAGCTATTTGAGCCAAGAACAACAACTTTAAACAACATAAACCAATTTTTGAGATTTTGGCTCAAAAATTTGCATAAACTGTATATGTAAATAAAACTTGAAATTGAAACTGGCAATATGTTTTTATTACACTAACATAAAATTACAAAGCATTTGAAAACTTAAACTTAAACTGGAAAACATGAGAATATTAAAACGACATAAGGAAAAATAAAATTGCACTAACTAACTTTTATTCTCTCCTTCTTCTTCCTCTTTTATAGCTCCAAAATGTCTCTCTCTCTCCTCTGACCACTTCCCACTTGGTTCCAGTGCCTTTGGATAACTTTTGTGGACTTTTGCCACTTTGTCAATTTTGGCGGGAAATGGTAGTTTGAGTGTAGGGGTCTGAAACTGCAACTAGGGGGGGTGGAGTAGGTATGATGATGAGGGGTTGAGGTGATAAGGGTGCAGGGATAAGGGTGGTGGAAAAGGTGAGTGTTGCAGAGGAGTGTAGCAGGCAAGTGGTGGGGAAGAAAGCAGGAGGTGGAGGGAAAAGCTGCTTGTTTGACTGAGGGTTCAAAAACAGGTAATGACAGGGGGTTCAAATGGAAGGGTCACTGGTTTGGCAGGGGTCAAAGGATTATGACAAGGTTTGGTTTTAGGTATTAATGATAAGGACCAAAACTGTAATTATGCCAAACTAGAGGGACCAAAACTGTAATTTCTCCAAAGTTGTTACAAGGGACCAATATTGACAAGTTCCAATAGTATAAGGACCAGTTTTGACATTTTCAAATTTTCAGGGACCAAACTTGACATTTTATGAAAGTTCAGGGACCTTTTCTGTAATTTAACAAAAGATTTATTCAAGGACCATTTTTGACAACTTAGAATATTTCAGGGACCTTGAATAACATTTTTCTTTATTTTGTTTTACCAGGGACTGTTTTGACAACTTTTGAAACTTGGGGGACTAAAACTGCCAATTATGCAAACTTTATACGTTTTTCACCAGATTTTGATATTTTTGCATTTAAAACACATAAAACACTAATTTGTGATATTTTTATCATTTTGATGCATTTCTGAGTGTTTTCAGATGTTTTTGCAGTTTAAATGGTACCAAAAATGATGAGTATTTAGACACTCATCAGACTTCAAATAAAACAACTAGAAGATGGCATATTCTTTAACCAATCTAAATGTATAAAAGACATGCTTAGGAAATTTGGTCTTGAAGATTCCAAACCAACTAAGACACCCATGTCCTCGGACACTAAACTAACCAAGGATGAGGAAGGTGAATCCGTAGATAACACTAAATATAGAGGAATGATTGGTAGCCTACTCTATCTTACGGCTAGTAGACCCGACATTATGTTTAGTGTTTGTCTATGTGCTCGCTTTCAAGAAAACCCAAAGGCATCACACTTAGAAGCCCTAAAAAGGATTTTTAGATATATTAAGGGAACAACGTGTTTAGGATTATGGTATCCCAAAGGAACGGGTGTAGAAACCATAGTGTATGCCGACTCGGATCATGCCGGTGACTATGTCGATAGAAAAAGCACAAGTGGTATTTGCACTTTTGTTGGACATTGTCTCACCTCATGGTTTGCAAAGAAGCAAACGCCTTTAGCCATCTCAACTACTGAAGCCGAGTACGTCTCAGCCGAAAAGCATGTCAACAAGCTCTTTGGATGAAGCAAGCTCTCGTAGATTACGGAATTCATCTCAACAACATTGTGATACTTTGCGACAACAAAGGAGCCATCGATCTCAGCAAGAATCCAGTTCAACATGCTCGTACAAAACATATTGAAATTCGCCATCACTTTCTTCGCGACAATGTTCAAAAAGGAAACATTTCAATCGAGAAAGTATCCTCCGAAGACAACATTGCCGACATCTTAACTAAGCCTCTTAAACAAGAACCTTTTAATCTTCTTAGACTTGGTTTAGGGTTAATGGAACCAAACATGTAGGATAAACATAGCCCAAAACATTAGAATAGTCAAAACTAAACAAATTTGTCTTGTACCTGCATACGTAGCCACGGAACCAAACGATAACAAAGACGGAACCAAATTTTTGGTACCGTCTGGTCCGTGGTGTCTACAGAAGCAAAACTGCTATATACAAATCATCCTCTTCCTCAAAACCCACTTTACCAAAACGTGTATAACTTAAACCAAGCTCATTATTGTCATCTCCCAACTCACTAATCACTGAAGATAACATCATTGTAAGTATCCTAACTACATTTCATCTCTTAATTCGGAGTCTAGGATTCTTATTTATGCACAAAACTATCACAAATCATTACATGGGGTTCTATGTATGCTTTTATACCAAATATGAATTCAATTGACAAATTGCATAACTAGTCATTGAAATTAGGTACTACATTATCATATTGCATAAACAAATCATGCTTCCCACTAATTGATAGATAATGAATATAAGGCCCTATTCAAACAACCAAACACCCCATGTCAAAAATTTTGAAAAGCTTCTCACTTGTAGGAAAACAATTTTCATTGCTAATACAAATAGAAACGTTAAATTTTCATCACTTGCATGCTCTTGAATACTAAAGGTATTGCATAACTAATATGCATTCCCGGGTATATTCAAATGAAGCCACATTGAATTAGGAGCATTTGGGTTATCTCATGGTATTTGCCAAACACCCCACTAAAACCATCTTTGTGCATAAAATGAGTCGAGATAACCGCAACTCCAAATTGTTTTCATATAGGCACACACTAGAACCAAAAAACGTTAAAACTTATTCTCATTTTTTAACATATTAACTCTTGTCCTTAGGATTAACCATGGTAGCCGCAAGATTCTATGATCACAAAGACACCCTTAACTACATTCCCAAACACCACAAAACCAAAGGACTTACCAAAGAACAAGTAGAAATATTTAGGGGTCTAGAATCAAGGTATTTCCATGAGGGTAGAACCATTCACTCATCCTTCCTTGAAAACACCAACCTTCGTGAAGAACTAGCCGCCATTCAATTCGATTGTCTTCTTGACATCGATGAACCAATTTGTCCTAGGTTTGTGTTAGAATTCTATGCTAGTGTGACCGGCTTTAGTGATGAAGACGATGATGAATTTTGTCTTAGGTTTAGAATTAATCAAAACGACTACACCATCACCTTAGCCAACTTTGCTCAAGTGCTAGGAATTCCCAACCGAGGAACTTGTCTCTACTCGGATAAATGGTCACTCACCGCTCTTGATGCTATCAATGACCGCTTTCTACCCTACCAAACCCGTTTGGCCGACAAGGATGTCATCCGTGAACACCTTTTAACCCAAAAAGTGACACAACCCGAGTTACCCGAAAGGGAAAAGAAGTAAACCGAGATCCATATGGAATGGAGCTAAATGAACTTAAGCCCGAATTTAAGAAATGGGAGGAGCTACTTAGAGCCAACGCCATTAGCACCATAGGAAATAGGGATCACATTAACGCTTGCCTTTGTCATATGCTCTACAACTTGTCCACCCGTCAACCATTCAATTTAGCCTACTACATAGCTAGGAGAATGATTGATATTCCAACTCAAGGATCGGTTGCTCTTCCATACGGATCGCTCCTCACCCATCTCTATAGAAACTTTGCACCAATTCCACCAACACCAAAAGGGATGCACCTTCACTATGAGCTCATCCCTCACATCTTTGTACCTTTGAGTGATGCACGAGTTGCTAAGACAAAAGGCAAGAGAGCAAAACCTCCAACTCCATCATCATCATCATCAAATAGCTCCGAGGATGGTCTTCCAAGCTCTCGTCTTCCTCCTCATGAGTATTATGCGTCTCTTCCCGAAATAGAGAATGAATCAGCGGAGTTCAAGCAAACTAAGGGAATGTTCAAGTGCCTTGGTAGGATGATGAACAAGATTTACAAGAAGTTGGACAAATAAGGGTACTTTTAAGGAGCGTTTGGAACAATACATTATTATTAATGTTTGATACAATTTGGTTGTCTTTATTATGTAGGATGATAATATAACCTGAAACAATGGTGAATGCTAACAATTTCATGCAGGGGGATAGCGCATGTTTGCTATCAAATTTTACCCATTTTCACTATAACGTGAAAATCAATAAGCCTTGCTCAAAATACATGTTCCACTATGTTTATATATATATTATCTGCTTTTCCTAACTAGAAATGTTTAGTATAACATGCTTTGAGAAGAATTTCAGGTTTCGGAAAAGTCCCCGACACCTAAAAACGAACTCTGTCCATTTTTCTGCACTTCACGGATCAGACGGCACCATAATTTTGGTACCGTCCGTTATGTAAATTGGTACCGCCGTACCTGTACAGGCGGACCGGACGGCACCCTTTTTAGGGTTCCGGCCGTGTATGATTTTGGTGCCGTGGATCCTTCAGGTAACTTTCTGAATTTCGACTATTTCGTGATTCCAAATTACCATCCAATGCTTGTAAATCAATCCTAACTTGCTTATACCGTTATTAGAACTAGTATAATTCACTTAAGTATATAAGAAATCCATTTCCCACCATAATTCAAAAATTTGAAAAATCCACCCAAGGAGCCCTTTTGCATAAAGGAAGGAACCAAATTTTTGGTACCTTCAAATCCGTGGGTGATCTGAATATTAGGAAATTCCACTCACTAGAACACATTTATTGCAAATCTTTTCTTCTTCACTCCATCTCTCTTGAATGGCTTGACTTGGGTGATATGACTAGCATTCAACCCACTTCCAAATCATTAGGAACCTCATCTCTTCAATGGCTTAACATTAAATCAAACACATTTCTCCATGATTTTTCACTTCTATAAATTGAGAGGTTTTACCATGATCATCCTCACACCTTCTTCATTCTTACTATCATCTAGCAAAGACAAACCAAAGTCAAAATGACAAAATCATCTCCAAAACCTTGCAAGAAGACCGCTAGAATTAGTGTGAGGCCTTGTTGCTTCGTTCACCTTAGCTCCTCATCCGAGTCTTCTCCACTCACAATCTCATCTCCCATCCAAGATGATACAAACCTCACCTTAGCCACACCTACTCAATCACACATTGTGATCACCACTCCACCACCAACAAAAACACCAACTTCACCTCCACCGCCACCCATCCAAACATCCAAAACACCCTCACCACCTTCACCAAGGTCTCCAACTCTCATTCCCATGGAGTTATTTTCCACTCCACCAACCTCCCCGAATCCTTTCTTGGAGGACTTGGATGACTTTCCTCCTAGGCCAAATCATCCACCACCATTGCCATCCTTTGGCTCAATTGAGCGGATGGCTCATAAGTCACATCGGTCATCTCTTGACCCAAACGCCCCATTAGGGCCTAAACCTCTTCTCTTCCACCCCATTCACAAAGACATTCATGGTCCTTTGTATGGGGATCATTCACTCCCCACATCAATGTCCCCTCATCTTGAGGACATTGAGGAGTGTATGTGGGATGCCAATCCCACTAGAGAGGAGATTCAAACCGAACTCCACAACCTCCACCAATTCAAAGGCATGGTGGACTCTCACTTGAGTGAGACAATGCAAATGCAAAGTGCTTTGCTTGCTTCCATCATGACCACCCCAAACATTTCCACCAACACCAACACATCCACCATTCCACCACCACAACCTCCCCAAACATTCTACCCTCCAAGGCATGGTTGCTCAACTTGTGAGCAAACGGGCCAAACCGTGAAAAGGACCCGGGTTATGGTCCATGACTTCCAAGAAGAAATGAGGTTCATCCTCAACCACATCCTTGAGCGTCTCAACGCTCTTTCCCATCCACCATCACTTGTACTAAAAACACATCATTGTGTTCTCTTTTCATGATCTTTACTCATGAAAATTTTAACTAATGAATGTTGTTTATTATATTGTTGGTGTCATTACATAGTGTTTGGAAATGCTTGTGAATGATCATTATTACTAACATTTTTTTTTGTAGCTTTATTTTCACAATCCATGAATCTTCCCATTAAAGCACCCATTAGGGGAGCTTTGAACAAGGGGAGATAATAGTTCGGCTCATTACATTCCGCATAGCCTCTTCTGTTTGTTGAGACAAAAAGGGGGAGAAAATATAGAACTTTGAAATAATTTATATTTGACTTTTCTGAAAAAGTCAAACTGCATCCTTTGACTTTCTGAAAAAGTCAACGTCATGCATCAACTAGTGAATACTTTGACTTTCATAAATAGTCAAACATCATACACTTGCATTACCATTCTCTTTTCAAGTTCTAAAACTAATATTTTTATAACTCTTGTACAAACTTTGTATCTTTTATAAAAATAAAATTTATATTTTGTCCTCAACAAAAAGGGGGAGATTGTTAATACAAATATCGTCATTAAAAGTTATTTATATTTTTGATCTTTACCTAAGTTTTGTTAACGACAAAAGTAAATTTAATTTGTATAAAAGCTTAAAGCTTGTCAAGTTTAATAGATATTAAAACAAGCTTTTTCAAACAATATATTCATCATTCAAGCATTTACATTTATGATTAGTAACATCTTGATATGACTCTAATCATTATGTATGATAGTAGTTTTTAGAATGTGTTAGGTTCTTAAAACCAAACACTACTTATGTACTTGCATATTTCTAAAAATAGAAATACAACATATGACATCATGTAATGCATCATGGAAATCATTGGAAGATTTCATTAGATATTTTGTGTGGATTTGTACTCTTCATATCTTACACAATCTCACTTAGATAGAGTTGACTTTAGCAAAGATTTGATATCTTGACTGTCAGACCGGCGGTACCAAAATGGTACACGGGCGGAACCCTTTTAAGGGTTCCGCGGTCCGTGGACGCTCCTGTCCACTTTGGCTATAAATAGCAATGCCAAGCCAAGTAGTTTTTCATCCCTTTCTAACATACTCTCATACATATCTTCTCTCTAACCTTTCTAACTCAGTTTCATATCATATTAGTGATCTCTTTTGTAGCAAAGAAGATCAAGTCATATTCAAGCTTCAACGAGAAGTTGGAAGTCTTGTTTGTTTAGTGTTGTATGATCTAGTGTTGATTCATACTTCATTGTTGTATCAAACCATCATAATCTTGTGAGTGTGAGTGGTTAGTATTTTAGTCCTCAAAATACGTTGTGTGTGGGAGTGGTTGTACCCTTGGAAAGAACTCGACATCTAGCTTAGTGTCGGAAATAGTGTAAGCGAAGTGTAAAGGTTTTCTCCGCCGGTGAAAGGAGCTTGTTGACTAGTGAAGTTAAACTCTCGAGTGTGAGACTCGAGGAGTGGAGTAGGGCAAGGAAAAAGAGTCCTTGTAGACCGAACCACTATAAACAACTTGTTGTGGTTTGATCATTTCTTTCCTTATTTACTTCTTACATATTGCTTGCATATTTCATTAACATATCTAAGATCAATATCAATTGATCTTTACAATAAGTTTCAAAACAAAGTTTTTAATTGGTAAACTATTCAACCCCCCCTTCTAGTTTTCTACAAAGTCGTCTACGAGTAGCTGGGTATTCCTACTTGGTGGAGGTGCAATTTCTTGGGCATCCAAGAAGCAAACTTGCATCACCAGTTCAACAATGGAATCTGAATTTGTAGCCTTAGCAGCTGCTGGTAAAGAAGCTGAATGGTTGAAAAACTTGCTTCTTGAGATTCCATTGTGGCCTAAACCTATAGCCCCTATTTCTATCCGTTGTGATAGTGCAGCTACATTGGCAAAGGCTTATAGCCAGATGTACAATGGGAAGTCTAGACACTTAGGTGTCAGACATAGCATGATTCGTGAGCTTATCATGAATGGGGTGGTATCTATAGAGTTTGTTAGATCTCAATAAAATTTAGCTGATCACTTGACGAAGGGATTGGCTAGAGACTTGGTGTTAAAGTCTGCTAAAAGGATGGGTTTAAGTCCAACTTAGTCACTGAATGCTATGACACCCAACTCCCTCCTGAGGAAACTTGGGAGCTGAGTTCAATGTGGAAAGCTGAACGTTCAGTGGACTGGAGCACATGTTTATTTTACATCCCAAGGTTGTGCTCAGAACCTGCTGAAAAGGAGGATGAAGTCTTTACTTCTTAATGGTTAATTTCTTTGAAAAAGTGCTTGGCAGGAGCATGAATAAAGAGGAACCACCTATGTGAATGTTGAAGTTTTGCCGCTTTAGGGAGCTTTGGACTTTTGGCTCTTGCAACATTTATGAATTTGGATATGGACACATGGCTTGTATAGTGTCAGGAGCTTTTAAGTGTTTGAAAACTTGTATGTATTTTATCTTCATGTATTCAAATGGGTTGAAGGGTTCAATTCTTAGAACACCATGATTCTCGAATATTTGAACGTGTAATGTACTAAGATGGAAATTCAATCCTCAGGATATTTTTGTTTATGCACATGTTTTGCTTGATGTTTAATTTTCATGCAAAGGAAGTGAACTAAATTTAGGGAGGATTGTTGGAAAATTTAGTGCACTTGTGGGATTGGTTCACACTTGGTAATGGGTCAGGAGGTACGGAGTGTACACCCATAAGGTCGCTGAACATCCTAACTCTATAGTGGAGAGATTCCGAAGTTAGTACTGGTAGTGCTAAGTTAGTACGGGTAGACAAGATTCTACTGGTAGTACTAAGTTAGTACTGGTAGACAAGTTTCTACTAGTAGTGCTAAGTTAGTACTGGTAGGCAAGTTTCTACTGCTAGTACTGGAATCAACTTGTAACAGGCATTGGCCTATTCAAGTGACAGTTACAACTGCATAATGACCACGTTTAATTGGTCATGTAACCACTATCAGCTATAATGGGAATAATTATGAGGCGATTAATGGGCCGATTAATCCTCATAATTCCATTTGACTAGCTAAGAGTAATTTCCTATAAATAGGATATCTGATCATGCATGAAGGAGACACAGAAAATATAAACACTTGTAAGCAAATGGTTATTGATTTGTGCCTAATTGAATAACACACATTTGGTCTTATCCCAAGTAGATATTCGTGGTACCCAGACATTAGGGTCGAATAGTTTACTTTGGAAAGTGATAACACGATTTCAAGTGATATCCAGTAACATGTATTGGTATTTGTTTTCTATTGATTATCTTTACCCTGTTCTGTGAATTACCCCAACATCAAACTCATAATGGAATAAATCAGTACAATGGAATAGAAAATTGTTGTTTGTTTTAATTTTCACACCAAAATAGCTTATCCATCAGTTCAATCCTTTACGTCTTTAGCCAACATTTCATGCTATTTCGACATGACATAGCATTTTTGCGATACCTTACATATTTAATTCATTTTCAACGTTTGTACCAACATGCGTCACAACTAGGGAGTGTCAGCCGGGTCGGGTCGGGTCAAACTCAGGTTCAGACTAAAAAACATATTTGAACCTGACCCTATTAAAAACTCGAGTTAGTCAGGTTCAAGGCTATTCAGGCCGGGTCCAATCAGGTCGGATTGTTCGGTTTCGGGTCTATGGGCTAAAGAAAACCCAAGTCCAATACTATCCATCTATACCACAACACACAAAACACGGTTAAAATATCACTACTACTCATTTCTACACCTGTAAGATCACAAATAAAACCACAACCGGTTGAGCTCAAAAAATGAGGAAATTTGATCCATGGAGCGTATTTTTCAAGAGAGAATTCAACAGGAACTGGCCTTTCCTTGTGGGGTTCGCAGTCACTGGAGCAATTATCACCAAATTCTCTCTTGGTCTTACTGGTTCGAGTCGCTCTTTTTATTATTACATCTCAATGTTTGTTACACTAGTATTTATTTTTGTTGGTTTTTTATTTATTATTTGCAGAAGAAGATCGGAAAAACTCGGTTTTTGCTCAAAGGCACAAGAGGTATAATAATATAACCCTAGCTAGATTTATATGTTCAATGTTGTTTAGGTATTGTTTTGGACATTAACTGATTAATTTGTGAGTTTGGAATGTATTAACTTGGTTGGTAAAGCTGTTTATAGAGGGTTGGTTGGTTCCTATTTTGCACCTATTTCAAACTTGGTAGCTAATATCGGAAATAAGTGTTGTTTGTTTCTTTGTGGAGTTTGTGCATTAGGTTGGGCTTGTAAATTGAAAAGTATAATGTACTACTTTTGTGTCTTGATAAGATGTATTAACTGGTTTTTCAGTATGTTCAAGGATTTTCAGCTGGCTTTTTCTATGTTACCAGTATATATTTTGATACAAAACAACAAACACTATTGTAATTTTGAAAGTGGAGTAGTAGTATAATGCATGTAAAATAAGAAATTGAAAGATTAAGGGTGCGTTTAGTTGGAGAACAAATTCTCTTATTTTCTATCTCTAGTTTTGTTAAAATTTGGAAGGAGAATTAATCTCCACAAAACACTTGAAAATATAGAAAACGCGTTTAGTTGATGTTTCTATTTTCTGTTTTGAAGAAATGGAGGGAGGGTTGAGGTTACAAAGGAAAACAAGGAAAACAACTAAAATTTGTTTTGTAATTTTTCTTGTTAAGTTAGGAAATAGAGAACTTGTGTTTTGCAAAACATTTTGTTGGAAAACGTTGATTTGAACGCGATCTCTGTTTTCCTTGTTTTCCACAAAACATTTTGTGGAAAACAATTTCCCTCAACTAAACGCAACCTTAACTTTTGTTTGAAGATTTTAGAAAAGATAATTATCGGTTTATTTACAATGCATCGGCTTGTTTGGCCTTGCATACCTAATATCATGATTAGCGATTTTGAGTTCTATTTTTCAAATTTGGTTGCCACTTTGTGGAAAACAATTTCCCTCAACTAAACGCAACCTTAACTTTTGTTTGAAGATTTTAGAAAAGATAATTATCGGTTTATTTACAATGCATCGGCTTGTTTGGCCTTGCATACCTAATATCATGATTAGCGATTTTGAGTTCTATTTTTCAAATTTGGTTGCCACAAACAACCCGGAATTGAACAGAAATTTTTCCGGATTACGGTCACCAGCGTAAAAATAGGAAAATAGAAACCAATAATCTCTTTTACCCTGCTTCAGAAACCATGTTAGATTTTCAGATTACAAATGCTAATAAAATCTAATTTGGTTGCTAAAGTTGGTTATAGAGGGTTAATTGGCTCCTATTTTGTGCCCGTCTTAAAGTTGGTAGCAAATATCAGAAAAAGGTGGTGTTTGTTTCTTCGTGGTGTTTGCGCTTAGGTTGGGTTTGTGAAGATGATTAGTAATGGGTTAATGTACTACTTTTGCGGTTTTGCCTATCGGTAAGATTTATGAATTATTATTTCTTGAGATAGGAATGTGTCATAAGGATTCAGTGTAGGCTCTATTGTTGTAGTGCATGTAAAGTAAGAAACGTGAAGATATACCGTTTGTTTGGAAGTTTTTGGAAAAAATAATTGTAAGTTCAGTTACAATGCATAGGCCAAGATCCAATCGAGTGTAGTGTAAGAAATTAGCCTATTTACACTAGAATTGAGATTTTAACCAAATTTATAGGTGAAGGAATCTTATATTTCTCTTCTTGCGGGATGGGTTGTTAACTTGTTTCACTAGACTACTAGTGGTGCTAGTATGTTAGTGGCACATGTTGAAAGAATATACTGAAAGATTTCACTGAATATCTTTGCGTGGAAAGGTCACACAAAGCTATCTTCAGGTTCCAAATGCTACATAATTTACGAGCATTCACAGATTAGTGGATTTGTCCTAGAATTGCATTTGGCCAAATTCTTATGCGCGCAAGCCTAATTTTATTTTCAACTCATTCAAGTTTTCTTATCGCCCTTTTGTAGAACTCGAGTTAAAGGCCACTTGACATGATTGTTATGAAAAAAATTTGAATGAAATTATCAACTAATCAGTATTTGGTGTGTCATTCTTTCATCTCCTTGGCATATGGCATCGTTATGACAAATTTAGGACTAACTCAGTTTATGTTTTCTCTGTTTTGCAGTTAAATGACTATATAAGCCAGCATGACTGTATCTGTCAGCACTAACTCAAGGTTTTGGGTATTGCTTTATGTTGTTTTCAATGATGATAAAAAGATAGTAAGCTGAGATTTTTAATGTGGAAAGTGTTTTGAAAGGCTCAAGGCGCACTAAGGCGCGAAGGGGACCAAAGAGCCTCGAGGCGAGGCGCATACCAAGGCGCGAGATTCATGAATACGAGGCGCACTAAATACATTAAGTTTTTTTTTTTTTTTATAATATATGTGACCATTTATGTAGCGTAAATAACACAAAATAACATTAAATACTTAATACATGACACATATAACCATTATAAAGATTAAAATGGATCAGTTGTCACTTCTCAAATGGATCAACTCTTTGGCTTGATGAACTACATATAGATTAAAATCCATATCAGACTAAATATGTTTGTGTCCTACACTTGCAGACATACATCTAACAAAGTTCACAATTTAACCCAAATATCAAGCAAGCAACATATTAATATTCAAGGCATAATGCAAATCATACAGATACTCACCCTATGATGTGATTCTTGAAGATAAAATAAACTTATGACGTTATTTACAAATTAATAAAATAAACAATCAATAAAAATCAGTTCAAGATATAAACTTATGACGTTAGAGAGATTACATATTTGTAAAATGATCAGAATTTATAGTTACTCACTTGATTGTGTGTTTTAGTTCTTTTCCAAATTAGGGTTATTAGATATAACTTAAAAGGCTCATGTATATAACTTATAAGGCCTAATGATCTTATCTTAATATTTAGAAAAGCCCCCAAAACCTGTTACATCTCTGAGGCGCAAAAAGCCCCAAAGCGCAAAGGCGCAAAAAGCCCCAAGGCGCTGCGCTTTTTATGGGATTCATGCATGTCGTGAGCCTCGATCCGAAAAAATCCCTAGAGCTTGAGCGTTGAGCGAGGCGCGCTTTTTAAAACTATGAGTGGAACGTGCGTCAGCATGTGACATTTCTTTAATTTGGGTGAATGAATTTTTTTTTTTTTTTGAAATGTGAATTTCTTATTAAGTGCTTCGTGTCGCGGTTCGACAGCGGGAGGTCTAGACTACGTTGTCTAAACCGGTCCGCGCTAGAGAGCTCCCTCGAAGCGGAAATGTCTATTTCAAATACCCGATGGGGGGAAAACCCCCTACTAATCCGCCCGAAGGCACGACAATTAATAGGGTAAACCCTTGCCTTTTCCAAGATTCGAACATGGGGTTACCAGGCCCAAACCCCTTCATTAAAGGACTACCTTGAAGGAAAATCCCTCATTTAAACCCCTTGCAGGATTTGAACTCAAGACCTCCCTCCCCCAAAAGCCCCTAAGGACTCCAAGGTGGCCAACTGAGCTAAGCCAGTTGGTTGGGTGAATGAATTGAGATGGCTGTTTGATTAACAGTTTCCATTTTCTTTTATACTTCATGAATTATATAATATATAATTTACGGGCAATTCAGTGGCATCTGATTGGTTGCCATTCCCGCTCTTTTTTCTGCCAATTTGGGCTAAGACATTTTTTGGCCCAGTTTTTTGTCCACCCCATTACAATAAGAGTAGTAAGTAGTAACTATATGTTAATAAAGGGCCTAATTCCTTTGTGGACCATTACACAGGCCTAACATCTTTTGGTCCTCAAAATGATATATATGTACCGCCCAAATTTCATAACCAAAATAAATTCACGGCAAAAACGCTGCCGTTTCGACTGCTACTTTTCCCACATTATGTACCTTAGGCGTATTTTAAGAGTCATAGATTTCTCTATTTAATTGTAGCCTTAAATACTTTGGCTCATATTTATATCTTGAATCCTTTTTACAATGACGCAGCCTAAGCGATATTACTTCTGACATACATATTTTAGTTACAATATACAATCTTCGATGCCCCGCCGCAACGCGGCGGACCGATGCCCGACTCGTATATATAATTTGACGGCAATTCCCTGGCATCTTATTGGTTGCTTATTGGTTGGCAACTGTTGCTTTTATGGGCCGAGATTTTTGGGCCGTGTTGGTACTGGGCCGGTGTCCAAACATATGCCGCCTTTACTTAGATAAGTGTATACACAGTTACACACACTGAAAGTCGACAACGTCTCCAGAACCTACCGACACACACTGAAACTTTTTCATTCGCAAGATTAAATTTTATATTACCTCAGGTTTGTTATATTTTTTTTCGTAAAAGATTGATTCATTCATTGATAGTAGATTAAATGTTTTTAGAATAGGTGGATTTGTGTAGGTTTTTGCTTCTTTCCAATGTTTTGGGAGTATTGATTTTTGGAAGATTGAAGATGTGATTTGGCCTCTAATTACTATATATATAATTTACCGGCATATATAATTTACCGGCAATTCGGTGCCATCTGATTGGCTGCCAGCCAATTTGGGCTACGCCAAATTTTGGCCCAGTTTTTTGTCTTCAGTACTTGATAACTTGATTCATAACCCTGCTTTAATTATGCCAGAATTTGTATACAATCTTCGATGCCCCGCCGCAACGCGGCGGACCGATGCCCGACTCGTTTCTAAAAAAGAAGAGATGATCCATCCGCATGATAAAAGTTTTAGATAACTTTTTCATTTTGCATGTTTAATTGCTGAAAATGAAGGGAAACACATCTCTCCTTTACACTTAAAGCAATGCACATGTTTTCTTGGTTGTGTCATAGGAATGTGTTAGAGCTCCGCCAGAAGGAACATAGAGGCATCAAAACCCCACACAAGTTCTGTACATTATGGTTTTAATCAGTAATTCAGTATCAAGTAGTACCAAAAATATTGTATAGAATTCTCGGTAGAGAGAGTAAAATGAGCAGGTTGAGCGACATATATAATTAAAAAAAAAAAAAAGTAACATTATACAGGATGCCAATCAGCTTAGTTGAATTTATTCGCCAACACTGTGTTGTCTAAAATTACAAGTTTTTTGAATTAACTAGTATGTTTATGCAGAAACTATATTAGTGCAATAATAACTTGATTGTTAGAATAACCTGATAACTTTATGCGTAAAAAATATACCTTGGCCGACTTTCAAGTCATTTTATCTGTTTATTTTCTACGTTATTCTTTCTATTGTATGCATTTGTTATGTTACAGATAAATCATAGATTTACATTAAGGGGAGCCTTTGTAAGTAATGTTACATCTCACATTTTGCTTAGAAATTCATGTGATCGACCCATGGTATGAAGGTTTGTATTGATTTCATTTGCTTGGAAAGAAGTTATACAGTAGAAATTATTAAATTTGAAGTAGATGTGGTGGACTGTCATTTACTTTTGAATGGATGGATTTGTGCTATGTTTTTTTCCCGACTTATTAAATGCGTTACAATACATTCGAAACGGGACAAATGCTTCTAGAGTTGTATCAGATGAGCTGTACTCAAGCAGACCTATTGATCATTTCATATTATATTCCACAACCTAAGAATTCACTTAAGAACCGCTAAACACAGCAAACAACCACATACATGACTGTTGGCAAACATAAATTTGACGAAGCAAAACATATTAGTGAAAAGGAGATTTATATCTTGTCAACATGTGGTAGCAAAATTAGTTGTCAATCAAAAAAAAAAAAAAAAAACTAAAGTATCTAAAGCCGTACATAAGCAAACTAATTAAGCATCATGCAATGGCCCCTTCACCGAAGGCCACAATCATACAAAAACTTGAAATTTGTTGATCACATAATGATTAGTTTAAAATAAGTCAACACCCCCCAATAATATTAGATAATTTCTTTTTTTCCTTTTTGTTTTCAGGATCAAAACATACTCCTGACTTCTGAGTATAAAGAAAACATGTTTAACATAGAGGTGACGGTTTCGAATATGTATATAAAAACAGATTAATCGAAGTTGTAAGTTTGTTGAAACTAAAGAAACGATTTTTTGGCATGAACAAAGTGTTTGACATGTCGAAAATGAGATGAAGTTTATTCAAATGATTATGAATTTTGAATCGTGTTAACTTAAAACAGCTTAGTATTGCACTAAGGTGTAAAAAATCGCATCAGACGAGTTTATGTATGATTCAATGAACTGTATACATTTAGGAGTGAAACGATAGCATTGGATCCTGAGTGCTACATAATGAGTGCTACATAATAGGCAATAGAACTTTCAAACAAATATGATTACCAGACAACTTGTTTTTGGAGTGGAATATTTTTGTCAAAAAGTCAAATCATTATAATCTACCTGCAGCAAGGCCCCATTTCTATATTCAGCTTCTGCACATTTGAAACATTACATTCCAGAAATGAAGACACAACACTTTGTATCTCATATTCTCCTACTTTGGCTCCTACTGCCATCATTCCACAATGCATTGCAATCTGAAGCTTATGAAACTAAATCAGGTAATAAAGGGTTGACCTTTGACTTATAAAGGTCATATCCATGACCTTCCGAGTTCAATTTTAATACGTTCAATTTTTAATTATGGGTAATTTCTATAGAATGTACATACCAATTCTTCCACCAAAATTGTAAATTTTGTAGTTAAAAGATAAGAGTTTAACTCCATAAGTCAAACCTACGTAATTATGTTGAACTATTTGTTATGATGCTTACTTTCTTAATTGCTACACCTATTTTGTAGTCCATTTTAAGATTCGGACAGCACAACATAACTCAAAGCCAGGCAGCATATACAGCTCTACTCCTCGGGTAAGAATGAAGAAGGATACAATCAATCTTGTGCATGCCATTATTGGGAAGAGGAGGTTTAGAGATGGCAATTTCGACCCATTAATGGGTATATGGGTCGATTTGGGTTCCGTACATCTCTAACTGGTCAAATGAATTTTTTTTTAAATATATCTAATATGAAAGACACCCAACATCTATTGAAAAATAACAATACGCATTTCGTCTAATCCCTATATATTAGACTACTGTAATAATGTATGTTTTACAAATGACATTTACACTTTCACTATTTATAATAAATTCAAGAATAATAGAAGTGTAAGCAGGTCGGGTCAACCCTGGTTCGTTTCAACCTATTTTGCAAATTAACCCTTTCTAACCCGTTTTGCCTCCTCCCCACCTACCCACCCCCAATCCCATTTTTCTTTTCACCACTGACTGTATATCATCTAACAGGAAGAGAAAAATGTTTATAAACAGCCATCTGGACCGAACCCAGTTGGGAACAATCGTCCGCCAACTAGGAGATTAGTAGAAGTGACACGAAGTTAGAGAAATCAAGGGCATTCTACGTGTATAAAGACGGATAAGTTAGCATGAAAACTTTGTATTTCCTTGAGTATGTTATGTATGGGTAATATAGCATTGGTTGGGTTGGGTTATTGCCTCTATTGTAACACCATTTAGTCAGTTTTCTCATGGTTCTAAATAAGTTGACTTTGCCTATGCATTTTGGAACTGTTTATAAGTAATTGTGACTTAATCAGTTTATAAAGTTTAAAATAAACATATTCCCGTATCTGAATATCCAACTCTTGGGTTAAATAATCAGTTTTGGATTAAAAAACTAATACTAGATGCAAAAATACCTGATTATCTGGCTTCACATTGCATTTTGAAGTGATTGACTGATATAGATATCAGAAACCAATAGTAACAGGCTGCAGGAGACGGTGTTTGGAGTCAAATGTGCTTTTGCTGTTGGAAGTTTTGATAAGTACATAATCAGCGGTCAAGTGTTTGAAAATGCTGATTATTTACCATGTAAAATGAACCATAGATTTGGTTAATCATACATTCAAAAATTGTTTAATCATTCCTGAACACTAGAAACTGATTATCTATGACGCAAAATGTCCAATAACTAGATAATAACTTTCAAAATGTGATGCCCAAGACCGCTAAGCATAAAATAAAGTTACCACTTTACTTTGAACCTAATTTGTGATTCTTACTGCCATTTCATATGGGTGTTTACATTCTTTTTGTGGTGGGGATTTGTTTATGGATTCCTTAGATAATCCGAATTCCTCGAGCACTCTACATCTGATTTGATTATTAAAGCTTCAAACAACAGAAGCACTTCCAAACACCATTACTAACAGCCCATTTTATTACAAATGATTGATTCGATTGTACAATATCACATAATCACTTTCATAGTGCACTTCTAAACACCCCCTTTACTAGGGATATGCAGATGCAGACTTTTCCAATCTAACAAAATTATGATTTTCTGCTAGTAGACAATGTACATCAGCCGGCAGAAAATGACAGCTATATATTAACTAAAATATGGATTTTACAGAATAGAGGGTTCAAAAATATAACTACACACATATTTTGTATCATACCGAACGCTTTCGCTTTGATCTCTTACTCCTCCCTGGAACTACTGGTTTAGTGGTGCTAGACGACGCATAGGCCTCTTCAAGCACCTCCTGAATGTTTGAAAATTCTCAATCAGTTTATGAACTTATAATTACATAAAAGAAAGCTTAGGTTTTTTAAGTTCAACATCTGGCATATCAAGATAGATTTAGACTAAATATTTGAAATGGTGTAATGTAGACAATGAAGTGATATTGCAGGGACTTAGGTTAGGTACTAGTAGGATGGGTGACGGGTAAAAACGGGAATCGTGTTTAAATGTGTCAAATGGCTTAGTGTCTGGTCAGGTTAACCCACCAATTTTCAGTTTCTTCTGAACATTATAATCACCATTATACAAATGCAGCTTTTAAATTTTTTATTTTTTATTGGAAGAATATATTGTAGCATAAGTAGAGGGGGCAAGATGGGTAGGTCGGTGGGTTGGGTAATGAGTCGTAACAGGTTCAGGTCATAAGCGGTTTATGAGGTTGTATTCTGTAAAACTGAACTTTGGGTGACTTTCAACCTGTTTGACCCATTCCACTTTGCCAACCTTTTTGTATTATTATCTACGATAAAAACACAATCCAAATGGACTCGATTATAAAAAATGGCTCAACATTTTAACTAATTATGATCAGAAAGTTATGGGCCAAAATCAAAAGTAATAAACTCTTACAACTTCTCCTAATTTGTTTAATTCCAAAAGAGAGATTAGTATTTTAGTAGAAGAGGTTTTGTAAATTGTAGCCATATTTAATACTATTAATATACAAAATATGAATATAGTTATAGAAGACACAAAAGAAGTGTTGATAGGTCAATGCAACACAAATGGTTCCAGCCCGTGAATTCTAAAGAACTTCTCTAGTTTTGCCCATCTGACTACGTTACGAATTCAGGGGCAGAGCCAGAAAATTTTCAAAAGAGGACAAAAAGATTTTGTTAACCAGACTTGAACCCTTGACCTCTTGTGTGTAGAAAGAGGGTGTCTTACCAATTGGACCGGTAATCTTTTACATTAAAAAAGTTAGCTAATTATATTTATCAGGTTATTTTAGGGGGGCAAAGTTCGGACAATGTGGCCAAAAGCTGCCCCCACGAAAATTTTGTGCGTAATGTATTTTTTTTCGCCAAATTAGTGAATTTAACTCCGCCCATGGTTACGGTGTGCTTTATCGCCCAAACAAACCCAAAAATAAGATTTCAAAAGCAACTTCAACCCAAATTTGTCTATTTAGGCCAAAATTTCTCCTTCTACAACAAACGTGTACTTGAACAAAGTGAAAATGAAATATCAAAATTACCGTTGACTTTGTGTCGTCATCTGTTTCATCTTCAGATTCGGATGTAGATGATGCCAAAACTTGAACATCTTGGTCAGGCACTGCCTTAGTTTTTCTCTTCTCTTCTTCCTTTAGCTGCTTAAACCTATTCACATTTCAATCCCTCGTTGTCAGCAAAATAACTTCTGGCAAGTTATAAAGAGAAGGGCAAATCTCATAATACGGTAATCACCTTTGGTCTGATTTTTATTTTGGAAACCAACTTTGTTTAGAAAAAAAAAACCTCAAGCTTTAAAAGACTTCAATTTAAAAGTAAGAAACCTTGTCACCAGGTGACAGGTTTCTCAGTGCCACGTTAAAAAAGTCAACATGGTCAATTTACGGACACAGCATCGGCCACATCATTAATAGACGTGGTGGTAACCTTTAAGGGTTACCTTGAATCGGAAAGTTTGAAAGTTAATTGTTTTTTTATCAGAGAAAGACATTGTTATCTGAGATAGGTTTTAAACTAAAGTTGGTCAGCTTTAATGCAATTAGCTCTAAAGCAAAAATAACAAATAACTGACCTAGCACCAGACTCTGATGGTTGAGAAGAAGATCGTTTTGCACGACCTGCACTTATTATTCCACCAGCATTCTCATTCACAGCAGGCTTCGCACCTCCCAACTTTCTTAACCATACTTGTTGGGCAGTACTGAGCACATTGTTTGTGAACCTGATAGAATCAAGCCATTACCAATTAGTAAAGTTGATGGTCTCAGATACTTGTGTTCCAATAAATCTACCTTCATGTATATATAGCGCCAAGATAGCATAATAAAACTATAGCAACAAGGATAAGACATTATTATTATCATGAATATTTTTTGTAAACAATGATAATATCACATAATCTTATTGCCAAAAGGCATTAGCATGCTTTTCGCACAGAACCAGTACACTGTATAATCTAGTAAACGACGTAATAATACAATCATAAGAAACCACCGGAGTTTAATATATGAAACTTATAAATTTGTCAGATATATAGTTTAGTTATATAAATGCATTATGTATGTTACTTTTACACGACAACATAGTATATTCTTTCACTCCATTAGCCCACGTTGAACATTATCTATAATGCCCCTCTTGTACTGGAAACACTATGTTTTCCAAGTCCCACTTCCTCACATAAAATAAGCTCCTATCCTATCAATACGCAGTAGCAGAATTGACTAACGTTCTGGGACAACATTTATGACCTCGGATATTATGAATGATGATTTCTTATTGTTAAAGGATTATATTATATGAATGAATAGGTCTTATAAGTATTGAGGAAGAACACAAATGACACAATCTTGTCACAGAAGAGAATCTCCACAACAGATAAATGAGACAAACCTTACTTTTAAGCTGAATCTTATTAAAGAAAAACCAATATTTAGTTAAAACTATAATACAAGGACACATTTGACTTTCTATGGAACTTTCAAAGCACATGATTCTGCATTTGGTATGTAATTTTTTTCCTTATAGGCGGAATAACAAAAAATAAAATCGGATCTTTCTTTATATTTATGTAAAAGACAATAATTTTTTTGCTTCTCTGAACAAGTGAAAACTGCATGGCATTCTGCTCAAAGTTACAGATCATGAACAGGAAAAGTGCTCGGAGAAACACAAGTTGCATCAATATTATTGATCAATAAAACAGACATTTAGGAACTGACCAGTATATTGATAGCCCTGATGGGACTGACAAAGAAAAGTAACCAATCATGAGTGGAAGGAACTTGAAGACAAGAAGCGTGTTTTTCTGAGTTGGATCATCAGTCTGCCAAAAACAAGCAATAAGGAATATAAGATTCGAGAAAACAAACCAGAATGCATATAAAATCTAAGTTATGTTCTCACTTGGGGTGGCTTCATAATCTCCATTGATACATATTGAGAAAGAACAAGAAGCACAGGTAACACAAGGTAGGCTGCTGTGTCATGCCAACCTAGTGGTGGATGGCCATCCTGCCAAGAAACATGAGCATTCAGTAATCATTTTTTTAAAGTTTTATGGTCCAAACAATATATTTAAATAATAACTTATCGTAGGGGTAGTATTTTTAGTTGTGCAACTTAAATTATACTGTAATTGTTTAGTGATGTTGCACAACATGTCTTAGGAGTGAATCCAATTGACTAGATTGAAAAGTGAAAGTGAGTCTTTTCTTTATAAAATGAAAGGTTGTATTCAGAATACACACAATTTATGATGCTGAAGGAGTATACATTACCACAAATGGAAAGAGCCATGAAACTCCAGATCCACTTTGCCGAGCAGCAATGGTCGTTGGGCCTCCCAAAGAGGGAATCCAGAAAAAACCTTCTGTCAGCAGTCCCTTTAAGAATATGTCGGTGCAGATATCAGCAATTATTTCACTCATTTCTAAACTAATCACTCCCTCCGTCCAAAAGTACAGATAATTTTTAAGTTGGCCCATAGTTCAAAAAAAAAATGGGTTTCACTGTTAGTTATTAAATACAAAATGTTCCTCAAAGTAAAAAAGTATTTAAAAAGGATTACTAATGCTCAAAAGGTAAATATGGACTGAAAACTTATTAGAAAATGTTGCAGTCATTTTGGTGCAATCATAAAGGATCTAATTGCAATTATTTGGGACACATGGGGTATAAGATAAACATCTTGCTGACACAATGAGAGCAATGGTGATTCAATTATCTATACCTCATTTGCGACATTTGAAAGAGCTTGATACAAGCCTATCCATACTGGTATTGTGGCCAAAGTAGGTAAACATCCTGCCATTATGTAAAACTATTAAGAACTTTATAGACATTCATATTGATCAATGAGCTAATCAAGTTCAAACAATACTGAAGATTAGGGACATCTCTTCAATCAAGTGCAAGTAGACTACTTGACAACACATGTGCATATAGGATTTTCTACTGACGGATGAATAAAAATCAGGTATTTTTTACTTCTTCCTATAGATGAACATTATAAAATGCCGTTTTTGGGTGTTCCATAAGACTGTAATATTTCCGTTCGAGAACATTTCCATGTTAAGTTACACATCTGCCCATTATCATCATTTGGGTCCACAAATGTCATTTATTTGTCGTTTATTGAAGCGTATTTTAAATATGTAAAAAACACAAATACTTTCCTTACCGGTGTGCCAAATCGATATTTTTAGATGGGGGATTTATTTGTCGTTTATTAAAGCGTATTTTAAATACGTAACAAACACAAACACTTTCCTTACCGGTGTGCCAAATTGATATTGCAATTTAGATGGGGGTTAAGCAGAAACTTTCTTTAATAGTTTTAAATATTTGTATTTTTAACTGATAGAACACTTGGACTATAAATGCAATCCTCAACCATTAATCACTTGAACGAACCTGCCAAAGGATTGACCCCTGCCTGTTTATATAACCGTGATGTCTCGAGTTGTATTCTTTCCTGAAAGGATATCAAGTTCGTCAAATATAGATAGATAAAAAGGTAGATAGCTACATTAATAAATATATAACTGTCGTTTCTCCTCTCTACAGAAAAGAAACAATTGGTAACTGTGCCCCTCTAATATTTTCAATGTGTTTGTGATGAAAAGTTTGGACAAAGATTAATCCTAAATCATTTTTGGATTCAGCATCACTGGTTACATCTAATTATCAAATGCTTATTCAATGTGAACAATAGGATATTACATAAAATTTTGTTATTGTTAGCTCTTAGTGCTGTTCGTTAAGGGAGTGTTAGCTCTTTCTTTACTGTTCTTATAGGCGAAACTTTGTGATCATGTTTCTTAAGTAGCTGGATCTTTACCGCAGGAATCCTGTCTGAGGTTAGTTTGGTAGCATTAGCCAAGGCTGGTGCCATTTGCTGGTATATGGTAATACATAGTTAATTAGGGACTTAGCGGACACATACAATGTGGGCCCTCGTCCTACAGTCCTACTCGGTCCATATATAAGAGACAATGATATGGGAGTAAGACGGAACACTAACATACCAGTATAAAAAATCGTGGTGGTAGGGACTGAGGGGGATGTATAGAATGTGGGGTCCTACTCCTAGTCCTACTCGGCCCATGTGGCAGCAAGCCATCAATCAGACCTCATATGCCACTTGTGATTTGCAAACTGAGTAATGACATATAATGAACTATAATTGCATATCAAATGTCTTATCCCTGGATCTTTGTGACTAATGCTATACAATTTAATCACATGTAGAAAGATAATTATTCTTGATTCACAATTCTCATATTAATTCAATAAAGAACATTACAATACTTGTGTGCATGATGAACCTATTCTCATGTTAAAGGTCAAACTCCATGTTTCTTCCATCAAAGACTTTACAAGTGTGTAAGCCTGATGCAGCTTACATGAGCTCTTTGAGTTGTTAACACTAACGATCCAAGTAGTTGCTATGTTAACAATTTCTCTAAAATTATTAAGACTGCTTCTGGTTATGAAGAGCTTCTGTATGGCTGTTTGCCTATTTCTAAACACTTGGCAGGTTTCCACATGATAACCCAACAGTTTAATTAAATATTTGAGCATGCTATTGTTAGTTTAATGGCAGTTTTCGGCCTCTTTCCTGGATACACCAATGTTAGATGATGCACCTGATTTAGGTTGGCAAGCAAGATGTACTCACCAACCCAAGATAAAGCGACAAATGAGCATAAATATGTTCAATTTTGCATAACATCATCAAAGTTTGTAAGTGTGAAGTGTAGCTATAATGCCGCACCTGATTTCCTGCATATCTTTGTTGAATTGCTTTAAGCTTCGGCTGGAGATTTTGCATCGCCAAAGTGGACTCAACCTATTAAACAAGTGAATTCGTCAATCTATAGCACTAGAAGATCATAGACATTACCATAACTATAAAGGTGCCAAAAAAGAATTATACACTTCGAATTGTATTAATCAATAACTTCTTGATACTGAAACTTTATACAGGAGAAGTAAGTAGACATATATACTAATGACATATATGTATCATCCACAAAACAAAGCATATTTTAAGAGGCATCTCACCTGTTGCTTCGTCAACGGCAACGTCGCAAGCTTAACAAGAACAGTAAGCAATATAATCGCAAATCCATAAGAATATGGTACATGAACAGCAGACAGTCCATCCTTCAGTACCTGTTAAAATAGTACAAGTTAACATCAGTGGTCATAATTTGCCACATACTGATCAAATAAGAGTCAAATCAACTACCGAGCAGATATCTATTTAAATTGAACAAATTCCAGATTTAGCCAAACAAACAGCCAAGTGATTGTAGCTCCAGCATATTATCATGTGTTCTCATATCTAAATGATCAATTTTACCGTCCAATAATCAATTGTAAAGAATCATTTCACAAAATAAAATAACCTACAGCCTAAGTCACAATTACGCCATTTCTCTCAAGCTTCTGTATCTTGAATAACAATATATCCTCCTACTTATTACTCCTAATTCCTCCTCATAAACGATAACTCGTGTCTACAGCCATTTCTCACTCTTTAACTACACTCTTCATTTCATCATCTCCTTATTAGCAGCATACTTACGACACAGTAATAAACTAATAATATATCCCATCTATTAGCCTAAGTCACAATTATGTCATTTTTGTCAATTTTCTATTTCACATAACAATATATCCTTCTACTTTTTATTCCTAATTCATCCTCTATTAATAACATATGTTTACATCCATTTCTCACTCCTTATCTACACTCTTCATCTCGGCATGTGCCATCATCTATTCATCTCTTTACTAGCAGGAAAAATTACACCGTACTAATAATATATACTCTCTAGTAGCCTACGTCACAATTATGTCATTTTTATCAATTTTCTACATCTTAATTCTTACATAACGATATATCCTCCTATTTTTCATTCCTAATTCATCCTCTTGAACGATAACATCTCTATACATCCATTTCTCTCCTCGTTATCTATGCTCTTCATTTCGACATGATTAACAATTTAGCAAGATAATTTGTCTCCTCGTTATCTAGTAACCTAAGTCACAAATTACGTCATTTCGTCAATTTTCTATATTTTACATAGCAACATATCCTCCTACTTTTCATTCCTAATTCATCCTCTTAACACTTAAACATGTCTACATCCATTTCTCACTCTTTATCTAAACTAATTATCTCAACACATGTCATCATCTCTTAGTTAGCCCAATAATTACACACAAAACGCAGTAATTTCACATAACGTTATATCCTCCTACGTTTTATTCCTAATTCCTCGCATTTCTCATCTCCACATGCGTCATCATCTCTTACGTAACAGTATAATCAATTCATTATTACGCGCAAAAAGCAGTAAACAAACACAGTTTATAAAGTACTACAGTTATAACAAAGTAAACAACCTTCAAAACAACTTCCATAGCATCAGATATAAACCCGAACCATCCACCAGCCTTCTGCACCGTCGTAGTCGTAGCAGCACCCGTCGCATCACCAGCAGACGCACCATCAGCAGCTACAACAGCTGCATCAGCTAACGTATACAAAACACTCTCAGCACGGCTAACTAACGCTGCGAAATCCACGTTAACACCTTCCGATAAAGGCGGAATTCCGTTGTAACTGAATTTAACACGTGTGGATATAAACTTAGTTCTGTTTGATAATAAACGGTTGTTGTGGCGTGTGAGTGACGTCAGCGGTGTTCCTGTAAAAGATGATATAAGTGATTTCGCCATCTTATTGACTCTCCCTCTATCTCCTTGTAGTTTTTTACACTCAAAATTTGTTCATGCGTGTGTTTTGTGAGTGTGTGTGAAGATGAGGGGGAGAATGAAGAGAGTGGGCTTGTGTGTGTTATCCGGTTTATTTGTGTGATTATTGATTATTTGGAGGAAATGACGTGTGAAGTGGGTTCTTCCACAACGGCCAATTAGATGGGGACACGTGGCGGCGTGTTGAGTGAAGAGATGCGGTATATGAGTTTAACGGGAAAAGTAAAGGATGCTTGAATTACTTAAGTAAGGGGCCGTTTGGTTGGGGGAATTTTAAATTCCGGAATTTTAAATTCTAGCAAATTTAAATTCTTGAGAATTTAAAATTCTAATTTAAAATACCTTCAAGACGTTCGGTTTGACATTGAAATTTATAAATATTTTTTATTTTTAAATGTAAATTTCATAAATATTCTATTTAAAAGTTTATAAAAAAATTATAAAAAAAGTTTATAAAAAATTTATAAAAATTTATAAAAAATTTTATAAAAAAATTATTAAATATTTATAAAAAAATTTTATAAATTTTTTTTAAAAAAAAAAGTTTAATAAAAAGTTTATAAAAAGTTTATAAAAAATTTTTATAAAAAAATTATAAAAAAAGTTTATAAAAAATTTATAAAAATTTATAAAAAAAATTTGTAAAAATTTATAAAAAAAGTTTATAAAAATTTATAAAAAAAAATTTAAAATATTTATAAAAAAAAGGTTTATAAATTTAAAAAAAAAAGTTTATAAATAAAATTTATAAAAAAATTTTATAAAAAGTTTATAAAAAAATATAAAAAATTTATAAAAAAAGTTTATAAAAAAATTATAAAAAAAGTTTATTAAAAATTTATAAAAAAAGTTTATAAAAAAAACATAAATATTCTATTTAAAAGTTTATAAAAAAACAATAAGAAAAAAAGTTTATAAAAAAAATTTCCAAGTAAATTAAAATTCTTCATTTTTTGGGGGAAATCTAATTCTCTCCATTTTGGCAATTCAAGTAATTGTAAATTACTTCATTTGTGTTACCAAACACAATATTTGAAGGAAATTCAAATTCAATATACCCCAATATCCCCCAATATGCCCCAACCAAACACCCCCTAAGAGAAATTTAAATGCAGAGTTGTAAATGAACTCGACGGATACGAATATATTTTTGTTTAATTTTAATCGGATAAATAAACGGACACAAATGATTAAATGAACAAATCTTTTTATTTATGTTGTTTATTAAGACAATGAGTTATTTATGTTCGTCCATTAAGACTAGGGGTGTTCATGGGTTGGGTAATATCCGAGGAAACCGAAAACCGAAAACCGAACCGAACCGAAAATGATTGAACCGAACTCGTAACCGAACCGAATTTATCAAAACCGAACCGAACCGAACTGAATTAAATATTCGGTTATGGTTTTAACAATCCGAACCGAAAACCGAATTCAAATATATATATATATATATATATATATATATATATATATATATATATATACTAAAAAATATGCATTAAAACTCTTTTATACAATTAATATAACATTTTTTAAGCTTGAAATATTTCTTTTTTGCTAGAAATATATAAAATTAAATGAATAAATAATTAAATTTTTGTAATTCGGGTTATTCGGTCCGGTTTTCGGTTATGAAGGTTCGGTTTTCGGTTCGGTTTAATCAATTTGAACTCGGTTCGGTTCGGTTCTCGGTTATACCCAGAAAAAAAATTAACAGAACAAACCGAACCGAACAACCCGATAACCGAACCGATGAACACCCCTAATCAAGACCCTAAACGAACAGAACGTCAATGAACATAGAAAAACAAACATAAACTTTACTAAATTATGCATAATATTTTTGTTTTATAATTGTTTCTTTGTTTAAACAAACCAGTTTTGAAAGACTACAATTAAAAGATACGATATAGGAACATAAAAAATAAATGAACATAAACGAACGTTAATAAACGCATAACCGGACGTTCGCGAACGTAAATGAACGGACAAACTTTTGTTCATATTCGTTCATTTAACTAAACGAACCGTAAAATATTATTCATGTTTATAATCGAGCTTTTTACAAGACGGTTCATAAAATGTTCACTGAACGTCGAGTTCGTTTACAGCCATATTTAAATGGTTTCAACTTTCAATCTTGACATTGCATAAATATAACTGAAACATGTGTTTATTGTGTGGCCAATATTTTAAAACTTAAAAAGGGTTAGTGTACAGGTTAAATGTTTCTTTGCACTTAAACGTTTCTATAAAACATTTTATTTCAACTAATCTTTTAATTTTCATGTGTAACATGTGCTGATCTTTTATATAATAAAATAATTACATCATATCGGAATAATTTTATCAATTTATTCTTATTGAAAAAATAATTAAGTCAATAGGAGAGCTCGATTTCGTCACGTAAGCAAATTCGTGTGATTTGATTGGTTAATAAAAGTCAAAATTAAATTAATTTTGGTCAAACTTTAATAAATTTGATAGAGAAATTTGGTTGATAAAAATATAGGTGTTAAATTTGTGAAAACAAAAACTTAAAAAAAGATGATGTATTTAATAAAACTTTAGTGGTTGAATTTTTAAAAATTATATACAGTTAAGTGTAATATTATAAGCCTCCATGTTTTTTAATAACTTTGGATTTTAAACAAATACCCCCTTATACTTATACCCTTTATTCTTTATATCTTAAAAAATACAATATATATTTTGTTTTAAAATAACAAATATAAATTTGCATAAGATTATAAGTATCAATTTTTTTTTACCATATATGTAAAACCCTAAAAATCGTAAACGTATTAAATGACCATTATGCCCTCAAGTTAATATTGGTGAAATACATAAAACATGTTAATCTTGTTAAATACGCTAAACACTTAACTTATTAATAAATTATGCAAGATATCAAGGACCAACTTATACTTATGTCCACAAAATGAATGTAACTCATTTTAAGTCATATAAACTAGTTACATGTACAAATATTACAAGAGCAATTAAAAAAAATTATAGACCACTGTATTTGTATTTTTAGTAAATTGATTTGGTCATAATAAGTTCCCCATGATTGGCCACTATGGACGCCTCTCTCCCCCAAAAATCTCGTCCATATTTATCTCCCATATATCCCTTCTCTTTTTTTTTATACGCTTCATAATATTGAAAACCCATGAAACCCAAATAACAAAAGATGACGGCTCATTTGTCTTCTCCATTTCTGTCGACACAAATGAGGTGCAAGGAGGAAACATGAAGGTTCCAAGGTAGCTTCGATCATCGTAAGGTCAGCCGTCGTGGGTGTCGTTAGGTCGAAGGAGGCTGCTGATCGTAGGTGTTTTATGACGAAGGAGACTGTTTTGCTGCTGCTGATAGTGACATCTAGGGCCAAGAAGGTGCCTGGTTGCTGGTTCTCGATCTTGTTTTTCTCCTCTCTGTCACGCTACAAAGGTATCATCTTCATCACGTCGTCTCGCTTTTTTTCTCAATTCGGGTCGTGGTTTAGAATCTCATACGCATGCAATTGGAGCTTATAACATGGCTTATAACATGACTCCTCTTTATGTTAAATAAGGCCATGGAAAACCTAGTATCGGCTATATAAAATCGTGTAAAAACGTTATATGTGTCAATCTAAAAGGCATGGATCCGTCCTTTGAAAACAGTTTTGTAAGACCTTATTCATGCTCCACAATATGATAATACGAAAATTGGTTTTGGCCTTGTTTTGGTCTCCTTAAACCTCGACATATATATCTATGATGAGTTAACTTAAAATTTTGGTCACATAAAACATACATGTATGGGTTAATGGTGTCGCATAGTGTAATGATAAAACCAGTCGTGAACCTGATTTTTTTTCACCTTTCGACATGTTGTTAACGTGCCTAAATGAGATTAAGACATGAGTATACACTGGTTTTAACCTATAAGAGACGTACTAAAGATCTAGTTATGAACTTAAACAATTAACATGAGAGTGCATGTTTTTTTTAACGTGAATATAAGGTTGGATTATGTGACTTTGTAATATATTTTGTACTCATTAAGTGGGGTCTGTGGTGTGTAGTATTGGCTGGGCATGCATGATTGGAATATAAACATGTATAGTATATGTGATATAAACGTTGAGTGGGTGTGTGTATATATCGAATAATAAAAAAAAGGAGTCAATAGTTAGGCTTGTTTTGGGTTCCCATTACTAAAAATGAGAATACGCTTATGACTCTAAAGATATTAATACGATTAATCCGTTATGACTTAAATGAGCTAATAAGTATTTAAACAAATCGTAATCCGTGTAGATGCGTTGGAGGAGACGTGAAGTTGTGTCTTCGTGTTCATTCATTCGTTTGCTTTCTTTTCATTGGCGTTAAGGTACATATATTCTATCCCTTTTCAGTAGGGGTTTCTTATGATTTTTCTGATCCTTCGACCTTGTTTCGCTTTGCTATTGACCCTCTGATATTGAACCTTTGATATCGATTCCTTTGCTATTTGACCATTGCTATTGAACTATTGCTATTGAATCTTTGCCTTGCTATTGACCCTTCTGTTATTGAATCACTGTTACTGAACTTCCGTTATTGAACCCTTTGCTACCAACTGCTGCTATTAACCTCGTGCTATTGAACCTATGATATTGAACGCTTGATATTGAACTGCTACCGAACCTTGATATTGAATTGTTGCTACTGAACTTTGATATTGGACTGTTGCTATGAACCTCTGAATTGTGAACCATTGATATTGAACCTTTGATTGTGAAGACCTATATATTGCTACACTTTGAACCTTTGTTTGACCCTTCAGATTGATACCCGAGCCATTAACTAGGCATGGGGGTTCCATGTCCGTGTCATTGATGCACCAATGGCATGACTTTAGTGTGGTTGAGTGATGTTCCACACCGTCCCTATTTTGTATTGATTATGCGCGCTTCAGATATATTGTATGGCCACTATTGTTTTGCAGGGGCGTATGGATGCATCCTAGATTTGTATTGTATTGATATTGATATATCGTTTTGGTGATGTGGTGCGTGTGCAATACACCCTCACATTTTGGGAGCTAGCTACTCCACTGGTTAATGAGGTCTCCCTCATATTGGTTTGGTATTCCGAGGTCAACCCTCCGAATACAATGGTTACTATTGGTTACTTGGCTGCTATTGCCACTATTGATATGGTTTGTTTTGTTGGCTCTGATAGATTTCACAACCCTTACACTTTGATAAACCTACATTGTACCTTCCGTATTCCCCAACGCACCATAATCAGATACTTGTTCATTACTCGATACCCTTATATGATTCACTTTTACCAAGATATAGATACTCCATTTCATTGATCTGTATACTTTCATTCCGCTACTTCGCACTATGGTCCCATTCACGCATCGGGTTATTATATGCTTATTGAATTTGATTATGCTATTCATGTTTTATGCAACTACTGATTATTCCGCTATGATGTGATTAATATGTGTTATCCGAAGTTACCTGTTTCATCCGATGATATGTGATCTCACTGTTATGTGACCCTCTGGATTTTCTGGTGACCATGCTAGTGTGAAATCGATAGTTTTGTCTATTTGTTATGTGTATTCGTTCGATAATCTTAGTGGACTATGACTATCCGTTGTATCCTTATCCGCTTATGGTTGACCCGCCATGTTTACATATCTGTCTATGCTACGGATTGATTTGGTTAAATGGTTCAACTTATGATGTTTGGCTTGTTAACGGTTCAATTGCCCCGCTATGTCCCTACTTCATTTAATTATAGTGTTCATATCAGATTCCTACTTATTACGTGTGACCGCCATGTTTTGACTAATGATATGATACGGTTATGTTCTCAACTAAGGGTTTTGACCTGTGTGAATTGACATGCTCACTTATTATTTAATTGCTTCCGCCATGCTTAGTTTTCCATTTGGCTTAATTATATTCTTACTTCTCAATTGATTGTATGCTATTCTTGTTGAGTGAATACGGCGTTGCTATGTTTGATTTTGTTTTCGTACTGTATGTACCGCTTATATGTGATTATGTATATGTCGTGGATGCCTTACCCCGCTTCGTTCTCCTTGTTATATGTTCATTCTGGATATCGATATAATTTTGTTCTCAGAGGATCTTCATTGACTCATTGATTCCTTTCCGCTATGCGACCTTGTTATCGTTCCTTATTTCATTTCGCATTTATGATTTTATGTAGCCTTCGCTTTGTTATATCTGCTCACGGGCTTTTTAAGCTCACCGCATTTCTTTTCCCCGTGGCAGTGTTTAGGTTTTGAAGATGGGCTTCATGGGCGAGAGTTGGATTATCTGAGTGGACCAACCCTAGACACCTTATTATCTTGGATTTATTTTGATGGGCTATTGCTTGGGATTTCATTTTATTTTAGACATATTGGATTTTGTATTTTCTTTGTAAGTCATCCGTTTATATGACTTGGTAATTCATTTTAAAAAGGCTTCCGCTTGTAAAATTTTATTTGTATGTTCGATATGACACCGAATGTGACACTTCTACCCTTGCCGGGTTGGGGTGTTACAATTAAGGTATCGAGCCCGTGTTTCGCCTTTGTTGACCTTAGGATTGACCCGTGAGGACCGGGTAGACATTAGGCTTCCGTCTGTTCTCGATCTCTTCGATTCCTTTTGATTGTCGCTCGATTTGACCTTGATATTCGCTTATCTTCCCCGATTTGGCCTTCTTCTTCGCATCGAATTTTGTTATTTGGTATTCGCACATCCGTCACGATCGTTAGGTGGAGAATATTCATGGAGTTGAAGATGATGGTGATGTCCTCGCACGCAGCAGCCACCGGGCCAAGAGGTTCGTGAAGCGTAAGCCGCACCGCCGTGTTGCCGGAGACATCGTTGCTGCCGGAGGAAGTCGGACGGACCAACCAAAGACGCAAAAGACGGAGACAAGATTCAACTGGTGGCTAAGAAGGTTCATCTATTTTTCACATGATTGGGCGCGACTTGTGTTACTCCAATTTTTTGTCACGCGTTTGAGGAGGTTTGATATTTTGCCGAGTGATTTTGATCGGTATTGCTTATCGCTGATCCGCTCAAAACTCGGTTTGAATCGTGAAGTTTTATTGTATAGCATTTTGGTAATATCTCGCCTTTCTTTCGGATCGTCAGTAATGAGTCATAAGGGACCGTTTTATGCTAGTTGATGGCCTTCTCTCTTTTGTGGTATGGTAAGTTGTTTTGATGTGGTATATGTTGTACGTATGTGATCTGGTTTGCTTTGGTATGTTACTTGATATCTGTATGTGATATGTTTTGTAGTGATTTTGATTATGTGGTTTGTCATGACCCGGGAAAGAATATGATGACAATAAGGACTTGTTATGTGATGCAAGTATTATGACTCCTGATCAACGTGATAATACCGAGATCATATGATTTGACCTTATTGAAATCATACGACATCTTGGGAAATGCCTGGGGTTGGTACGTGAATGGAATAGGGCTTATATCCGTTGTTTTTCAACCCTCATGTCCGTTTGGAATTCGTCACCTATTTGTGAGATTTTCACAACATCCTGTTATTATAAGTTTGTACGCATTGGAACCGAGTCGCTATGATCTGTGTGAGACTATGGATCGCTACATCCGCCTTGAATTTGTACGCTCGTGTACCTTCATGCGGCATCAATTTTCGAGGACGAAAATTTTTCTTTTAGAGGGGAAGAGTTGTAAAACCCTAAAAATCGTAAACGTATTAAATGACCATTATGCCCTCAAGTTAATATTGGTGAAATACATAAAACATGTTAATCTTGTTAAATACGCTAAACACTTAACTTATTAATAAATTATGCAAGATATCAAGGACCAACTTATACTTATGTCCACAAAATGAATGTAACTCATTTTAAGTCATATAAACTAGTTACATGTACAAATATTACAAGAGCAATTAAAAAATTATAGACCATCAGATTTGTATTTTTAGTAAATTGATTTGGTCATAATAAGTTCCCCATGATTGGCCACTATGGACGCCTCTCTCCCCAAAAATCTCGCCCATATTTATCTCCCATATATCCCTTTTTTTATACGCCTATAATATTGAAAACCCATGAAACCCAAATAACAAAGATGACGGCTCATTTGTCTTCCATTTCGACACAAATGAGGTGCAAGGAGGAAACATGAAGGTTCCAAGGTAGCTTCGTATCATCGTAAGGTCAGCCACGCTGTAGGTGTCGTTAGTCGGCGAGGCCGCCGATCGTAGGTGTTTTATGACGAAGGAGACTGCTTTGGCCGATAGTGACATCTAGGGCCAAGAAGGTGCCGGTTGTCGGTTCTCGATCTTGTTTTTTTTTCCTCTCTGTCACGCCACGAAGGTATCATCTTCATCACGTCGCTCGCTTTTTTCTCAATTCTGGTCGTGGGTTTAGAATCTCATACGCATGCAATTGGAGCTTATAACATGGCTTATAACATGACTCCTCTTTATGTTAAATAAGGCCATGGAAAAACCTAGTATCAGCCTATATAAAATCGTGTAAAACGTTATATGTGTCAATCTAAAAGGCATGGATCTGGTCCTTTGAAAACAGTTTTGTAAGACCTTATTCATGCTCCACAATATGATAATACGCAAATTGGTTTTGGCCTTGTTTTGGTCTCCTTAAACCTCGACATATATATCTATGATGAGTTAACTTAAAATTTTGGTCACATAAAACATACATGTATGGGTTAATGGTGTCGCATAGTGTAATGATAAAACCAGTCGTGAACCTGATTTTTTTTCACCTTTCGACATGTTGTTAACGTGCCTAAATGAGATTAAGACATGAGTATACACTGGTTTTAACCTATAAGAGACGTACTAAAGATCTAGTTATGAACTTAAACAATTAACATGAGAGTGCATGTTTTTTTTAACGTGAATATAAGGTTGGATTATGTGACTTTGTAATATATTTTGTACTCATTAAGTGGGTCTGGTGTGTAGTATTGGCTGGGCATGCATGATTGGAATATAAACATGTATAGTATATGTGATATAAACGTTGAGTGGGTGTGTGTATATATCGAATAATAAAAAAAAAGGAGTCAATAGTTAGGCTTGTTTTGGGTTCCCATTACTAAAAATGAGAATACGCTTATGACTCTAAAGATATTAATACGATTAATCCGTTATGACTTAAATGAGCTAATAAGTATTTAAACAAATCGTAATCCGTGTAGATGCGTTGGAGGAGACGTGAAGTTGTGTCTTCGTGTTCATTCATTCGTTTGCTTTCTTTTCATTGGCGTTAAGGTACAGATATTCTATCCCTTTTCAGTAGGGGTTTCTTATGATTTTTCTGATCCTTCGACCTTGTTTCGCTTTGCTATTGACCCTCTAATATTGAACCTTTGATATCGATTCCTTTGCTATTTGACCATTGCTATTGAACTATTGCTATTGAATCTTTGCCTTGCTATTGACCCTTCTTATTGAATCATCAGTATCAACTTCCGCTATTGAACCCTTTGCTACTTAACTGTTGCTATTGACCTGTGCTATTGAACCTATGATATTGAACGTTTGATATTGAACTGTTGCTACTGAACCTTGATATTGAATTGTTGCTACTGAACTTTGATATTGGACTGTTGCTATGAACCTCTGAATTGTGAACCATTGATATTGAACCTTTGATTGTGAAGACCTATATATTGCTACACTTTGAACCTTTGTTTGACCCTTCAGATTGATACCCGAGCCATTAACTAGGCATGGGGTTCCATGTCCGTGTCATTGATGCACCAATGGCATGACTTTAGTGTGGTTGAGTGATGTTCCACACCGTCCCTATTTTGTATTGATTATGCGCGCTTCGTATATATTGTATGACCACTATTGTTTTGCAGGGGGCGTATGGATGCATCCTAGATTTGTATTGTATTGATATTGATATATTGTTTTGGTGATGTGGTGCATGTGTGCAATACACCCCCTCACATTTTGGGAGCTAGCTACTCAATCGGTTACTGAGGTCTCCCATCCTATTGGTTTGGTATTCCGAGGTCACCCCTCCGAATACAATGGTTACTATTGGTTACTTGGCTGCTATTGCCACTATTGACATGGTTTGTTTTGTTGGCTCGGGATAGATTTCTAACAACCCTTACACTTTTGATAAACCTACATTGTACCTTCCGTATTCCCCAACGCACCATAATCTGTATTACTTGTTCATTACTCAATACCCTTATATGATTCACTTTTACCAAGATATAGATACTCCATTTCATTGATCTGTCATACTTTCATTCCGTTACTTCAGACTATGGTCCCATTCACGTACTGGGTTATTATATGCTTATTGAATTTGATTATGCTATTCATGTTTTATGCAACTACTGATTATTCCGCTATGATGTGATTAATATGCGTTATCCGAAGTTACTGCTTTCATCCGATGATATGTGATCTCACTGTTATGTGACCCTCTGGATTTTCTGGTGACCATGCTAGTGTGAAATCGATAGTTTTGTCTATTTGTTATGTGTACTTCGTTCAGATAATCTTAGTGGACTATGACTATCCGTTGTATCCTTATCCGCTTATGGTTGACCTGCCATGTTTACATATCCGCTATGCTACGGATTGATTTGGTTAAATGGTTCAACTTATGATGTTTGGCTTGTTAACGTGTTCAATTGCCCTGCTATGTCCCTACTTCATTTAATTATAGTGTTCATACTGTATTCCTACTTATTACGTGTGACTGCCATGTTTTGAGTAATCGATATGATAATCGGTTATGTTCTCAACTAAGGGTTTTGACCTGTGTGAATTGACATGCTCACTTATTATTTAATTGCTTCCGCTTGCGTTTAGTTTTCCATTTGGCTTAATTATATTCTTACTTCCTGAATTGATTGTATGCTATTCTTGTTGAGTGAATACGCGCTTGCTATGTTTGATTTTGTTTTCGTACTGTATGTCGGTCCGCTTATATGTGATTATGTATATGTCGTGGATGCCTTACCCCGCTTCGTTCTTCTTGTTATATGTTCATTCCGATATCGATATAATTTTGTTCTCAGAGGATCCTCATTGACTCATTGATTCCTTTCCGCTATGACCTTGTTATCGCCTTATTTCATTTCGCATTTATGATTTTATGTAGCCTTTCGCTTTGTTATATCTGCTTCACTGGCTTTTAAGCTCACCGCATTTCTTTTCCTGCGCAGGTTTAGGTTTTGAAGATGGGCTTCGATGGGCCGAGAGTTGATTATCCGAGTGGACCAACCCTAGACACCTTATTATCTTGGATTTATTTTGATGGGCTATTGCTTGGGATTTCATTTTATTTTAGACATATTGGATTTTGTATTTTCTTTGTAAGTCATCCGTTTATATGACTTGGTAATTCATTTTAAAAAGGCTTCCGCTTGTAAAATTTTATTTGTATGTTCCGATATGACACCGTAATGTGACACTTCTACCCTTGCCGGGTGGGGTGTTACAATTAAGGTATCGAGCCCGTGTTTCGCCTTTGTTGACCTTAGGATTGACCCGTGAGGACGGGGTAGACATTAGGCTTCCGTCTGCTCGATCTCTTCGATTCCTTTGATTGTCGCTCGATTTGACCTTGATATTCGCTTATCTTCCCGATTTGGCCTTCTTCTTTTCGCATCGAATTTTGTTATTGGTATTCGCACATCCGTCTCACGATCGTTAGTGGAGAATATTCGTGGAGTTGAAGATGATGGTGATGTCCCCGCTGCACGCAGCAGCCACCGGGTCAAGAGGTTCGTGAAGCGTAAGCCGCGACCACCGCCGTGTTGCCGGAGACATCGTTGTCAGCTGGAGGAAGCCGGATGGACCAACCAAAGGCGCAAAGACGGAGACAAGATTCAACTGGTGGCTAAGAAGGTTCATCTATTTTTCACATGATTGGGCGCGACTTGTGTTACTCCAATTTTTTGTCACGCGCTTTGAGGAGGTTTGATATTTTGCCGAGTGATTTTGATCGGTATTGCTTATCGCTGATCCGTTCAAAACTCGGTTTGAATCGTGAAGTTTTATTGTATAGCATTTTGGTAATATCTCGCTTTCTTTCGGATCGTAAGAATGAGTCATAAGGGACCGCTTTATGCTAGTTGATGGCCTTCTCTTTGTGGTATGGTAAGTTGTTTTGATGTGGTATATGCCGCACGTATGTGATCCGGTTTGCTTTGGTATTGTTACTTGATATCTGTATGTGATATGTTTTGTAGTGATTTTGATTATGTGGTTTGTCATGACCCGGGAAAGAATATGATGACAATAAGGACTTGTTATGTGATGCAAGTATTATGACTCCTGATCAACGTGATAATACCGAGATCATATGATTTGACCTTATTGAAATCATACGACATCCTGGGAAATGCCTGGGGTTGGTACGTGAATGGAATAGGGCTTATATCCGTTGTTTTTCAACCCTCATGTCCGTTTGGAATTCTGTACCTATTTGTGAGATTTTCGTCAACATCTGTTACGTATAAGTTTGTACGCATTGGAACCGGAGTCGTTATGATCTGTGTGAGACTATGGACTGCTACATCTGCCTTGAATTTGTACGTCTCTGTGTACCTCTGCGGCATCAATTTTCGAGGACGAAAATTTTTCTTTTAGAGGGGAAGAGTTGTAAAACCCTAAAAATCGTAAACGTATTAAATGACCATTATGCCCTCAAGTTAATATTGGTGAAATACATAAAACATGTTAATCTTGTTAAATACGCTAAACACTTAACTTATTAATAAATTATGCAAGATATCAAGGACCAACTTATACTTATGTCCACAAAATGAATGTAACTCATTTTAAGTCATATAAACTAGTTACATGTACAAATATTACAAGAGCAATTAAAAAAAATTATAGACCACTGTATTTGTATTTTTAGTAAATTGATTTGGTCATAATAAGTTCCCCATGATTGGCCACTATGGACGCTCTCCCCAAAAATCTCGGCCCATATTTATCTCCCATATATCCCTTTTTTTTATACGCTTCATAATATTGAAAACCCATGAAACCCAAATAACAAAAGATGACGGCTCATTTGTCTTCTCCATTTCTGTCGACACAAATGAGGTGCAAGGAGGAAACATGAAGGTTCCAAGGTAGCTTCGTATCATCGTAAGGCTGCTGTCGTGGGTGTCGTTAGGTCGAAGGAGGCTGCTGATCGTAGGTGTTTTATGACGAAGGAGACTGTTTTTGTCACGCCGATAGTGACATCTAGGCCAAGAAGGTGCCTGGTTGCTGGTTCTCGATCTTGTTTTTTTTCTCCTCTCGGTGTCACGCTACAAAGGTATCATCTTCATCACGCCGCTCGTTTTTTTCTCAATTCGGTCGTGGGTTTAGAATCTCATACGCATGCAATTGGAGCTTATAACATGGCTTATAACATGACTCCTCTTTATGTTAAATAAGGCCATGGAAAAACCTAGTATCAGTCTATATAAAATCGTGTAAAACGCTATATGTGTCAATCTAAAAGGCATGGATCTGGTCCTTTGAAAACAGTTTTGTAAGACCTTATTCATGCTCCACAATATGATAATACGCAAATTGGTTTTGGCCTTGTTTTGGTCTCCTTAAACCTCGACATATATATCTATGATGAGTTAACTTAAAATTTTGGTCACATAAAACATACATGTATGGGTTAATGGTGTCGCATAGTGTAATGATAAAACCAGTCGTGAACCTGATTTTTTCACCTTCGACATGTTGTTAACGTGCCTAAATGAGATTAAGACATGAGTATACACTGGTTTTAACCTATAAGAGACGTACTAAAGATCTAGTTATGAACTTAAACAATTAACATGAGAGTGCATGTTTTTTTTAACGTGAATATAAGGTTGGATTATGTGACTTTGTAATATATTTTGTACTCATTAAGTGGGGTCTGTGGTGTGTAGTATTGGCTGGGCATGCATGATTGGAATATAAACATGTATAGTATATGTGATATAAACGTTGAGTGGGTGTGTGTATATATCGAATAATAAAAAAAAAGGAGTCAATAGTTAGGCTTGTTTTGGGTTCCCATTACTAAAAATGAGAATACGCTTATGACTCTAATGATATTAATACGATTAATCCGTTATGACTTAAATGAGCTAATAAGTATTTAAACAAATCGTAATCCGTGTAGATGCTTGGAGGAGACGTGGAAGTTGTGTCTTCGTGTTCATTCATTCGTTTGCTTTCTTTTCATTGGCGTTAAGGTACAGATATTCTATCCCTTTTCAGTAGGGGTTTCTTATGATTTTTCTGATCCTTCGACCTTGTTTCGCTTTGCTATTGACCCTCTGATATTGAACCTTTGATATCGATTCCTTTGCTATTTGACCATTGCTATTGAACTATTGCTATTGAATCTTTGCCTTGCTATTGACCCTTCTGTTATTGAATCATCAGTATCAACTTCCGTTATTGAACCCTTTGCTACTGAACTGTTGCTATTGACCTGTGCTATTGAACCTATGATATTGAACGTTTGATATTGAACTGTTGCTACTGAACCTTGATATTGAATTGTTGCTACTGAACTTTGATATTGGACTGTTGCTATGAACCTCTGAATTGTGAACCATTGATATTGAACCTTTGATTGTGAAGACCTATATATTGCTACACTTTGAACCTTTGTTTGACCCTTCGTGATTGATACCCGAGCTATTAACTAGGCATGGGGGTTCCATGTCCGTGTCATTGATGCACCAATGGCATGACTTTAGTGTGGTTGAGTGATGTTCCACACCGTCCCTATTTTGTATTGATTATGCGCGCTTTATATTGTATGACCACTATTGTTTTGCAGGGGCGTATGGATGCATCCTAGATTTGTATTGTATTGATATTGATATATTGTTTTGGTGATGTGGTGCATGTATGCAATACACCCCCTCACATTTTGGGAGCTAGCTACTCCACTGGTTACTAAGGTCTCCCCTCATATTGGTTTGGTATTCCGAGGTCACCCCTCCGAATACAATGGTTACTATTGGTTACTTGGCTGCTATTGCCACTATTGATATGGTTTGTTTTGTTGGCTCGGGATAGATTTCTAACAACCCTTACACTTTTGATAAACCTACATTGTACCTTCCGTATTCCCCAACGCACCATAATCAGATTACTTGTTCATTACTCGATACCCTTATATGATTCACTTTTACCAAGATATAGATACTCCATTTCATTGATCTGTCATACTTTCATTCCGCTACTTCGCACTATGGTCCCATTCACGCATCGGGTTATTATATGCTTATTGAATTTGATTATGCTATTCATGTTTTATGCAACTACTGATTATTCCGCTATGATGTGATTAATATGCGGTTATCTGAGTTACCTGTTTTCATCTGATGATATGTGATCTCACTGTTATGTGACCCTCTGGATTTTCTGGTGACCATGCTAGTGTGAAATCGATAGTTTTGTCTATTTGTTATGTGTACTTCGCTCGATAATCTTAGTGGACTATGACTATCCGTTGTATCCTTATCCGCTTATGGTTGACCTGCCATGTTTACATATCTGTCTATGCTACGGATTGATTTGGTTAAATGGTTCAACTTATGATGTTTGGCTTGTTAACGTGTTCAATTGCCCTGCTATGTCCCTACTTCATTTAATTATAGTGTTCATACTGTATTCCTACTTATTACGTGTGACTGCCATGTTTTGACTACTGATATGATACTGGTTATGTTCTCAACTAAGGGTTTTGACCTGTGTGAATTGACATGCTCACTTATTATTTAATTGCTTCCGCTTGCGTTTAGTTTTCCATTTGGCTTAATTATATTCTTACTCTCAATTGATTGTATGCTATTCTTGTTGAGTGAATACGGCGTTTGCTATGTTTGATTTTGTTTTCGGTACCTGTATGTCGGTCTGCTTATATGTGATTATGTATATGTCGTGGATGCCTTACCCCGCTTCGTTCTCCTTGTTATATGTTCATTCTGGATATCGATATAATTTTGTTCTGTAGGATCCTCATTGACTCATTGATTCCTTTCCGTTGCGACCTTGTTATCAGTTCCTTATTTCATTTCGCATTTATGATTTTATGTAGCCTTTCGTTTTGTTATATCTGTTCACTGGGCTTTTTAAGCTCAGC
Source organism: Chrysanthemum makinoi (assembly GCA_910596185.1). Classification (NCBI taxonomy): domain Eukaryota; kingdom Viridiplantae; phylum Streptophyta; class Magnoliopsida; order Asterales; family Asteraceae; genus Chrysanthemum; species Chrysanthemum makinoi. Next base: position 293,728,338 of record OU343217.1, on the reverse strand, counting down.
CGCATTTCTTTTCCTGCGGCAGGTTTAGGTTTTGAAGATGGGCTTCGATGGGCTGAGAGTTGGATTATCTGAGTGGACCAACCCTAGACACCTTATTATCTTGGATTTATTTTGATGGGCTATTGCTTGGGATTTCATTTTATTTTAGACATATTGGATTTTGTATTTTCTTTGTAAGTCATCCGTTTATATGACTTGGTAATTCATTTTAAAAAGGCTTCCGCTTGTAAAATTTTATTTGTATGTTCTGATATGACACCGTATGTGACACTTCTACCCTTGCCGGGTGGGGTGTTACAATTAAGGTATCGAGCCTGTGTTTCGCCTTGTTGACCTTAGGATTGACCTGTGAGGACCGGGTAGACATTAGGCTTCCGGCCTCTGCTTCTGATCTCTTCGATTCCTTTTGATTGTCGCTCGATTTGACCTTGATATTCGCTTATCTTCCCGATTTGGCCTTCTTCTTTCGCATCGAATTTTGTTATTTGGTATTCGCACATCCGTCTCACGATCGTTAGGTGGAGAATATTCGTGGAGTGAAGATGATGGTGATGTCCCTGCGCACGCGCAGCTCACCGGGTCAAGAGGTTCGTGAAGCAGAAGCCGCACCCGACCGCCGTGTTGCTGGAGACATCAGGTTGCTGCTGGAGGAAGCTGGACGGACCAACCAAAGGCGCAAAAGACGGAGACAAGATTCAACTGGTGGCTAAGAAGGTTCATCTATTTTTCACATGATTGGGCGCGACTTGTGTTACTCCAATTTTTTTTGTCACGCGTTTTGAGGAGGTTTGATATTTTGCTGAGTGATTTTGATCGGTATTGCTTATCGTTGATCTGTTCAAAACTCGGTTTGAATCGTGAAGTTTTATTGTATAGCATTTTGGTAATATCTCGCCTTTCTTTCTGGATCGTCAAGAATGAGTCATGGGACCGCTTTTATGCTAGTTGATGGCCTTCTCTCTTTTGTGGTATGGTAAGTTGTTTTGATGTGGTATATGTTGTACGTGATGTGATCCGGTTTGCTTTGGTATGTTACTTGATATCCAGATGTGATATGTTTTGTAGTGATTTTGATTATGTGGTTTGTCATGACCCGGGAAAGAATATGATGACAATAAGGACTTGTTATGTGATGCAAGTATTATGACTCCCGATCAACGGATAATACCGAGATCATATGATTTGACCTTATTGAAATCATACGACATCTGGGAAATGCCCTGGGTTGGTACGGAATGGAATAGGCTTATATCCGTTGTTTTTCAACCCTCATGTCCGCTTGGAATTGCACCTATTTGTGAGATTTTCGTCAACATCTGTTACGTATAAGTTTGTACGCATTGGAACCAGAGTCGTTATGATCTGTGTGAGACTATGGACCGCTACATCCGCCTTGAATTTGTATCGCCTCGTGTACCTTCATGCGCATCAATTTTCGAGGATCTAAAATTTTTCTTTTAGAGGGGAAGAGTTGTAAAACCCTAAAAATCGTAAACGTATTAAATGACCATTATGCCCTCAAGTTAATATTGGTGAAATACATAAAACATGTTAATCTTGTTAAATACGCTAAACACTTAACTTATTAATAAATTATGCAAGATATCAAGGACCAACTTATACTTATGTCCACAAAATGAATGTAACTCATTTTAAGTCATATAAACTAGTTACATGTACAAATATTACAAGAGCAATTAAAAAAAATTATAGACCACTGTATTTGTATTTTTAGTAAATTGATTTGGTCATAATAAGTTCCCCATGATTGGCCACTATGGACGCCTCTCTCCCCCAAAAATCTCGTCCATATTTATCTCCCATATATCCCTTTTTTATACGCCATAATATTGAAAACCCATGAAACCCAAATAACAAAAGATGACGGCTCATTTGTCTTCTCCATTTCTGTCGACACAAATGAGGTGCAAGGAGGAAACATGAAGGTTCCAAGGTAGCTTCGTATCATCGTAAGGCTGCTGTCGTGGGTGTCGTTAGGGTCGAAGGAGGTGCCGATCGTAGGTGTTTTATGACGAAGGAGACTGTTTTGTCTGCTGCCGATAGTGACATCTAGGGCCAAGAAGGTGCCCGGTTGTCGGTTCTCGATCTTGTTTTTTTTCTCCTCTCGGTGTCACGCTACAAAGGTATCATCTTCATCACGTCGTCTCCGTTTTTTTTTCTGAATTCTGGTCGTGGGTTTAGAATCTCATACGCATGCAATTGGAGCTTATAACATGGCTTATAACATGACTCCTCTTTATGTTAAATAAGGCCATGGAAAAACCTAGTATCAGCTATATAAAATCGTGTAAAACGTTATATGTGTCAATCTAAAAGGCATGGATCTGGTCCTTTGAAAACAGTTTTGTAAGACCTTATTCATGCTCCACAATATGATAATACGCAAATTGGTTTTGGCCTTGTTTTGGTCTCCTTAAACCTCGACATATATATCTATGATGAGTTAACTTAAAATTTTGGTCACATAAAACATACATGTATGGGTTAATGGTGTCGCATAGTGTAATGATAAAACCAAATCGTGAACCTGATTTTTTTTCACCTTTCGACATGTTGTTAACGTGCCTAAATGAGATTAAGACATGAGTATACACTGGTTTTAACCTATAAGAGACGTACTAAAGATCTAGTTATGAACTTAAACAATTAACATGAGAGTGCATGTTTTTTTTAACGTGAATATAAGGTTGGATTATGTGACTTTGTAATATATTTTGTACTCATTAAGTGGGGTCTGTGGTGTGTAGTATTGGCTGGGCATGCATGATTGGAATATAAACATGTATAGTATATGTGATATAAACGTTGAGTGGGTGTGTGTATATATCGAATAATAAAAAAAAAAGGAGTCAATAGTTAGGCTTGTTTTGGGTTCCCATTACTAAAAATGAGAATACGCTTATGACTCTAAAGATATTAATACGATTAATCCGTTATGACTTAAATGAGCTAATAAGTATTTAAACAAATCGTAATCCGTGTAGATGCGTTGGAGGAGACGTGAAGTTGTGTCTTCGTGTTCATTCATTCGTTTGCTTTCTTTTCATTGGCGTTAAGGTACATATATTCTATCCCTTTTCAGTAGGGGTTTCTTATGATTTTTCTGATCCTTCGACCTTGTTTCGCTTTGCTATTGACAACCTCCGATATTGAACCTTTGATATCGATTCCTTTGCTATTTGACCATTGCTATTGAACTATTGCTATTGAATCTTTGCCTTGCTATTGACCCTTCTGTTATTGAATCACTGTTACTGAACTTCCGTTATTGAACCCTTTGCTACTGAACTGTTGCTATTGACCTGTGCTATTGAACCTATGATATTGAACGTTTGATATTGAACTGTTGCTACTGAACCTTGATATTGAATTGTTGCTACTGAACTTTGATATTGGACTGTTGCTATGAACCTCTGAATTGTGAACCATTGATATTGAACCTTTGATTGTGAAGACCTATATATTGCTACACTTTGAACCTTTGTTTGACCCTTCAGATTGATACCCGAGCCATTAACTAGGCATGGGGGTTCCATGTCCGTGTCATTGATGCACCAATGGCATGACTTTAGTGTGGTTGAGTGATGTTCCACACCGTCCCTATTTTGTATTGATTATGCGCGCTTCAGATATATTGTATGGCCACTATTGTTTTGCAGGGGCGTATGGATGCATCCTAGATTTGTATTGTATTGATATTGATATATTGTTTTGGTGATGTGGTGCATGTGTGCAATACAACCCCTCACATTTTGGGAGCTAGCTACCCAACCGTTAATGAGGTCTCCCCTCATATTGGTTTGGTATTCCAGGTCACCCTCCAATACAATGGTTACTATTGGCTACTTGGCTGCTATTGCCACTATTGATATGGTTTGTTTTGTTGGCTCGGGATAGATTTCTGACAACCCTTACACTTTTGATAAACCTACATTGTACCTTCCGTATTCCCCAACGCACCATAATCTGTATTACTTGTTCATTACTCAATACCCTTATATGATTCACTTTTACCAAGATATAGATACTCCATTTCATTGATCTCATTATACTTTCATTCCGTTACTTCGACTATGGTCCCATTCACGCATCGGGTTATTATATGCTTATTGAATTTGATTATGCTATTCATGTTTTATGCAACTACTGATTATTCCGCTATGATGTGATTAATATGTCGTTATCCGAAGTTACCTGCTTTTCATCTCGATGATATGTGATCTCACTGTTATGTGACCCTCTGGATTTTCTGGTGACCATGCTAGTGTGAAATCGATAGTTTTGTCTATTTGTTATGTGTACTTCGTTCAGATAATCTTAGTGGACTATGACTATCCGTTGTATCCTTATCCGCTTATGGTTGACCTGCCATGTTTACATATCTGTCTATGCTACGGATTGATTTGGTTAAATGGTTCAACTTATGATGTTTGGCTTGTTAACGTGTTCAATTGCCCTGCTATGTCCCTACTTCATTTAATTATAGTGTTCATACTGTATTCCTACTTATTACGTGTGACTGCCATGTTTTGACTACTGATATGATACTGGTTATGTTCTCAACTAAGGGTTTTGACCTGTGTGAATTGACATGCTCACTTATTATTTAATTGCTTCCGCTTGCGTTTAGTTTTCCATTTGGCTTAATTATATTCTTACTTCCTGAATTGATTGTATGCTATTCTTGTTGAGTGAATACGGCGTTTGCTATGTTTGATTTTGTTTTCGGTACCTGTATGTCGGTCTGCTTATATGTGATTATGTATATGTCGTGGATGCCTTACCCCGCTTCGTTCTCCTTGTTATATGTTCATTCTGGATATCGATATAATTTTGTTCTGTAGGATCTTCATTGACTCATTGATTCCTTTCCGTTGACCTTGTTATCAGTTCCTTATTTCATTTCGCATTTATGATTTTATGTAGCCTTCGCTTTTGTTATATCTGTTCACTGGGCTTTTTAAGCTCAGCCGCATTTCTTTTCCTGTGGCAGGTTTAGGTTTTGAAGATGGGCTTCGATGGGCTGAGAGTTGGATTATCTGAGTGGACCAACCCTAGACACCTTATTATCTTGGATTTATTTTGATGGGCTATTGCTTGGGATTTCATTTTATTTTAGACATATTGGATTTTGTATTTTCTTTGTAAGTCATCCGTTTATATGACTTGGTAATTCATTTTAAAAAGGCTTCCGCTTGTAAAATTTTATTTGTATGTTCTGATATGACACCAGAATGTGACACTTCTACCCTCGTCGGGTTGGGGTGTTACAATATAAGTTCAATAAGGACTTATTTATTTTATTTTTAAAAGTTTAACCTATGTGGACACAAGTTTACCTTTCAAATACGGCTAAATTACTGAAAACAGGAATATAATTGTCAAATTGTAAGCACGGGGTTACTTTAATATAAAAATAAATATATGCGATTGAACTTATAACAATTATTCATGTAATTCTTATTTATTTATATAAGGATATCTAGAAAAACATTTTTAAAAAACTTTAAGAAGTATACTTTAACTTTATCAACGCTCATTATGTGCTATTAAACTTGCATCATGTGTACAACATAATATCAGTAGTGAAATTTAAATTACAACATCAACATCTTTGTCAGCTAAATAAAATTAAATCTTGAGTTACCTAACAGAAATTTTTACAAATATTTTACCAAATTCTAATGGATATTAATGCATAATGAAAAACTCGTGCATAAGTATTAGTTGTACTTATATCACAATTTTCATTAGCAAATTCTTATATGTGTATATACTGAACTAAAATGTTAAAATAAATTTGATTTATTTGTAAACTTCGTGCGTGCACGAAAGTTATAACTATATAATTATAGGGAAGATATCTTGTGAGAAGAGAATATAAAATGAGAAGAGTGAGAAATATTCTGAGCCACACATTTCAAATGAATTTTTTTTTAAGGGGAGATGCATCTACTTTTGTAGGTGCGTCTGAAATGTGCGGTTGTGGTTTCTTCTCATTCTTCTCATTTCAACTTTATTTCTCATTTGATCCTCACTCTATAATTATATGCAGTTACCTTTAAAGACACAATATTCAATATTAATACAGAATAATTTTTTTTGTCAAAACCCCGTGCGTGCACGGGTATTATAACTAGTATAAGTAAATAAGATAAATAGAAAAACATAAGTGAAATCGATATTGTCTATTTGTGTGATTAATATTATACATATTTAAAAAAAAATAAACGTTTATAAATTACATCAGTCGAGTTAGGATTAAATGAAAAGAAAAAAGACTAGTGTTAATACAAATAAGCCGTAAAAACGTTTATTTATATTTCACGATCTTCTAATGTTTTGTCGATAACAAACGTAAAATCATTTTAACGAAACAAATAGAGTACGTGAATAGTTTGAACTAATAGTTTTCTAACACACTTACGATCTCACATAAAACACTAAAACAAGTATAAGTGATTTTATGATTTAGATACATATGTACAAACAACTAGTGTTTACATATTGGGTTAAACATATACTTAAACTAAGCATGCCAAAATGGGTAAATACAAGTATATACTAAATGGGTAAATACTAGCAAATGGTTTTGACCCATAACCCATGGTTTTATATATACCACTTAACCAAGTTCATTGTACCCTTAAGATACATTGTATCTAGAAAGAAAACCATGGATCAACCCATAACCCATGACCCATGACCCATGACCCATAACCAAAAATACCCATGGGCAAAGAGGAGCGGACCACGGATCCCTAGCTTTGTGCTAGCCGGATCCCACCTTGTGGTAGGGATCCGTGGGATCCGGGGAACAGTAAAGAATTTTCTCAATAAATAGAGAGCCATTTCTACCTCTCTAGATATGACTTCACACACATACTTCCCCAAAGTATTCTAACCTTCTAACCTCAGATCTAAGTGATCTATGTAGTTTGTCTTTTGTTTTTTGTGTGATCTTCTAGGTTCCTCTTAAAGGAGAGATCACCACTTCTGAAGACGCAAGCTCAAGTCCATGAGTTGCCATGCATCGTCATCATCAAGACAACTAAGGTTCTCTTGTTGATAGTTCTTCCTTTCTCCATAGATGTTGGGTTGAAGGCATTAGTGAAGAATGCCAAAAGTGTCAAGATGAAAGCATTAGTGAAAGGTGCTCATCATCCGTGCCAAAGCATTACTGAAGGATGCTAAAGGTGTCAAGACGAAGGCATTAGTGAAGGGTGCCAAGCGTTGTGTCAAAGGCATTAGTGAAGGATGCCTAAGAATCAAATCAAGTTGCATTTGGGAAGAATGCCTAGGTCGTATAATCGATGAGGTGCATCGTTATACATATAAGTATTTGTTTATTTACAAGGATGGTGATATCCTTGATGGTGTTGTAACAAGGAGAAGATCTCCTTGAGATTAGGTGTCGTGTCGTGAAGGGTAGTAGTTCCTCCATAGTAATGGAACTAGGTGCTTAGCCTAGTACCTAATAAAGGGTAGGCGACGTGTGAAGGATTAGTTTTCCTAAGGTGTGAAAGAACTCGGTGGTTAGCCTAGCACCGTATAAAGGGTAGGCAATGTTGTGTTAGGTGTGGTTCGCCTTGGTGTGAAAGAACTCGGTATTTAGCTTTGTACCGGAAAAAGGTTAAGCGACGTTGTGAAGGCTTCTCCGCCACAAGGAGTTGGTGTAGTGCTTACAAACTCTCGAGTAGGTGACTCGGGGAGTGGAGTAGGGCAAGGAAGGTGTCCTTGTAGCCGAACCACTATAAATAACTTGTGTCGTGGTGATGTGCTTCTTACTCTTTATATTTCATTACACGTTTATATATCTATCTATCAACGTCCAACATAAACAATCAAATAGATTGACATAAGTTGATCTAAATATTTAAAAGGAAGTTTTAAATTGGTAAAACTATTCAACCCCCCTTCTAGTTTTCCACAATTGGCATCAGAGCTTCGTTACCAATTTTCTTAGAGTATGTTGTACTTTAAAAACTTGATACGATCCATGTATGTTTGAAAACTACAAAGAAGGATTATTTTTGGTCATATTTTAAAAAAATCACTATATTGCTTATGGTTGGATAGTGATAGAATGCACTAACATTTTTTTAAAAGCATTATCCATTCTTGGATTTGGAGTTACCAAGAAGATCATAAAGAATTTATCTAAATAATTCTTTTCGCAAAAAGAATGTTTAAGTATTCTTACAACATAAATTTGGAGATTCCAAGAAGACCACAAAACATCTAAATACCTCTTTTTTTAAAAAGAATATTTGGCAAAGGTATGATCTTTAATTACTTACCTCTATTTTTATTAAAATCTTAGATGCATAATTTTTTTGGTATTTGCTCTAGTAGTTTTTCATATCATAGTCATCATCTATATAGTATTCTTCGTTTTATTTGTTTAGTCTACATTACCAACCCATAATAATGATTTCTTGGTTATATGATAACCTCAATCATTATTTATCACAAAGAACTTATTGACACTTCATCTATGTCAATAAATATACATGTGAAACTTCTTATGTTATAATAAAATGAGATTTTATTATAATATTTGAAAAGGTCTCTCAAGAATTAAGACTAATTCTTAAAAGGGAACCTCGTCTAATAGGAATAGTATTAAAACGTCAAAACCTCAGAACCACAAGTTTTAGAACCTTAACAATCAAAACACTAGGCGCTTTAGAACTCCCAAGTCAAAGTTATCAAGGAATACTTGAGCTGATTTTTGCTGTCATGCCGGATCCCTTCGCTTATACTAGCCGGATCCCAAATAAGAGGGATCCGCGGGATCCGTGCAAGTATGTAAGACAGATATGATCAAGAATGATCACTATGGATGTTCCACAATAATACTCACCTCAAAGACTCACGAACAAAAACCCGTGTAATCGTTCATAGGAGCAAATTGATCATTCTTCTCAAATCTAACAATCACTTGTGTAAGTATAATCTTCACTACATTGTTAATTTGATTCCTTGATTCTTAGAATTACAATTTCTTCATCTTTAAGAGTTGGGTTCAAATGGGTTTATTATAATTTGTCACCACATTGTTTTCTAAGATAATCTAAATCAAAGAATTAACATTGTTAATACAAATTAAACACATTTCTTGAACTCAACAAAGATGATGAGAGCAAAATTATGATCAAACCCTCTAGGCTACTATTTACCATTAACACCACATTGGGGTTGTATTGTTTAGGAATATCATGCCTAGCAACAAGCAACAAGACTACCAAGACACCGCCCACAACATACCCATGTATCATAGGAAAAATGGTCTAAGTCCGGACGATAGAAAGGCCTTTAAGTTGCTCGAAAGGAGACTCTTTCATGAAGGTAGAGTTGTTGATCCATCATTTCTTGCAAATACCGAAGTAAGGGAAATTTTTGCAACTATTGGGTTTGATTGTTTATTGGATATAAACGAACAAATTTGCCTGGTCTTTGTGCTTGAGTTTTACAAGACAATGGGAATAATTAGAAATGATGACGGGTCCATCTCAATTGAATTCACCATCAATGAGCGATAGTTTAGTCTTTCACTTATAGAGTTTGGAAGAATTATAGGAGTTCCATATCAAGGAATTTGTATGTACTCGAATGAATGGTCTTTGGAACAACTACACACAATGGTTGATCATCATGATATTTACTACAATTTGATCCCGGAAGCAACCACGGTGAGGGACACAATGTTCATGCCAAGAGCCTCACCATCAAGAGTCACAAGGAAGTCAAAAGTGATCCATAGGGATCCTTTTCAAATGGAGCTTCCAGAAATGTATGCATTGTATAGGAAGTGGGAGGATGTGATAAGAGAAAATGTGGTGTGCCTAGTAGGGAACAAGGACCACCCCAACGCATGTCTAAGCTTCATGATCTATTGCCTAGTGACCAATACTCAATTCAACCTTGCCTACTACATGGTCAAAAGAATGGCAAGTGTTAGAAGCATGGACAAGATGGTGCTTCCGTACGCAATGCTTCTAACCCGTCTTGCAAAATTCATCTTTGCATTAGACCCTTCCCCACAATCCTTGGATCACAGCTTTTGCAACAAGGTTATGGTACCTTTAACCGAGGGTAGAACAACAAGGTTTATGGTAGAAGGCAAGAGGCCACATCCACCCACGGACTCCTCGGATGAAAGGGAGAGGCAAGAAGAAGGTGAAGGGAGTAGTAGCAACCCACTTGACAATATCGATCTTGACCCCTTGGACTACATTAACCAATTGCCAAACATTCCTAATGAATCACCCGAATGGCAAGAAACCAAGGGAATATTCAAATGCTTCGCCAACTTCTTGAGGAAGAAGAAGTAAAGATAGGTTGATAAAGAGTGGAGGACGGGTGAAGAAGTAAAGGAGGAAATGAAAGGTAAAGTCTTAGGACTCAAGTGAATGATGAACAATTTCAAACAATGGTTTGTAAACAATTTTAAATTATGCTTGTAGTTTGTAGGTATTGCCATATCATGGCACTAAACAATCCTAACGTAGGTACTTGGGAAATGAGATTTTACGACCCTTTGAATGGTCTTCGTCACTCATTCTAGGAATTCTAGCTATCTCTACTTTGCCATACATCATAGTAGTTGTGTTCATACATTTAGTTCCCATAGAAACAACTAGGGGGAGCATTTACTAAGAAGTGCAAAATTGCACATTTTCTGAAAGCCTTCTGATCTGCAGTAGGCGGATCCCAGCATTTGTACTAGACGAATCCCTCCCAGAAGGGAACCGTGGGATCCGTGGTATCCGATATGCAATAAGATTTAGGTACATCAAAATAATCTATTAGATCACCTCCAACAAGTCAAACATAAGATACTAGAGCCAACTAAGTTTTTCTCAAATAGTTGAAAATCTCACTCTCATCCATGGCCTATCTAGGATACATCTTTGAAATATTTTTGATTTTTCAACTAGTTAAAACTCACCATAATTCCGCTCTAACACTCACACATTATCTATCACTCTTGGTAGCACTTAGTTAGGTATATCTTTCAATTTTAGCAAATTGATCTCAATCATCTTTTAATCAAAATTAAGGTCAAAAATTGGTTTTTCATTTCTTCTTATTTTTAAGGATTTTAGTAAATTCCTATTAGGACATCATCTGACTTCTAGGACTTGTTATCACCATTTCTCCACATCAAATTAAATGGAATCATTGTCAAACATATAGTTAGACTACCCAAGGTCAAATTTTCTTGGCCAAAACCATCATTAAGCACCATTACTTGTTATCGTTAAGGACTTGAGATATCCAACAACTAAAGACTTCAAAATTAAGCCAAACCCTCGAAATCCATTAATAACTAACCTTACAAAAGCATAATGATGTCACCTAGACCCTGTCTGATAGCCGGATCCCTGGTCTTTAACCAAAGATCCCTACTGAGAGGGATCCGCGGGATCCGTAGATGCAGAGAGCATAAACCAGCTCCATATTTGAATTCAAGTCACCTTTTGGGTCTCCAACCACCCTTAGCATTCATTAATTATCCTCCTAGAACTGATCAAAACCCCAAAAGCATGCTTAGCCCTCTAAGTGGCCAAAAATTTAATTTCCTAATTCAAATTACCCTTTAGAAACCAAACAACCTTAGGATAAAGTTACCAATCTCAAATCACATCTCAAAATCAGCAACTAAAGGAGCTCTCACTAGCACCATCATCACTATGACTAAGGCTCCTATTGCTAACTCATCCACTTCAAGAAACTCAAAACCATGACAAGGAGTGCGATCATTGTAAACATGTTGAAAGATTGAAACATGAACTAGATAGATTGATACATGAACTACAAGCTCAAACTAAGAATGTTTAGGAAAACTCATCTCATCATTTATCGTCATTAAAGCTTTTAGATGAATCTAAAGTTTGGGGTAACTCATTAGCATTAGTAGCACTTGTTTGGCTAGTTCATTCTCTTAGTTTTAGAGATTTGGTTGTGTATCTCTTGTTTTATTGAATGAATATCCATATGCTATATTTAGTGCATTGTGCTTGTTATTTCACATCTTCATTAGCATTGAATGGAACATTCTCATTGCTGAAGAAACTGTCATCAGATAGCCGGATCCCTCCATAATGCCTAGACGGATCCCTCCAAGAAGGGAACCGTGGGATCCGTGGTACAGGAGCACAAATTTCTACTAACTTGAGTCTCATTTGCAGGAAATTATGCACTATACTCTTGTTTTTCTAACCTTTGTTTTGTAGTTATTCAAAATACACATGAAGATATTGACACCATAAAGCTAGGGGAGCTTTGTGTCAAACAACATTGCCAAATCATTTGCAACTTAATCCAATTTTGGATTACACTTCATGACACTCCATTGCAACATTGCAATATTCAAGGGGGAACACGCTTTCGTCACTTAGACGAACCATTTGCAAACTCAATTGCAAACACAATTAGTTTATCTTACGTTATGTCCTTGACGCCCTTTCAAAGGGATGGACTCGTCAAGGGGGAGTTAAGACGAGTACCATTCCCGCCACTTGCTCTCTTTACATTTTTTTTAAAAAAAATTGTGTTAGTTTCTTTTAACACTTTTGTTTCGACAAAAAGGGGGAGAAGAAAGTAAAAACTACAAATTCAAACTTTTACGAATTTTAGATTTTTTCTTAAAATAATTTTATGTTTTGTCATCAACAAAAAGGGGGAGATTGTTAATACAAATAAGCCGTAAAAACGTTTATTTATATTTCACGATCTTTTAATGTTTTGTCGATAACAAACGTAAAATCATTTTAAGGAAACAAATAGAGTACATAAATAGTTTGAACTAATAGTTTTCTAACACACTTACGATCTCACATAAAACACTAAAACAAGTATAAGTGATTTTATGATTTAGATACATATGTACAAACAACTAGTGTTTACATATTGGGTTAAACATATACTTAAACTAAGCATGCTAAAATGGGTATATACTAAATGGGTAAATACTAGCAAATGGTTTTGACCCATAACCCATGGTTATATATATACCACTTAACCAAGTTCATAGTACCCTTAAGATACATTGTATCTAGAAAGAAAACCATGGATCAACCCATAACCCATGACCCATGACCCATAACCAAAAATACCCATGGGCAAAGAGGAGCGGACCACGGATCCCTAGCTTTGTGCTAGCCGGATCCCACCTTGTGGTAGGGATCCGTGGGATCCGGGGAACAGTAGAGAATTTTCTCTATAAATAGAGAGCCATTTCTACCTCTCTAGATATGACTTCACACACATACTTCCCCAAAGTATTCTAACCTTCTAACCTCAGATCTAAGTGATCTATGTAGTTTGTCTTTTGTTTTTGTGTGATCTTCTAGGTTCCTCTTAAAGGAGAGATCACCACTTCTTGAAGACGTGCAAGCTCAAGTCCATGAGTTGCCATGCTTCGTCATCATCAAGACAACTAAGGTTCTCTTGTTGATAGTTCTTCCTTTCTCCATAGATGTTGGGTTGAAGGCATTAGTGAAGAATGCCAAAAGTGTCAAGATGAAAGCATTAGTGAAAGGTGCTCATCATCCGTGACAAAGCATTAGTGAAGGATGCTAAAGGTGTCAAGACGAAGGCATTAGTGAAGGGTGCCAAGCGTTGTGTCAAAGGCATTAGTGAAGGATGCCTAAGAATCAAATCAATTTGCATTTGGGAAGAATGCCTAGGTCGTATAATCGATGAGGTGCATCGTTATACATATAAGTATTTGTTTATTTACAAGGATGGTGATATCCTTGATGGTGTTGTAACAAGGAGAAGATCTCCTTGAGATTAGGTGTCGTGTCGTGAAGGGTAGTAGTTCCTCCATAGTAATGGAACTAGGTGCTTAGCCTAGTACCTAATAAAGGGTAGGAGACGTTGTGAAGGATTAGTTCTCCTAAGGTGTGAAAGAACTCGGTGGTTAGCCTAGCACCGTATAAAGGGTAGGCAATGTTGTGTTAGGTGTGGTTCGCCTTGGTGTGAAAGAACTCGGTATTTAGCTTTGTACCGGAAAAAGGTTAAGCGACTTTGTGAAGGCTTCTCCGCCACAAGGAGTTGGTGTAGTGCTTACGAACTCGAGTAGGTGACTCGGGGAGTGGAGTAGGGCAAGGAAGGTGTCCTTGTAGCCGAACCACTATAAATAACTTGTGTCGTGGTGATGTGCTTCTTACTCTTTATATTTCATTACACGTTTATATATCTATCTATCAACGTCCAACATAAACAATCAAATAGATTGACATAAGTTGATCTAAATATTTAAAAGGAAGTTTTAAATTATTAAAACTATTCAACCCCCCCTTCTAGTTTTCCACAACTAGGATCCTCTAATGTTCAAAATGAACATGATGAGTCATGTGAGTTTGTTATGAATGAATATTTAATTTAAAATAATGCAAAAGTCCTATAATAATATTTTAGTTTTTCTTTCTCACTCACAATAAACATAACATGATCTATCATGTTTATTTTAAACATTAGAGGATCCTAGTCCAAAGAAAAAAAAGTGAAAAGAAAGAGAAATAACTATATAATGATACTGAAGATCAATCAACTCAATTTAGATACATCTATATTTATTTAAATACATCTTAATGTATTTTCAAGCAAAAAATTAAAGGGCTAATTGTGGCAACACACCTTTTGCTCAAGGTGTCAAAACTTTCTAGGAAAAAAGTTTGGGTATCTCTTAAATAGACCTTGAGACTTGCGACTTTTTCCTTCCAATCAAGGAGCGCCAAGTGTCCTTCCACTTTTCAGAACCCAATCATTGAAAGTTGCTTTTCGTACCTATGATTTTTAATCGACTTAGATCCAGCGAATTATTAAGATTCGAGCGAATTTTTTTTGTTGCTATTTTCGAGGAAAAAGTCAAACTTTTGAAACTATTATTTTATTCCTTTAGCCCCTTCCCAATGCTGAGCGACTTAAGCGAATTACTTTGAGTGCCTTTTTTAACTTTCTACTTTTGTACTTTTATATTTTTTTTACATAACTTTTAAATACTTTTTAAATTACAATGACTTGTACCCTTAACTATTTTTACATGATGAGCATCTTCTTTCCTTTAACAAAACCAAACCGCCATTGGTGACTTAAGCGAATTACGTCGATCGAAACCCTAACTTCTCCGTCGTTATCCACCGTCGTCATCACCTCCACCGTTGTCAAGGATGAGGTTGTCTTCCTATATTCCAACAAAGATTGCAGTGCAAGTGATACCATAAGAATACTTTGGGAAATTATTCCAGTAGTGCTATTATTCGCTTAGTTCTTTCTAACCAAAGATACAAAACTTGCACTTGCATCCTAAATGAGCTTGATTATCACCAATTGTTGTGTGGACTTAGTATGCAATAGTGCGAGTCCCATATTGAATAGAAGTTTAATTTCTCGAAGTTATTGATAGGAAAACTTATTCAACCTGCAAGAATCAAAACACAAGCAGTAGAATCAAAACAAGCTAAAGTATAACGATAAAAAACTAGCAGTGGTTTCGAGAAACGTAGCAGTGGTTACCATACTAGCAGTGGTTTAGTAACACTAGTAGTGGAATAAAATAAAGTAGAAGTTACCAAAATATACTAGCAGTGGTTTGGTCAAGTCTGTCATCCATCTTTATGCCACTAACCTTGAGCTTTTACGAAATATATGTAAAGTAAGTCTTCTTTGTGATGTAGCCAAACGCAACCTTAAGATTTCCCTATGGTGAAGTGTCATTAGAGGAGTACGAGGATCAGGGAGAGGAGGAAGAAGTAGCTGCTCCGAAGTTGGAAGTTAGCGCATTATTCAAAGGTAAACTTATACAGTCATACCTGAGACCTTATTATTAAGATATGTTGACTAGTAGCAATGATGAGGATAGATTACATGTTGCTCCTAATGATATTTCTGCAGGTGCTTCACGTTGATCATGTTCAATCCAACAGTACTGTTACGCTAGAGTCTCTTCGCGGTTTGCTGTTGGAACACCATACCGGACAGATTTCTTCCCAGCCTCCACAAAGCTGGATGAACGGTTAGTTATTATTTTTTGTTGGTTTGGACTTATATATATTTTTATGCTTTTACCTTTCTCCTGTACATGCATATTCTAAATATGGTGACGGCTTCTTTAATATGATGAACATGTCTCAATGTCTCATGACTGATTGGGGGATGATTTACTGGTTGCTGCAGATCCTAATGGTAAGTAATATCCACCACCTGCTATTACCTTTATTATTTTCCTAATTAGTAACTTATGACCTTAGACGAGATATTATAATAGAATGATTGACTCCTGCGGTAGTATGGGGATGTTACTCAAGTACTTCAATTCTTTCCTTAAGATCACAGGCTATTAAATCTATTACATTTGAATCGTTATTTTTCATTGGTATTTTTATATTGATTCTAAGTCCTAACACACTGTCCCCATGTTCATGCATATAGGACCCATGTACTACAACGGAGTATACCACCTCTTTTATCAACACAACCCATTTGGTCCACTCTTTGGAAATATACATTGGGCACATTTTGTATCGCATGACTTAATAAACTGGATTCCTCTTGAACCTGCTCTTGCTCCAACCGAACCTTATGACATCAACGGTGCCTTCTCTGGTTCCACCATAATTCTCCCAGGAAAAAAACCTATAATGTTATATATAGGAGTTGACAACAGATTCCATCAAGTCCAAAATTTAGCCGTCCCGAAAAACTTATCTGATCCATATCTTAGAGAATGGGTCAAATACTCCGGTAATCCAATCATAGACGTGCCACCTGGAATTACAAAAAGATGACTTTAGAGACCCGACCACCACCTGGATTGCAAATGATGGAAAATGGAGAATGATTATTGGAGGTAACAAAGATAATACTGGGATGGCGTTTTTATTTCAAACTGAAGATTTTATTAATTGGACTACATATGATTCGCCACTTCATAAAGTTGAAGGCACCGTATGGGAATGTCCCGATTTTTTCCAGTGGGTTGATAGTACGATGGGGTTGATACATCTGTCATCAACCCAACTGAGAGAGTTAAGCATGTGTTGAAAGTGGGATTGCTTAAAAATGATAATGATTACTACATGATAGGGAGTTATAACCTTGAAAAAGAACACCATGTTCCTGAATATGATTTTACGCTTAGTACTTTGAGGTACGAGTACTAGCTTCAAATCATTCTTTGATCCTATTAAAAAACGAAGGAAATTGATGGCTTGGGTGAACGAATCTGATTCCGCTGATGCTATTGCTAAAGGATGGTCCGGGCTTCATGTAATTTGAGATTAGTTTAAATTTTTCTCTAGTTTATGCATATGCTTAATTTGTCATAAGATCTTGAATTTTCTTGGTAACTTGCAGTCATTTCCAAGAAGCCTTTGGCTCGACCAGAACAAGAAGCAGCTCGTACAATGGCCTATTGTGGAAATCGAAATGTTGCATGAAAATGAAGTCGGTTTGTAAGATAAGAAACTTGAAGGTGGATCATTACATGAAGTTGTAGGCATAACTCCGCTTCAAGGTGTTTAGCCCTCTTAACAATCTAACTTATATCGCCTTCGTATGCATTAACAGTGGTATTTCTTTTTTAAAGGCGGATGTGAAGATTTCATTCAAACTAACTGATAGAAGAAGTGAAGAACTTGATGAAAGTTGGACTGATCCGCTAATCTGCAGAAATGGATGCATCTAAGAAAGGAAAATTTGGACCGTTTGGGCTATTAGCTTTAGCTTTCGAATACTTAACTGAACAAACTGCAATCTTCTTTAGGGTCTTCCAAACTAACGATCGATATGTTGTGCTAATGTGCAGTGATCAAAGCAGTTCCCTTTTTTTAAAGTCTTTTAGTCAAATTAAACTGTCTCAATTCCCCGGCAATCAACGGGTCGGATTTTCTTTTACTTTTAGCTCATTTGGACCCGTTCTGATATGTTGTTTCACCCAACCCGTTTTGCTTATATGGAAAAATATGGCCTCTTGTACAAACAGACTAACATGTCAAAAACCTACATTTCGCAGGTCTTTCGCAAGGAATGCGCTTGATAAGACCACATATGGAGCATTTGTAGACATAGACCCTAAGCAAGATGAAATTTCACTGAGAACCTTGGTGGGTAAACGTAGTTCTTTTATTTTTCTTAATGTCAAATACGACATCTAATGTAGTTGGTTTTGATATGTTTATAGGTAGATCACTCGATCATTGAGAGCTTTGGAGGAGGAGGAAAGACTTGTATTACATCCAGGGTTTATCCAACATTCGCCATTGGAGAAGATGCCCATATTTTTGCCTTTAACAATGGAACAGAAAGTGTGGTGGTTTCCGAGTTGAATGCTTGGAGTGTTAAGAAAGCTCGAATTAACGTCGTTGAAGAAACTATCAGCTGTACAGATCATTAATCTTTTGAAGAAAACAAGATGATATACCGAAGAATGCATTCATGAACGTGATTTGTTATATAAGAAGAAAGTTAGTCCGACTAGATTATTTTAGTACTTAAACATGATGTAAAAGACTCCATTTTAGTGGTTAAGTTTCAGTATGAGTAAAATAAATTGTCCAGTTGTTCAAAACCTCAAATTATATAAATCACTTAAGCAGCGTGATTATTTCTTTTACATCTTATGCTGCATACATCAAGGTAACAAAAATCCCAAACAGTGTTAGTTTTAATATTATAGATATGGTATAATAACGACATGGTATATATGGTTTACGACTTTTAGCAAAAGAATAAAAAACTAACTATGACAATTATTTGTACCAACTCTTGAACTATACCGTTCTTTGCTTCTACAGGTTGGTTTTAACTCAAGTACTGATTTTCATATTAATTCTAACATGTCTTTTACTTAAGAAAGCTTAACCCATTCAAAAAATGACCCTTAGGCATTATTATAATGCTTTTTACATGTCTTTGGTCTTGAAAAAATTGTTATTTTTAAAACACACAATATCATTGGTACAAGTTGATGCCTACGTACTGCGCGCAGATAAGTTTTACTTTTCAATTAAGTAAATTATGCTTATTAAATAGCATTACTTGTGCCATTGGGTATTATATTATGTCAGCCTTGGAACTAATAGTCTTACATAACATTTGTTATAAATATTATATATGATGGTTGCTATATGTAAAGATCAACCTAAGACCTTATTATTAAGATATGTTGACTTAGTAGAGAACTAAACAAACACATAACTATCTGATAATCATCAACTCTTGTTACACCAAACATTTAGCAACGATGAGGATAACTTACATTTTGCTCCCAGTAATATTGCTGCAGGTGCTTCACTTTGATCATGTTCAATCCGATACTATTACGTTGGAGTCTCTTTATGGTTTGCATTTGGAGCAGCCATACCGGAAAACATTTCACTTCCAGCCTCCACAAAACTAGATGAATGGTTAGATATTTTCTCTTATTGATTTGGACTTCTTTATATTGTTTGGCTTTTACCTTTCTCCTGCACATATTCTAAATATGGTGATTGCTTCTTTGATATGTGACGATGAACGTGTCTCATGATTGATTGGGGATGATTCATTGGTTGCTGAAGATCCTAATGGTAAGTAATATCATACCACCTGCTATTACCTTCATTTTCCGAATTAGTATTTTAGAACTTCAAACGAAATATGCTAACACGCTTTTGTATCTGTTTACACGAACTGATTGATAGGCAACTGGAATACCAACACTTTTAAATTTTTCTAGTTTCTTATCAAAGATTTGTCCATAAAAACTATATAGAATTAAACTTTCTTTGCTTAAGATCGCAAACTATTGAACCTTTTACATTGTAATTGTTATTTTTGCAATGAAAGTAGGTACACACAGTATTCTAAATAGTTGGTAGACAATAAGGCATATACTGATTCTAGACATCTGTATTTTTATTATGATCCTAAGTCCTAACACACTGTCCTCATATTCATGCATATAGGACCAATGTACTACAATGGAGTATACAACAACTTCTATCAGCATAACCCATTTGGTCCACTCTTTGGAAATATACATTGGGCACATTCTGTATCGCATGACTTGATAAACTGGATCCCTCTAGAACCTGCTCTTGCTCCAACTGAACCCTTTGACATAAATGGTTGCTACTCCTGCCACCATAATTCTCCTCGGAAACAAGCCGTCATGTTATACCCGGAGCTGATAACAAATTCCATCAAGTCCAAAATTTGGTTGTACCAAAGGACTTATCTGACCCATATCTTAGAGAATGGGTCAAATACTCCGGTAATCCAATCATAAACATGCCAGAAGGGATTAAAAAGGATGACTTTAGAGACCCAGCCACCGCTTGGCTAGCAGATGATGAAAAATGGAGAATGATTATTGGAAGTAACAAAGATAATACTGGGATTGCGTTTTTATATCAGACTGAGAATTTTATCAACTGGACTAGATATGATTCGCCACTTCATAAAGTTGAAGGTACTGGGGTATGGGATTGTCCTGATTTCTTTCCGGTGTGGGTTGATAGCAGGAATGGGGCTGATACATCTGTCAGTAACCCGAGCGACCAAGTAAAGCATGTGTTGAAAGTGGGATTGCTTGAAACTGGGAAAGACTACTACATGATTGGGGATTATATTCCTGAGAACGAACTTTATATTCCTCTAAACGACTTAACGCTTAGTACTTTGAGGTATGATTATGGGAAGTAATATGCTTCAAAGTCATTTTTCGATCCTTTGAAAAAACGCAGGGTCGTGATAGCTTGGGTGAACGAGTCTCATCCTGAGGCTGATGTGCTAGAGGATGGTTTGGAATTCAAGTAATGCAAGATTTTTATCAGTTATTCAATTATAGCATCTCTTTATCAGCTATCAGCTTTTTATAAGATTATGGATTCACTTTCGACATGCAGTTATTTCCAAGAACTCTTTGGCTTGACCGAAACAAGAAGCAGCTCATACCATGGCCTATCGAAGAAATTGAAATGTTCTACAAAAACAAAATTGATTTCCAAAATAAGAAACTTGAAGGTGGATCGTTACATGAAGTTGTTGGCATAACTGCTTCACAGGTAAGCCCCTTCTTAACAATCCTATTTCTGTTTTTGCTTCTTTTAAACTATAATGTGTTGGTTATTTTTTAAAGGCGGATGTGAAGATTTCGTTCAAATTAACTAATTTGGAAGAGGCTGAAGAACTAGACCAAAGCTAGATTGATCCACAACTTATCTTCAGCGAAAAGGATGCATCAAACAAAGGCAAACTCGGTCCTTTTAGACTATTAG
Source organism: Chrysanthemum makinoi (assembly GCA_910596185.1). Lineage (NCBI taxonomy): Eukaryota > Viridiplantae > Streptophyta > Magnoliopsida > Asterales > Asteraceae > Chrysanthemum > Chrysanthemum makinoi. The sequence continues at coordinate 293,707,042 of OU343217.1, read as the reverse complement.
CTTTGACTTCTAAGGACTTGACTGAGCAAACTGCAATCTTTTTTAGAGTCTTTAAGAGTAACGGACAATACGTTGTCATAATGTGCAGTGATCAAAGCCGGTTAGTTTTCTTAAAATCAGTTGTTTTCATAACATTTTCAAATGATAACTAAACAACATATACAAGGTCTTCTAAAATGAATGGGCTTGACAAAACCACATACAGAGGATTTGTGGACATAGATCCTCAACAAGATGAAATTTCACTGAGAATTCATGAGTACGCCTGAAGTCCCTTTTTTGTTATTTCTTCCTTTGTTTGACTACTTTCAATCTGCTCCAATTAGCTAAAACCTTTTTATGACCCATTTGAAAT
>OU343217.1:293671698-293706587 GCA_910596185.1 Chrysanthemum makinoi | reverse complement strand
AAAATGTATGTATGACAAAGCAGTTTGCCAACCAATGTTATATGGTGAAACGAAATTGTAAATACATTGAGAAGTTAGTTATTGTATTGTGTTTTCCAGTTAAGGCATAAGTGCCTACAATTCGAGTACATATACATGACACAACTGGATGAAAAATCTAACAAACTAATTAAGATAATTTTCCTTTAGTTTATCTAAATTATGTTATCAACAACTCTGCTTTGGTGATTCATTGTACAATAAATCGTACGACCAGGCCTTCGATGGTGATCGAAGGGTATGAGGGGTGTTATGCTTGCGCCAAACTTGTAGCCAATCTGCAATTAGAAATATAAGACACTTCGTTAAGTGATTGCGCAGGGGTTGGACCATGCGAACCACCTCCGGCGTGCGAGTAAGTATGTGATATGTGTTGTAAGTAATGTAGAGAATGTGAAATGTTGTGTTGAGTGAACATACCATTGAAATGACTCGTCCAACCTATTTATAGATAAATAAATAAGCTTGGAGAGTGTTTGCACATGTTTCGGAGATCATGGGGCGTCCCATGATTTGTGGTAACTGCTAGGGCTTCATCCCCACTCTCTCTGTCTTGGCGGGGAAGCTAAGGAGATAGTGGGAACGTGGGTAAGACCAAGTCAATGTTCTCCTTTGTCTTAGCGTTTCCAAGGCCAGACCCCAAAGGGTATAGGCCTTTGACTTGCGACTTCCCAACTGGTAACCATGTCAATGATGAATGGTTTTACGCCATCGATGACTTAGGAAGATAGACTTGGTCCTTCGTCATGCAAAGTTGAATGAGGTCGAAGGGGAGTCCTTCGACCTGATCGGAGGGTACGTCATCAAGCCCCTTAGTCGAAAGTGATATGTACGAACGACGATATGTTGCTTACGACTCAAAAATACACACGAAACCCCTCCTTTGTCACAAAAATGAACGAAGAAAAGGAGTCGGATATGTCTTGAGTGCACATTAAATGCAAAGTACTTAGCCAAACCACCCATTTTCTCGGTAATCCAAAACGTCCTTTCAAATTTTAAAATGGGTTTGAAATCCGGAAGTTAGGTGGTTTAATGGGCACGTGTAAGGCCAGGATTTAGGATGCGATAGGGTATTTAAATTTCAAATAGTAAAACCTAAATCACTTTTTACCCCTCGCCCAAAAGTTTACACCTACAACTCTGTCTTCCGAGCAAGCGTCCAACCAGAAAGGTAAGGTGTACCTCCCCATTGCTACGTTTTTCTTACTTTTTTGTTGAATAAAATTATTATGGGTGCGAATGCTAAATTCAACATAAGGCAACAAGGTTGCACCCTGACAAAGGAAGAGCTGAAAGCTTTCCTCACAGATTACCAAATTCCTAAACAGTTTAAAATCGTGCTTCCCAACAAACACCAAGGCATTTATGATGCCCTGCAAAATTATGTTGGCTTGTACATACATGCATTCACCACCTCAAATTTAAGGATACCCTTGCATCCCCTATTTCTAGAGCTCCTTCAATACTATGAGGTACACATATCTAGGTTTAACCCGTTTGGCCTAGCCAAGCTCACAACTTACATTGTCATTGTAAAGCTTATGGGTTTGAAACATCCTTGACCATGCTTAGAGGGTTTGTAAATATATACCCTGGAGGAGATTGGCTGACTTTAGCCAAGAGGGGTGAACATGATGTGCCTATTTTGATTGAAAAGCCTTTCACTAACATCAGGAATTAGAAAGGGAAAGTCTTTTATATCCAAGATACTATTGTGCCTCCCGAATACCCTGCATTGTTGAACCCCAGAGTTTCATTTTGATGAGAAAAGATTTAATGATCCCTTGCCATATACTATGAGGAGGGACCCTATATACCCACGCTTGTGTCGCCATCCAGCTGGCTGCCAGACTTTTCCATAGCCAATCTTGTTCATGGCTGGTGTTGCTGAAAGTTGGGAGGGTTCTCCGTTACATCCTAAAATAGTGTGTTGGGGAGAAATTATGTAAATTTCTAATTAAATTAAGATATAGGAACTTATCTTGCTGATATTTATCTTTCTCCTTTCTTGTCGCAGGAATGGCTTTCCGCAATTTTGTTGTGGCTGGTGGTGCCAAGGAGATCAGCTTCATCCATAAAGAGGCCAAAAAAGTCAGTTATGGTGTTGGCTCTCCATCTGTTTTTGTGAACAACAATGATGTGGATGCTCAAAGGATCGAGCCTATATCATATGCCCAGCCTACGAAGGAAAAAGAGCCCGAGGAGGAAGATCAGTTAATGGAGAATGTTGCAGATTCGGATGACCAGCTGGCAATCGTAGGGTCCTCCGGCATCGCTGATATGGTCCGAATCAGAAAGGGTACTGGTGCTAAAGCTACAAAGTCTGCCTCTAAGAGGACACTCATATTGCCAACCCTTCCATCTCTACGATCCGGCATAAGAGTGCCCAGGGTAAGGCAGTTGTTTTTCCAACCATCAAAGGGACTAGCAGCAAAGACATCCATGGTAATTATTCATTCCTGTTATGAAAAAAATTTCTTCATATTATGTTAGTCTAATAGTTATACTGCTTCTACAGGTCTTCCTAATACGAAGGAGCTTCCATCCCCCTTAGCTTGTCACTTGCTCGTGGAGCGTGTGACCCCACCTGGCTGGAAAGAGGTGATGGACAACATGTCCTTGGAGAAGCTTTGTGACCTGCATGACAAGAGCTATGTAAGGCAATGCATTATGGATAATCAGCTTAATACTCAGACATGGGAGCTTCTTCGTCTTTGTGAAGACTGCTAGAGAGGAGATGGATGTCATGCTCGCCAGAGAGAAGGCAAGAGACAAGCAGTATGCAGACCTGCAAGCAAAATGTGAGGATTCTATGGAAGATTTCAACAAGAACCCCCTGGTCCAAGATCTCCGAGCAGATGTCCAGAAGCTCAAAGGTCTACTTGCCGAAAGTCGTGCTGAGTGCAGCAGGCTAACTCTCTAAGGCACTAAAGTCATTAGCTATAAGGAACAAATTTCTGTGCTGACTACCAAGTGTGCAGGTTTCGAAGCAGAGATGGAAAGGCTTGTTGATCAGGAGATTAAGCTCAGGGAACATGTAGATGGTTTGGACCTTCGTATTAAGATGCTGAAGAAGGATAGAGTGGATATGGTGACCAAGGTTTTCCCATATATTGCTATGGACCTTTGTCACAGTGACGAGGTAGGTACAATGGTTGGGAGCCTGGTGAATGCAGCCATTTTCCATGGTAAGTGCACTTCTCTTGAGGAGGTGGCAACCACAGGTAAACCAGTGGTACTTGCAGATATTCCATATTACAGGTCAACCCATGAGAAGGAATATGATGAAGCCGGTAATGCTTTGTCCACTGCTGAGTTCCCTTTCCTTGCTGAGGCTACGAAGGACCCTACGACATCCATTGAGGATCTATTGTCGAAGAAGCCTAGGAAGGTTCAACCTGTTTCCCCCAGTAAGAAGACACCGTCTGCTAAGGTTCCATCTCCAAGATCCGATGATCCTACTCATTCAAAGGTTTGAAGAAGGCTACCATGTGGTAGTAATTTGATCTCTAGGGTGGTGTGTACCCTGTTAAAATAATTGTCATGTGTTCCTTTCCAGGCTTGATGCCTGATGAAACAATTTACTTGTGTGTTTGATGAAGGCTACGACCTTAAGACAATGCTTGTTTAATGATCGTTAAGGCTTCGGCCTCTTGACTAGTTAAACTAGTCTTAAAAAATATCTACTAATGGAGACATCGTCTCATTTTGTTTAAGTTTGATTCTTCTCGTACGTTTCATTTGCACATAACTTATTTTTCAACCTAAGGCATATGGTAGATGCATAGCCTCATTGTGTGTAAATTCTGCACCAAGAATATAGCAATTGTAGAATTTAATTGCTGACAGAGGGTCGCGACCCACTCCGTCTTCATCCTTTGGGTAGCATAAGGCTTGGAATACCTTAAGACCACTTAGGAAAGTTAATGTGAAGTTTAGATGGATGTTATGCATTTGATCAAGACTTGCTGTTTGTATTGTTACATCCCTTCGACATTGAAACTTATAAAACGACTTGGCCGGCAAATCTTTGTTGTATAAGAACGAAACAAGAGATTTGAGGGAAAATATATTATATCATTAAGTGGGTAGGGAGGATTACATCATTTTAAGAAATGAACACTAGACGCCTACCATTAATGCTTCTTTCCCCAAGTGAGAAGAATGCAAATACATTGATTGAAAACAAAGTAAAAATGTCCTTAGACGTTGTAAGTTTTATATGTAAAACTTACGAAGGGTAGTGCCATTCCAAGTCCTGTCAATAGCTTCTCCGTCAAGGGTTTCCATCTTGTAGGCTCCGTTTCCATATGCTTCTGTTACGACGTAGGGCCCTTCCCATGTAGTCCCTAGTTTTCCCTAATACTCAACTTTACTTGCACTGTTGAGTCGGAGGACGTATTCGCCTGGCTTGAATGTCGAAGGTCGAACCCTGCTGTTGTAATATTTTTCAATATTTTGGTTGTGAATAGCTGATGTGCTATTTCATCATGCTTTTAATATTTATAAAACTTAGATAACTCAGGATAAACACATACTAACGGGTAGAGAACCCGATCAGATGTAGTAAAGCCTTAGGTAAATCTGAGTATCGTCCCAAGAGAGTTGTGACCTTGAAAGAACTAAGATGATTAGAAATGATATTGATAATATATTGGTATGACAAGATTGTTATAATTCATAGATATGCTATTATTTCACACACACAGACACCAGAAATTTAGGGTAAAAAGATGGATAAACAAAGCTTAACGAAGAATACAAATATGAATTGATTCTCGATATGATGCTTCAATATAGTGGCTAATTATCACCAGACTCCTTTGGTCAATTCGTCATGGCCTATGGTTCTTAGATTCCTCATCATGATGAACAGGTCATCCGGGATCATTCGGCAACCTACTAGCAGTCATTAAGTACCAAATCTACTAGATCTAGACCCGGTGGGAACCCGGGCGTTAGGAACTTAGATTCCCCCTAACCTCTTAAATACCTCCACTTGATAGGTGATCATTTAGTCAGTTCGCACACGAAGAGTGGTTGTACTATGGCCGATTCCTCCCATACTTCGCAATCTATCAGACTGGGGTCAGTTGGTCATATCTCCCAACCCTTTAAATACTACCAAGCTTATAATACTACCAAGACTAGCGATCTATGAAAATACTAGAAAATGTCTATAAAGAATTAAAAAGAATATCAATAACATAAATACAAACTTCAATTAATAGCATGAATTCATAGTATAAGTCCCAGAAAAATATAGAAGGAACTCAAACTCGAATACAATGGAAATCGTAGACGAGAACTTCGTTATTCGATGCTCTTAAGCCATGCTTCTTCTTCTGTGTTTTGATCTCCCAAAACCCTAGAAGGTTTGGAAAAGGAGAGATGATTAAATCTGGTGAAACCTTCGACTATTTATAGGTTCCAATACTAGTTACAACGTAACATTATTAGGTAGTTACACCGTAACTCTTCAATCTTTTGTGCTTATCCATGGTTACGGCGTAACCTGAGCTTGGGTTACGTCGTAGCTTTTGTAAATCATGTGCATTTCTTTATTACGGTGTAACCTGAGCTGAGGGTTACGTCGTAGTCTTTGTGGAAAACTAGAAGGGGGGGTTGAATAGTTTTGCCAATTAAAACTTCTTTTTAATCTATTTAGATCGACTTATGTCAATCTATTTGGATGTGTGTGTTGGATGTTGATAAACAAGCATATAAAGGTAAGTAATGAAAAGATAAGAGTAAGAAGCACAAAACCACAACACGAGTATTTATAGTGGCTCGGCTACAAGGACACCTTCCTTTCCCTACTCCACTCCCCGAGTCACCTACTCGAGAGTTCGTAATCACTACACCAATCTCCTTATGGCGGAGAAGCCTTCACAACGTCGCCAACTCTTTTTCCGGTACTAGGCTAACCACCGGGTTCTTTCACTCCAAGGTGAACCACACCTACACAACATTGCCTACCCTTTATAAGGTACTAGGCTAAGTACCTAGTTCTTTCACTCCAAGGTGAATACACTTCAAAGGTACCATTTTATACTAAGATTCCATTACCAATGGAGAACCCTACCACTACACTAACGACTAATCTCAAAGGAGATCTCATTTCAACATCATCAGGAATATCAATATCCTTGGATCTAACCTAGTCTATCTTGTACATTCAATCAAATATACATCTAAATTTTCACTAATTACTTTGACTAGATCTACAAGACACCTTTTAATAATGTCTTGTGTCTTCACTTCTAAGCACCTTTCACTAATGCTTCTTTGTCTTGACTTCAAAGCACCTTTCACTAATGCTTCTTTGTCTTGACTTCTAGCGCCTACCACAAGTGCTTATCCTGTAAGACGATAGATACCTTCACTAAATATCTTACGTCTGGACACAGGACATCTTTCACTAATGTCTTCCAACACACACTTCTTTGAAGAAAGAAATGATCATCAACAAGAGTTGGTAGCCTTGATGATGATGAAGAAGCATGCTCAATGGACTTGAAGCTTTCTCGACTTCAAAGATGGTGATCTTTCCTTCAAGAGGAACACTAAAAGATCACACACAAAAAACAAAACTACAAACATAGATCTCTTGGATCTAAGGTTAGTGAGATTTAACTCATGGGAGGTTAATGAGTGAAAGGGTTCAAAGGGGTGAGAATAATGAAGAAATGAAATCACTTGTTATAGAGGAAAAATCTACTGTTCCAGGATCCCGGATCCCTACCCTTGGGATCCGACTAGCACAAAGCTAGGGATCCGTGGTACGCTCGTCTTTGCCCATGGGTATTTTTGGTTATGGGTCATGGGTCATGGGTTATGGGTTGATCCACGGTTTTCTTTCTAGATACAATGTATCTTAGGGGATACAATGGTTAAGTGGTATAAATAAAACCATGGGTTATGGGTCAAAACCATTTAGCTAGTTTTACTATACACACTTGTTTTTGTATTTAGTGTATACATGTTTTTACCCATTTATGTTAACAATATACTACATATTAGTTATGTGTATATTTTAACCAAATATGTAAACACTAGTTGTTGTACATATATATTACTAAATCATAAAATCACTTATACTTGTTTTGGTGTTTTATGTGACAATGAATATTAGAAGAAAGCGGTAGGGGGTGAATACGTTTCCGTTTCAAACTTTTTGTATCAAATATAGTATAAACCATTGCATTTGCTAATCTCGACGCGGGATGCATTTACGCACTTCGGCATGTAAGGCCAACCTTGACATCCTAAGATGCGCCGGAGATTAATGGTTCATTATAAATCAGTTTCTATTAGTCACGGTTGCTTTTTCTTGATCAAGCGTTTCATAAATACGTAAACTGTTGAATATAGTTTGTGACTATTAAAGGAATGAAAGTATGCATCCTGAAACAGACATCAACACATAGAAAATAAACAAAGTAATGCAAGAATAAAAGTAAGCGATAAGTAAAAGGATGAAACAAACAACCAGGGGATTTATAGTGGTTCTTTCAAGGTCTACCTTCCTTGCCCTACTTCACTCACCGAGTCACCTACCGAGAGTTAAGTAAGCACTACCGGCTCATTGTGGCGGAGGCCCGCCACAACGTCGCTTAACCTTTCCGGTACAAGCTAAATACCGAGTTCTTTCCACACCAAGGCGAACCACCTAACAACGCGCCTACCCTTTATACGGTGCTAGGCCAACCGAGGTTCTTTCACACGAACTGGCGTCCTTCTACAACGTGTTAGCCACCCTTTATTAGGTACTAAACTAAGCACCAGTTCTTTCACGTAGTTAGAACTACACCTTAGCACACAACACCATCGAGGAGATCTACTCGCTTGTACAACACCATCAAGGATATCACCATCCTGTAGGATAAAAACAAATACATATGTATAACGATGCACCTCATCGATTATACGACCTAAGCATTCTCCCCAAATGCTACTGATTGATCCTTTGGCATCCTTAAATACGCTGACACAACACTTGGCTCCCTACTAAATGCCTTCGTCTTGACACCTTTAGCATCCTTCACTAATGCTTTTGATACGGATGATGAGCACCTTTCACTAATGCTTTCATCTTGAACTTTCGGCATGCTACTAATGCCTTCTTCAACATCTATGGAGAAAGGAAGAACTATCAACAGAGACCTTAGTAGTCTGATGATGACGAAGCATCAACAGCATGGACTTGAGCTTGCACGTGTTCAAGAGGTGGTGATCTCTCCTTTAAGAGGAACCTAGTAGATCACATAAACAACAATGACTACATAGATCACTTAGATATGAGGTTGAGGGTTAAATACTGGGGAAGTATGTGTGAAAAACCATGTGTAGAGAGAGAAATGGCATCTATTTATAGAAAATTCTCTTCTGTTCCCCGGATCCCTACACAAGGGATCCGGCTGCAAAAAACTAGGGATCCGTGGAACGCTCCTCTTTGCCCATGGGTATTTTTGGTTATGGGTCATGGGTCATGGGTTATGGGTTGATCCATGGTTTTCTTTCTAGATCACGATGAACTTGGTTAAGCGGTATATATAAAACCATGGGTTATGGGTCAAAACCATTGCTAGTATTTTACCCATTTAGTATATACTTGTATACCCATTTTGCATACACTAGTTTTACCCATTTTAGTATACTTAGTTTAGTGATATATTTAACCAAATGTGTAACTAGTTGTGGCCTTATGTATCTAAATAATCAAATCAATACTTGTTTTAGTGTTTTATGTGAAAATGTGAATGGTTAGAAACTCTTAGTTCAAACCATTTCGTTATTTTATTTTTTCATTTAAATGATTTTCGTTTGTTATCGACAAAGCATTAGAGATCGTAAAAATATAAATAAAACGTTACTACGGCTATTGTATTAACAATCTCCCCCTTTTGATGACAAACATAAAAATATTTTAAGGAAAAACTAAAATTCGTAAAAGTTTAATTTGTAGTTACTTTCTTCTCCCCATTTTTTTGCGAAACAAAAGAGCCTTGAAAAAGCAAACACATTGTTTTAAAGAAAAACATGTGAAAGAAATAAAAAGAGGGTAGAGAGCAAGTAACAAGGGAAAGGATCTCGTTTTACTCCCCGAGCGAGGTCATCCCTAGGTAAAGGCGTCAAGAAAAATATTAATCTAGTTGTTTGCAACTAAGTTTAAAAGATTTCGTCTAAGTGACGATGTGCTCCCCCTTGATGATTCCAATTTTGCAAAGGGATTAATCCTAATATTGCCAGTAATTTGCAATGTATTGTTTTTACACAAGCTCCCCTAGCTTTAGGGTGTCAAAATCTTCATATCATAAATTGAATAACTACAAAACAAAGGGTTAGGAATCAAGAATAATTCACAATTCCTGCAAATGTGTTTCAAGTTAGTAAGAAAAGCTTTCGTCTCCACGGATCCCGCGGTTCCCTCTAGTAGGGGATCCGATGCAGGCAATTCTAGGGATCCGTTTTTAGCTGTTAAAATTTCAGCAAAAAGGATTATAACAAGTAATGTTATCACATAAATGAGATATGAATACAAAGTAATCACATCTCAAATGAGAATAACAAGTAGCATGTAATTCCATTTAATAAAACAAGAGTTATGATATGCATGACTCGAAAAATAAGAAAATAGACAACATTACTAGATTTTCTAGATCCACGGCAGCTTGAAGCTAAGACACCAATATAATCTTCTAGCTCAAGTTTTGTTTAGGTTTAATCTCGTCGAAAAATTCGAGGAGATGATAGAACATGAATTGGCCTTCTCGCCTACATGTATCAAACTTTCAACATGTTGACAATGATAGTAATCTTTGTTATGGCTAGGTAGTGGTGGTGGATGAAATGGAAATGGCTTGATTGAAGGATCAAGTAAAGCGGCTGTGGAGAATTCAAACGATGGAGGAGATTGGTGGAGGTGCATTTAAGAATGACTCAATAAGAATGATGGTGGTGGTAGAGAAGTGTAAACTTCCATATGGTGGGGTGTTGACTTTGATAGTTTGTCATAATGGGATTATGATGGAAATGCCGAGAAGGAAGCGGAGCAAGTGTTGACTCAACACCTGATTTGAACCATTATTCCTCTAATGAGAGTTGTGTCGGCGGAAGGGATGAGATGGCTAGGAGGCAGTCCTCTAAATTGTAGAGGTGTGGTGATGATAGTGGGGATGTAAATGAAATAGCTCTAGGAACCAATGGTGATGGTTTGGTGGAGATGATATTGTTGGCCAGGAGGTATGTGTGTGTTTGGCATAGGTAGTTTTGTGGGTTACTATCCTTTTAGGAATTGGTTTGATTATATGATGAAGGATTCTATCATTTGTTGATCGGAATGATTAGGTTGATGAAAACACGAGCTCTTTTCATGGGTGGTTCTTTGGTGGATAAGTTACTACTTGGGGGTTTCCTCATGATGAGATGATTTCAAAGAGTTTGCAAGAGTGAAGTTAGGATGAGAGTGATGACTAAATGGAGGTCCTAACAAGGTGGTTTATAAACTAAGAGATTTGGCAAGTGCATTTAGCTTCAAGCCACAAAGATTCATTTAGGTCTTGATGATTGTATGCACAGGAATCAACTTGAGAGGTTTACTGCTTGATCTAGGAACTCATTTTAGATGAGATGGAGTGTTTGAGTTAGGAAGATGAGTTGAAATGATTGCATTAGAGATTTTTACCTATACTTGTCATACGGATCCCACGGTCCCTCCTCGAGGGATCCGTCTAGGCTAATTCTAGGGATCCGTCTCTCAGCAGCTATGAAAGATTGGAAATGATGTTTTAAGATCTAGACCCTATATTATCTTGAGTGTTTCAGTCCTCCTAAGTGCTTTAAATGAAGAGATGCTTGAGTACTTGAAGGTAATGAATGATGTAGCTAATGATTGTCTTTTGTGGAAGGTTTGGAACTTTCAGAATACCAATGGATGAACAAGGATGACACTAAAGATTTAGAATGTCAATTGAAGCTAGATAATCCTAGAGATCAGGTTGTGTCTTAGGATAGTGTTTTGGAAAATATCCTAGAAGCTTTGAGATGAGAAAACTAGAATTTGATCAACTTTGATCAATTTTGAGGTAAGGATGATTTATGATCAATTTGCCATAATCGAAGGATTAAAGCTAGTGAGGGATCATGTGAGAATGATGGGTGATCATAGAAAGCGGAAGTAATGGATTAAAGTGAAAATGATAGATCTAAAGCCCTTAGAGTGTGATCTAGGTGAGTTGAGTAGGAAAAGGATACTTAACTTGATAAGGACTTAATTTGCCTTAAGACACTATGTTTAGCTTAGTTTGAGGTGTTCTAAGGACATGATTGAAATACAATGATTGCAATTGCATTTTGGGTTTTACGGATCCCGGTTCCACAGAGTAGGGATCCGTCAAGCACAAATTTTGGGATCCGTCTATCTAATGCAGAACCTTTACAAAAGGTATGCAAGCTTTGACAATACATATTTCAAGTTTAAGAGTTTAAACACTAATATCAAATGAGATCGAGCTCACAAATAACAAAGAGGTTTATCAAACTTAACAAGCACTATTCAACCTATTTCGATCCTATAGATTAATTGTCGTTTGTATTAATAATGGCGTGCAGAGTAGATGATGTTGTTCCAAGACAATAGGGTTGTTTGGCGAAGCAATGAACTCTTATAGATCATTCGGATGGTATTTAGCATACAATGAACATCGTCCATGAAGTCATGTAGCTCTTCTCGATCAAAGATAATCGCTTGATGAGGCAAGTGGTTGTGATTAACTAAAAGAAAATTTTATTTTACAACTTGTTTGATTAGTAATCCTAAGACAATGCAAAGTATTTCATTGTAAACTTACTTTAGGAAAACATAAGAGTATAAATTTCCCAAGTGAGAGAATGAATATGAGACTGTTACTAGCGGTGCTCAATTCGGACTAAAACATGACACATTTTAAGGGATTGATTCATACCAACTTCTATCAAGGAAGCAATTCAGTTAGGTCAAATTAGTCTAGTGCAATAAGTTCTCAGTATTCATTCTCAAGTTAGGAAAATTTATATTCTATGGCCCTATCGAAGAGTAACAATGATGATACTTTGCTTCATTTAATATTATACTTGATACAAATAAAGGACGAAGGCGTCATGTTAAAAATAAGTTTAAAAGTTGATCATATGGTAAACAACAAATGGTTGGATGAGCTAGTTCAGCATATATTTGGAAAGCTTTGAGTTTGGACTTTAGGATATGAACAAATTATATTGCGTTGCAAAATAATTTATTGAGTATATCGGATGAAATAATCAAGTTGTCAATCCTCTATGAAGCTTGGAGGAAGCGTCTTGAAAAGGAAAATGGAGAGTACATCATCAACACAAGTGTAGGTTATGATCCGATGTACATTCTTGTTGTTTAGAAAATGAAGTACAAAGAACAAAGGAAATCATCTAAGCACATATGACAAACTCATCAAAAAATTCATTTAGTGTGTTATATGTTTTAAACATTTTTCAACCTATATGACTTATCTAAATATCTAAACTAACATTTTCGACACAACTAGATGTTATCCCAAACACTTTCTAAAAAAGCACATTGATTAGTAGAATATTACTAAATCGAAAAACAAGAGAATGAATAGCAAGGTAAGGAAACCACATATGCTATTCAATCAAACAAACAAACAGCTATTTGAGATAAGCAAATAATCAAGTAATACAAAGACAAATTTATCATTTAAGCATAGCATACGAAAAGTTCTTTTCATCGCTTTGTGTTAAATATAAACATGTATACCAAGCTTGATTAGTTTCTTTTATGTATATAAATATGATAAAACCTTAATTTCAAAATAGGACACATTGTTATTCAGATGAAAACATCGTCTCAATTAGATCAAAAGTTATTGCAAAAGTTAAGACCGAAAAAATGACTTTCTATTATAAATCAATGATTCGGTGAAATTTTGTTTTGAATCAGTTTATGAAATCATTTTTAAATAAAAGTAGACTCAAATACCTTTAAAACGATATAGGTGGTGCGACTTCTAACTCCTTCGGTTAAAAAGTTATGAATTTTTGAAATCAGGAACGTTCTACTGTACACGGATCCACGGATCCCTTGCTTGAGGATCGTCCAGTTACACCGAGGGATCCGCGGATCTGACACAGAATTACACAAATGCGTTTTGACCCGACAAAGGTTTAACCTCTGTAGACTTTTAGTGAAGTTATATTATCCATTTTACCTTTATTCAAAGCTGATTAACAAGATATCTAAAACAAAACTTCAAAGAAAAAATAACAAACAATTTTCATATTATGACTTCACCAAAATTGATGAGGACCTTACTCGTTTTAAAAACCATTTGTTTTAAAAACTAGAGCCAACCCCCTCTGATACCAATTGTGAAAACGTAGAGGGGGGGTGAATACGTTCCGTTTCAACTTAAAAACTTTGTATCAAATAGTATAAACCATTGCATTTGCTAATCTCGAGCGAGGATGCATTTCTTCACGGCATATAAGGCCAACCCTTGACATCACATAAGATTCCGCAAGATTAATGGTTCATTATAAATCAAGTTTCACCATTATTAGTCGGTTGCTTTTTCTTGATCAAGCGTGTCATATCACGTAAAGTGTTGAATATAATTTGTGACTATATGAAAGACCAAGTATGCATCACAAACATAGACATCAACCACATAGAAAAAATAAACAAAGTAATGCAAGAATAAAAGAAAGCGATAAGTAAAAGGATAGACAAACAAATTGACCTGATTTATGTGGTGGTTAGTACAAGGTCACCTTCCTGCCACTACTCTCCCGAGTCACCTACTCGAGAGTTCGTAAGCACTACACCAACTCCTTGTGGCGGAGAAGCCTTGTCGCTTAACCTTTTTGGTACAAAGCTAAATCCGAGTTCTTTACACCAAGGCGACCACACCTAACACAACGTCGCCTACCCTTTTACGGTTGCTAGGCTAACCACGAGTTCTTTCACACCTTAGGAGAACTTCATCAATCGCCAAGCCTACCCCTTTATTAGGTACTAGGCTAAGCACCTAGTTCTTTCACACCTTATTGAACCCACATTCACGACAAACACCTAATCTCAAGGAGATCTACCCTTATTACACAACATCATCAAGGATATCACCATCCTTGTAGATAACATCTAGCACATATGTATACAATGCACCTCATCGAGTTATCGACCTAAGCATTCTCCCCAAATCACTAGTTTGATCCTTTGGCATCCTTCACTAATGCCTTTGGCTTCAATGCTTGGCACCGCCACTAATGCCCCGCCTTCTTAGCATCTCACAATGCTTTTACGGAGGATGATAGGCACTAATGCTTTCATCTGACACTTTCGGCATCTTCACTAATGCTTCAACCACACATCTGGAGAGAAGGAAGAACTATCAACAAGAGAACCTTAGTAGTCTTGATGATGACGAAGCATGCAACTCATGGACTTGAGCTTGGCGTCTTCAAGAGGTGGTGATCTTCTTTTAAGAGGAACCTATATAGATCACACAAAAACCAAAGACAAACTACATAGATCACTTAGATATGAGGTTAGAGGGTTAGAATAATTTGGGAAGTATGTGTGAAAAACCATGTGTAGAGAGAAAGAAAATGGCTCTATTATAGAGAAAATGTCTTCTCCGGATCTACCACAAGGGATCCAGCACAATTAAGGATCCATGGTCGGCTCCTCGCCGCCAGGGTACTTGGTTATGGGTCATGGGTCATGGGTTATGGGTTGATCCATGGTTTTCTTTCAGATACAATGAACTTGGTTTTGGTGGTATATAGCCGGGTTATGGGTCAAAAACCATTTGCTAGTATTTTACCCATTTAGTATATACTTGTATTTACCCATTTTAGCATACACTAGTTTTACCATTTTAGTATTAGTTTAAGTATATGTTTAACCCAATATGTAAACACTAGTTCTTGTACATATGTATCTAAATCATAAAATCACTTATACTTGTTTTAGTGTTTTATGTGAAAATGTGAATTATATTTAGAAACTCTTGTTCAAACCATTTAGTTATTTTATTGTTTCGTTTATGAATTTACGTTTGTTATCAACAAAACATTAGAAGATCGTAAAATATAAATAAACGTTTTTACGGCTTATTTGTATTAACAAATATGTTAGAAACTATTAGTTCAAACAATTTACGTATTTTATTTGTTTCGTTAATATGATTTTACGTTTGTTATCGACAAAACATTAGAAGATCGTAAAATATAAATAAATGTTTTTACGGCTTATTTATTAACAATCTCCCACTTTTTGTTGATGAAAAAACATAAAATTATTTTAAGGAAAAGCTAAAATTAAATAAAAGTTTGAATTTGTAGTTTTACTTTCTTCTCCCCCTTTTGTCGAAACAAAAGTGTTTTTGAAGGAAACACATTGTTTTTAAGAAAAACATGTGAAAGAAAAAGTAAAAAGAGATAGAGAGCAAATAACGGGAAAGGATCCCGTTTACTCCCTTGACGAGTCCATCCCTAAGTAAGGGCGAAAAGAAAGTAATACTAATCTAGTTTGTTTGCAAATAAGTTTGCAAAAGATATCGTCTACGAGACGCATGTGCTCCCCCTTGATGATTGTAATTTTTGCAAAGGGATGTCACGAAATGTAAACCTAGTATTGCAAGTAATTTGCATGTATTGCTGACATTAAGCTCCCCTAGCTTTAGGGTGTCAAAGTCTTCATATGTAAATTGAATAACTACAAAACAAAGGTTAGAAATCAAGTATAATTCACAATTTCCAGTAAATGTGATTCAAGTTAGTAGAAAGAAAGCTTTCTGTCTCACGGATCCCACGGTTCCCTCCTAGTAGGGATCCGTCTGGCAATTCACAGGAGGATCCGTTTAGCTTTATTCAAAATTTGATAAGGTGATACAAGTAATGTTATCACGAAAATGAGATATGAATACAAGGTAATCATATGCTCAGAAAAATAACAAGTAGCATGTAATTTCATTTAATAAAACTAGAGTTCTTATATATGACTCTAAAAACTAAGAAAATAAGAAAGTATTACTAGAAATTTCTAACCAACTATCGCTGATGCTAGGGACACCACTAAAAATCTTCTAGCTCAAGTTTTGTTTAGGTTTGATCTCTCGTCAAGCGTTCGAGGAGATGATAGAACATGAAACGTTGGTCTTCTACGTCCTTCATGTAAAAAATTTCAACATGTTGACAATGATGGCAATCTTTGTCATGGCTAGGTAGTGGTGGTGGAAGAAATGAGATGGATTGATGCGAAGAAGGATCAAGTGGCGGTTTGCAGAGCTTCAAACGATGAAGGGATTGGTGGAGGTGCATTTAAGAATGACTCAACCAAGAATGATGTTGGTGCTAGAGAAGGTGTCAACATCCATGGTGGTTGGTTGACTTTGATGATTTCTCATAAATCTAAATGATTATATGATGAAACGGCGAAAGGGGCAGTGTTGACTCAACACCTTGATTTTGAACCATTATTCCTCCTAATGAGGAGAATGTTGTCGGGAAGCGGATGGAGCAGCCTAGGAGGCAAGTTCTCTAAATTGTAGAGGTGTGGTAATGATAGTGGGGATGTAAATGAAATAGCTCTAGGAACCAATGGTGATGGTTTGGTGGAGATGATATTATTTGGCCTAGGAGGTATGGTGGTGTTTGGCATAGGTAGTTTTGTGGATACTATCCTTT
Organism: Chrysanthemum makinoi; assembly: GCA_910596185.1. NCBI lineage: Eukaryota > Viridiplantae > Streptophyta > Magnoliopsida > Asterales > Asteraceae > Chrysanthemum > Chrysanthemum makinoi. The sequence goes on along the minus strand of OU343217.1, from coordinate 293,689,820 downwards.
TAGGAATTGGTTTGATTGGATGATGAAGGATTCTATCATTTGTTGGATTGACCGGAGATGATTCGGTTGAAGATTTCGTGTATAACGAAGCCTTTTTCATGGGTGGTTCTTTGGTGGATAGAGTTACTACTTGGGGTTTTTCTCATGAGATGGATGATTTCAAGAGGTTGCAAGAGCTGAAATTTATGATGAGAGTGATGACTATGGAGGTCCTAACATAGTGGTTTATAAACTAAGAGATTTGGCAAGTGCATTTAAGCCTTAAGCCACTAGAGTTCATTGGAATGTGATGATTGACATGCACAAGAGTCAACTTCAGAGGTTGCACTGATCTAGGAACTCATTTAAGATGAGATGGAGTGTTTGAGTTGGGAAGATGAGTTGAAATGATTGTTTTAGCAATATTTGACATAAATGTCATCCGGATCCCGGTTCCTTCCAGAGGGATCCGTCTAGGCTAATCCTAGGGATCCAGCTTTCAACAGTTATGAAAGAGTGGAAATGATGTTTCTAAGATCTAAGACCTATATCATATTGAGTGTTTCAGTCCTCTAAGTGTTTAAATGAAGGTGTTTGAGTACTTGAAGGTAACAATGATGTAGCTAATGATTGTTATTTATGGAAGGATTTAGAACTTTCAAGAGTACCAATGGATGAGCAAGGATGACACTAAAGATGAGAGTGTCAATTTAAGCTAAATGATCCTAGAGATCAGGTTGTGACTTATAATTGTGTTTTGAAAAGTATCCTAAGGGCTTTGAGATGGAAAAAAACTAGGATTTGATCAACTTTGATCATTTAAGGTGAGATGATTTATGATCAATTTAGCCCTAATCGGAAGATTTCTAAGACTAGATGTGAGGGATTAAGTGGAAAATGAAGTGTGAGTTTAAGAGCGGAAGAGTAATGGATTAAAACAAAATGGTAGATCTACAAGCGTTTTAGAGTGTGACCTAGGTGAGTTATGTATGAATAGGAAAGATTAACCTATCTTGATAAGGACTTAATTTTCCTTAAGACACTATGTTTAGCTTAGTGTGAGGTGTTCTAAGAATGTGTTAGAAATACAATGCTTGTAATTGCATTTTCTGTTCGCCGGATCGGTTCCTAAGAGTAGGGATCCGTCTAGTACAATCTTTGGGATGCACCATCTGCTTCAGCAGAACCTTTACTAAAGGTATGCAATGATCTTGACAATGCATTATATCTCAAGGATAGTCTAAAAAGAGTTTTAATACTAAGATATCAAATGTAAGATGTTTTATAAAGTTGGACTACATTGATAAAGCAGTAGTAGAGATTTGATCCTATTTTGGAATATTACTAGTGTCCTTGAGTATTTTCGCTAGGAGGATCATTATGTGATTGATGAGTGTTGATGGAATCAAGAATGAAGAAAGTCTTTATGAGGGATATGTTTAGCGGTTCCATCATCTTATTCACAAGTACGTACAACGGACTTTTAAATTGCGGATGGAAGTTCATAACGTTATGATAGAGGCGTGTCAAGAACATTCCATAAGGGATGAGTTTATTCTTGGAGCCTTAAATATTTGCAATTCGCCTTGCGAAGAAGTAGGCGAGATTGTATGGTTGTTGTGTTAGCAAATAGTACAACATGTGAGCACAACAAGCGGGAAGAATTTCTCGATTTCCCCTAAGGCTCCAAACATTTTCACGTCGGATGAGTGCAAGAGGCTTGTACTCTTCTCGGATATCCCTTGTAAATATAATGTTTGGATCGGAGTAATATGGTCGAGGTTTGCATATTATGCGATTTAAATCTTGCGGAGAGGGTATGTGTGAACAATATGGACTATTTTCTTCACGAAAGTTGAAGAGAATCAAGAGACCAATCTTCGGTGAAGGCACATTGTCCATGATTGGGAATCCGGAGGATGTGAGCAAAATGCCCAAGGGTTAGAGTGAACTTTTGGTTTTGATATAAAACCAAAGAGATAGAGAGCGATCCTCGTTACGAACGAGTTCGACTTGATGGAAGAATTCCATTATGAACCTTGGACATATCGTCTCGTTGATTTCAAGAAGACATTCTAGTCCTATGGCTCGGAAGGAGGTATTGATACCTTCTTCGAATTGTAGAGAGGTGTCTACAATACGTCCTTCATGGAAGTGACGGTTTTGAGATTATTGAACCCACGGACATGATTGCAGGTGTTGGGTTCAAGAGAGATGTTCGGAGTGTAGACGCTAGTGAGTGAAAAATCAAACTCATCTTCATGCGTCATAGTTGAACCTATAGAAATGACAAGTTAATAAAAGGAGATGTTTGTGGTCAACTTATGATAATCTAATGTTTTACTAGATTTTTATTAACAATGGTTTTAACAACAATGACCTACTCAAGGTTTGACTTTCTAGTGGATTATTATTTTTAGAAAGATAGTTTTTTAATCTTGCATGAAAAGTTTTCGAGTCGGATCCCACGGTTCCTTTACAAAATGGATCGGCTAGTATATCCTCGGGATCCGTGGATCTGTAATAACAAATGGTTTGATAAAAATTTTACAGTTTATACCCGAAATATGTTTTATCCTACATTTTCTTTTAGCATGCACATGACTTCTAATGTATGAAAGAAAATAAAACATATAAATCAAAGAAATGAAACACATATTATGATAATAATAACCTAGATAACTAGATCATTAGTAATATTGCATTTCAATACTAAGAATGATACAAAGGATTGGGTATATGATCCCAATGTAGATTAACAACACAAAGTAAATGTCTCCATATGTGAACTTCATCATAGGAACACAAGTGCAATGAGTGTTAGGGCGATGAGCACGAGTGCGATGTAAACCATGTTGATGACGGATCTTCTTGGTTTGGTTGAGATGAAATGAGGAGGAAGATGAAGTTGTTGAGTAAGAGAAAATTTTGAAAATGGAGGATTTGAAAAAGTGAGGTTTGGTAGAGTGTGTCGTGGTGGGGTTTTGGGAAGGAGGAATTTTGAAATTCGTGTTTTATTATTGGATTTAAAAGAAACAAAACAAAGTTTTATATACCACGACTTTAGACGAGATAAAAAACACACGTATGTGAGAAAAAAACTTCCTAGTGAAGCTTTATGTAAAACATGTATAAGCACAAAAGATAATCATATAGATACCTAAATAGGCATACTTAATTATCAAGCAAAATAAAAAGAAAATCATACCTCTAGCGCACTTAGGAATGTCTTTACAAATGACACAACAAATGTCACTTAGACGATTCCCGCTCTTTTGCGATTAGGATACCTTCTTAAGGAAGGTATTCTTGTTACCAAGTGACTCCTAAAGCTTGGTGGGTATGAGCTTTGACTAATCAACATGACAAAGAAGATTAGTGCAATTAAATGAAAAATAAAAAGAAAAATCTTGTTATCAATCTCAACATCCAAACATATAGTTTTGAAAAACATGGTGTTTGCTTTTATGAAAAACCTTCTTTGTAGTTTTCAATTAACCATGGATCGTATCAAGTTTTTAAAGTACAATATACTTCAAGAAACTTGGTAACAATCAGATGCCAATTGTGGAAAACTAGAAGGGGGTTGAGTTTTAATCAAAAACTTCCTTTTAATTATTTAGATCGACTTATGTCAATCTATTTGGATGTGTGTTGGATGTTGATAAACAAGCATATAAAGGTAAGTAATGAAAAGATAAGAGTAAGAAGCACCAAAACCAAACACAAGTATTTATAGTGGTTCGGCTACAAGGACACTTCCTTGCCCTACTCCACTTCCCGAGTCACCTACTCGAGAGTTCGTAATCACTACACCAATATCCTTATGGCGGAAGCCTTCACGGTAGCCCTACTCTTTTCCGGTACTAGGCTAACCACCGGGTTCTTTCACTCCAAGGTGAACCACTCCTACACAACGTCGCCTACCCTTTATAAGGTACTAGGCTAAGTACCTAGTTCTTTCACTCAAGGTGAACTACACCTTCACAACGTGCTACCACCCTTTATTAGGTTCTAGGCTAAGCACCTAGTTCCATTGCAATGGAGGAACTACTACCACACTACACCAACGACTAATCCAAAGGAGATCTACTCCTTTACAACATCATCAAGGATATCAATATCCTTGGATCTAATACTAGTCTATCTTGTACTGTGAAAACACACCAAATCGAATGTACATCTAAGGCACCTATCACTAATGCCTTTGACTAGATCTACAAGACACCTTTCACTAATGTCTTGTCTTCACTTCTAAGCACACCTTTCTTAATGCTTCTTTGTCTTGAATTCTAAGCAACTTTCACTAATGCTTCTTTGTCTTGACTTCTAAGCACCTACCACAAGTGCTTATCCTATAGACGATAGATACCCTTCACTAATATCTTCGTCTTGACACTTGAGACATCTTTCACTAATGTCTTCAACACTACACTTCTTTGAAGAAAGAAATGAATCATCAACAAGAAGACTTCAGTAGCCTTGATGATGAAGAAGCATGGCAACTCATGGACTTGAGCTTGCTCGACTTCAAAGATGGTGATCTTGCCTTTAAGAGGAACCTAAAAGATCACAAAAAACAAAACTACAAACATAGATCTCTTGGATCTAAGGTTAGTGAGATTTAACTCAGGGGGGAAGGTGTGTTAGAAAAGGGATTCAAAAGGGGTGAGAAATAATGAAGAAATGGCTCACTATTTATAGAGGAAAAATCCTACTGTTCCCCGGATCCCACGGATCCCTACCACAAGGGATCCGGCTAGCACAAAGCTAGGGATCCGTGGTACGCTCGTCTTTGCCCATGGGTATTTTTGGTTATGGGTCATGGGTCATGGGTTATGGGTTGATCCATGGTTTTCTTTCTAGATACAATGTATCTTAAGGATACAATGAACTTGGTTAAGTGGTATAAATAAAACCATGGGTTATGGGTCAAAACCATTTAGCTAGTTTTTACCTATACACTTGTTTTTACCCATTTTAGTGTATACATGTTTTTACCTATTTATGTTACCCAATATACTACATACTAGTTATGTGTATATTTTAACCAAATATGTAAACACTAGTTGTTGTACATATATATTACTAAATCATAAAATCACTTATACTTGTTTTAGTGTTTTATGTGACAATGTGAATATGTTAGAAACTATTAGTTCAAACCATTTACGTATTTTATTTGTTTCGTTAATATGATTTTACGTTTGTTATCGACAAAACATTAGAAGATCGTAAAATATAAATAAACGTTTTTACGGCTTATTTATATTAACAATCTCCCCTTTTTGTTGATGACAAAACATAAAATTATTTTAAGGAAAAGCTAAAATTCGTAAAAGTTTGAATTTGTATTTTACTTTCTTCTCCCCTTTGTCGAAACAAAAGTGTTTGAAGGAAAGCAACACATTGTTTTTAAGAAAAAACATGTGAAGAAAAAAGTAAAAGAGATGAGGAGACAAATAACGGGAAAGGATCCGTCTTTACTCCCCTTGACAAGTCCATCCCTAAGGAAGTCAGTAATACTAATCTAGTTTGTTTGCAAATAAGTTTGCAAAGATATAGTCTGAAGAAGAATGTGCTCCCCTGATGATTTGATTTTTGCAAGGGATGTCACGAAATGTAAACCTAGTATTGCAAGTAATTTGCAATGTATTGCTTGGACATAAAGCTCCCCTAGCTTTAGGGGTGTCAAGAATCGTATCAATGAAATTGAATAACTACAAAACAAAGGTTAGAAATCAAGTATAATTCACAATTTCCAGCAAATGTGATTCAAGTTAGTAGAAAGCTTCTCTGTAGGATCCCGGTTCCCTCCTAGTAGGGATCCGTCTAAGCAATTCAGGGGATCCGTTTTAGTGTTGTAAAATTTCAGCAAAGGTGATATAACAAGTAATGTTATCACAAAAATGAGATATGAATACAAGTAATCATATTCTCAGAAAAATAACAAGTAGCATGTAATTCCATTTAATAAAACTAGAGTTATGATATACATGACTCTAAAACTAAAAATAAGAAAGTACATTACTAGAAATTTCTAAACCCAACTATCGCTGATGCTAGGGACACCACTATAAAATCTTCTAGCTCAAGTTTTGTTTAGGTTTGATCTCGTCGAAACGTTCGAGGATATGATAGAACATGAAACGTTGGTCTTCTCGTACTTCATGTATCAAACTTTCAACATGTGGACAATGATAGCAATCTTTGTCATGGCTAGGTAGTGGTGGTGGAAGAAATGAGATGGCTTGATGCGAAGGATCAAGTGAAGCGGTTTGCGGAGCTTCAAACGATGGAGGAATTGGTGGAGGTGCATTTGAGAATGACTCAACCAAGAATGATGTTGGTGCTAGAGAAGTGTCAACATCCATATGGGTGGTTGGTTGACTTTGATGATTTCTCATAATCTAAATGGGATTATATGATGGAAAGCGGCGAAAAGGAAACGGGAGCAAGTGTCAACATTGATTTTGAACCATTATTCCTCCTAATGAGGAGAGAATGTTGTCGTGGAAGCGGATGAGACGGCCTAGGAGGCAAGTCCTCTAAATTGTAGTGGGAAGTGGAGATGATAGTGGGATGTAAATGAAATAGCTCTTGGACCAATGGTGATGGTTTTGTGGAGATGATATTATTTGGCCTAGGAGGTATGGTGGTGTTTGGCATAGGTAGTTTTGTGGATACTATCCTTTTTGGAATTGGTTTGATTGGATGATGAAGGATTCTATCATTTTTTGGCGGCAGGAGATGATTAGGTTGAAGAGATTTCGTGTATAACACGAGCCTTTTTCATGGGTGGTTCTTTGGTGGATAGGTTACTACTTGGGGTTTTTCTCATGATGAGATGATTTCAAGAGGTTGCAAGAGCTAAAAGTTATGATGAGAGTGATGACTATGGAGGTCCTAACATAGTGGTTTATAAACTAAGAGATTTGGCAAGTGCATTTAAGCCTTAAGCCACTAGAGTTCATTGGAATGTGATGATTGACATGCACAAGAGTCAAACAGAGGTTGCAGATCTAGGAACTCATTATAGATGAGATGGAGTGTTTGAGTTAGGAAGATGAGTTGAAATGATTGTTTTAGCAATATTTTACATAAACTGTCATCCGGATCCCACGGTTCCTTCCTCAGAGGGATCCGTCTAGGCTAATCCTAGGGATCCGGCTTTCAGCAGTTATAAAAGAGTGGAAATGATGTTTCTAAGATCTAAGACCTATATCATCTTGAGTGTTTCAGTCCTCCAAGTGTTTTAAAATGAAGGGGTGTTTGAGAAGGTAATTAATGATGTAGCTAATGATTGTCTTTTATGGAAGGAATTGGAACTTTCAAGAGTACCAATGGATGAGCAAGGATGACACTAAGGATGGAAGTGTCAATTTAAGCTAAATGATCCTAGAGATCAGGTTGTGACTTATAATTGTGTTTTGAAAAGTATCCTAAGGGCTTTGAGATGGAAAAAACTAGGATTTGATCAACTTTGATCAATTTTGAGGAAAGGTGATGATTATGATCAATTTAGTCCTAATCGGAAGATTTCTAAGACTAGATGTGAGGGATTAAGTGGAAAATGAAGTGTGAGTTTAAGAGCGGAAGAGTAATGGATTAAAACAAAATGGTAGATCTACAAGCGTTTTTAGAGTGTGACCTAGGTGAGTTATGTATGAATAGGAAAGATTAACCTATCTTGATAAGGACTTAATTTTCCTTAAGACACTATGTTTAGCTTAGTGTGAGGTGTTCTAAGAATGTGTTTGAAATACAATGCTTGAAATGCATTTTCTGTTGGATCCCACGGTTCCCTAAGAGTAGATCCGTCTCAGTACAATCTTTGGGATCCGCCCATGCACTCAGAGGACCTTACTAAAGGGTATGCAATGATCTACATTACATTATATCTCAAGGATAGTCTAAAAAGTTTTAATACAAGATATCAAATGTAAGATGTTTTATAAAGTTGGACTACATTGATAAAGCACGAGTACAAGAGATTTGATCCTATTTTGGAATATTACTAGTGTCCTTGAGTATTTTCGCTAGGAGGATCATTATGTGATTGATGAGTGTTGATGGAATCAAGAATGAAGAAAGTCTTTATGAGGGATATGTTTAGCGGTTCCATCATCTTATTCACAAAATGCATTACAGCGGACTTTTAAATTGAGGATGGAAGTGCATAACATTATGATTCGTGTCAAAGAACATTCCATATTTAAAGGATGAGTTTATTCTTGGAGCCTTGAAGATTTCAATTATTGCTTGCAAGAAGAGTAGGCGAGATTGGCCCCTGGATTTGTCGATTAGCAATATGGTACAATAGTAGAGCACAACAAGCGAGGAGAATTTCGATTTACAAGGCTCAAACATTTTCACGATCGGGATGGAGTGCAGGCTTACCCAGGGTTAGAGTGAACTTTGGTTTTTGATATAAAAAAAGAGATAGAAATGATCTCGGTCCGACGAGTTCGACTTGATGGAAGAATTCCATTATGAACCTTGGACATATCGTCTCGTTGATTTCAAGAAGACATTCTAGTCCTATGGCTCGGAAGGAAGTATTATACTATCTTCGAATTGTAGAGAGGTGTCATACGTCCTTCATGGAAGTGACGGTTTTAAGATTATTGAACCCACGGACATGATTGCGGTGGTGTTGGGTTCAAGAGATGTTCGGTGGCGCTAGTGAGTGAAAAAGCAAACTCATATTCATGCGTCATAGTTGAACCTATAGGAATGACAAGTTAATAAAGGAGATGTTTGTGGTCAACTTATGATAATCTAATGTTTTTACTAGATTTTTATTAACATGGTTTTTAATGACACTTAACTTTCAAGTTTTGACTTTAGTGGATTATTATTTTTTAGAAGATAGTGTTTTTAATCTTGCATGAAATTTTCCATAATCGGATCCCACGGTTCCTTTACAAAATGGATCCGGCTAGTATATCCTCCGGGATCTGGATCTGTAGTATGAAAGCAGTTTTGATAGAAATAGGTTTTAGGTTTTATACCGAAATATGTTTTATCATATATTTTCTTTTAGCATGCACACATGACTTCTAATGTATCACGAAAGAAAATAAAACATATAAATCAAAAAAAATGACAAACACATTATGATAATAATAACCTAGATAAACTAGATCATTAGTAATATTGCATTTCAATACTAAGAATGATACAAAGTTGGGGTATATGATCCCAATATAGATTAACAACACAAAGTAAATGTCTCCATATGTGAACTTCATCATAGGAAACACAAGTGCGATGAGTGTTAGGGCGATGAGCACGAGTGCGATGTAAACCATGTTGATGACGGATCTTCTTGGTTTCGGTTGAGATGAAATGAGGGAGGATGAAGTTTTGAGTAGAGAAAATTTTGAAAATGGAGGATTTGAAAAAGTGAGGGTTTGGTAGAGGTCGTCGACGGTTGGGGTTTTATAGGGAAGGAGGAATTTTGAAATTGTTGTTTTATTATTGGATTTAAAAGAAACAAAACAAAGTTTTATATACGACTTTAGACGAGATAAAAACACGTATGTGAGAAAAAGACTTCCTAGTGAAGCTTTATTAAAACACATAAGCACAAAAGATAATCATAGATACCTAAATAGGCATAATTAATTATCAAGCAAAATAAAAAGAAAATCATACCTCTAGCGTACTTAGGATGTCTTTACAAATGACACAACAAATGTCACTTAGACGATTCCCGCTCCTTTGCTATTAGGATACCTTCTTAAGGAAGGTATTCTTGTTACCAAGCGACTCCTAAAGCTTGGTGGGTATGAGCTTTGACTAATCAACATGACAAAGAAGATTAGTGCAATTAAATGAAAAAGTAAAAGAAAAAATGTTGTTATCAATCTCAACATCCAAACATATAGTTTTGAAAAAAAACATGGTGTTTGCTTTTATGAAAAACCTTCTTTGTAGTTTCAATTAACCATGGATCGTATCAAGTTTTTAAAGTACAATATACTTCAAGAAACTTGGTAACAAAGCTCTGATGCCAATTGTGGAAAACTAGAAGGGGGGTTGAATAGTTTTCCAATTAAAATTTTCTTTTAAATTATTTAGATCGACTTATGTCAATCTATTTGGATGTGTGTGTTGGATGTTGATAAACAAGCATATAAAGGTAAGTAATGAAAAGATAAGAGTGAGAAGCACAAAACCACAACACGAGTATTTATAGTGGTTCGGCTACAAGGACACCTTCCTTGCCCTACTCCCTCCCCGAGTCACCTACTCGAGAGTTCGTAATCACTACACCAATCTCCTTATGGCGGAGAAGCCCACAGCGTCGCCTACTCTTTTCGGTTGCTAGGCTAACCACCGGTTTCTTTCACTCCAAGGTGAACCACACCTATCACAACGTCGCCTACCCTTTATAAGGTACTAGGCTAAGTACCTAGTTCTTTCACTCCAAGGTGAACTACACCTTCACCATCGTCTACCCTTTATTAGATACTAGGCTAAGCACCTAGTTCCATTGCAATGGAGGAACTACTACCACACTACACCAACGACTAATCTCAAAAGAGATCTACTCCTTTACAACATCATCAAGGATATCAATATCCTTGGATCTAATACTAGTCTATCTTGTACATCGAAACACACCATATCGAATGTACATCTAAGGCCTTTCACTAATGCCTTTAACTAGATCTACAAGAAACCTTTCACTAATGTCTTGTGTCTTCACTTCTAAGCACCTTTCACTAATGCTTCTTTCTAGACTTCTAAGCACCTTTCACTAATGCTTCTTTGTCTTGACTTCTAAGCACCTACCACAAGTGCTTATCCTATAGGCGATAGATACCCTTCACTAATATCTTCGTCTTGACACTTGAGACATCTTTCACTAATGTCTTCAACACAACACTTCTTTGAAGAAAGAAATGAATCATCAACAAGAAGACTTCAGTAGCCTTGATGATGAAGAAGCATGGCAACTCATGGACTTGAGCTTGCTCGAATTCAAAGATGGTGATCTTGCCTTTAAGAGGAGCCTAAAAGATCACACAAAAACAAAACTACAAACATAGATCTCTTGGATCTAAGGTTAGTGAGATTTAACTCAGGGGGAAGGTGTGTTAGAAAAGGGATTCAAAAGGGGTGAGAAATAATGAAGAAATGGCTCACTATTTATAGAGGAAAAATCCTACTGTTCCCCGGATCCCACGGATCCCTACCACAAGGTCCGTTAGCACAAAGCTAGGGATCCGTGGTACACTCGTCTTTGCCCATGGGTATTTTTGGTTATGGGTCATGGGTCATGGGTCATGGGTTATGGGTTGATCCATGGTTTCTTTCTAGATACAATGTATCTTAAGGATACAATGAACTTGGTTAAGTGGTATAAATAAAACCATGGGTTATGGGTCTCCATTTAGCTAGTTTTTACCTATACACTTGTTTTACCCATTTTAGTATGCTAGTTTTTACCCATTTTAGTGTATACATGTTTTTACCATTTATGTTACCCAATATACACATACTAGTTATGTGTATATTTTAACAAATAATGTAAACACTAGTTTTTGTACATATATATATTACTAAATCATAAAATCACTTATACTTGTTTTAGTATTTTTATGGAAAATGTGAATATGTTAAAACTATTAGTTCAAACCATTTCGTATTTTATTTGTTTTTGTTAATATGATTTTACGTTGTTATCAACAAACATTAGAAGATCATAAAATATAAATAAACGTTTTACGGCTTATTTGTATTAAGTCTTCATCATTAGATATTTATCCATTGTTCGGCGAAGCGTACTTTGGTGAGGGTTGCCGTAGTCTTATAATCTTAGTTACGTCGAAACTTCATTGCTTGGTTCTTGGTAGTTAGGGGAGACAACTCATCCATAGGGCTTGAAATCGTCCAATTACAGCTTCCTTAGATAAAATAGGTCCTGAAATGAAATAATAAGGAATAAGGATATTTTCACTAGCATTTTACTCAAAATTTGATGATAAAAGGGGCAAGAAAATGGAACTATTTGATGTTATCAATAGCCTCCCTTATTGAGGTTGTTTCCCTTCTTTCTTCAAGTAAATCCAGATTGCTATGGAGTCTTTCTTCATTTTCTGTTGCTTCGAAGTTCATGACACGTTCCGTTTCAACACTTACTTCTGAAGGAATTACAGCTTCGCGTTCATGTAGGGCTAAAGGTGTCTCCCCATGGAGCGACTTTGTATGCGTCTGTGAGTCCAGAGGGGAATTTAGCTCATCGACTCAGCCAGGTGGTCGATTGCGAGAGCCCGTTCTATTCCTGGATGACATCTCTATTTGTGACTTCCACCTGTAGTTACCATGAGGATGGTAGAGGCGAAGGTGAAGGACTGCTTTATGTTCAGACCTCTACAAAACACGATGAAATACCCCTTGGTGAACTGTTTTCCGTTATCGATATGATGATGTGGGGACTCCGAATCGAGCATGATGTGTTCGTACAAACTTCTCCATATGTTTCCATGTGATTGATGCTAAGGGCTTGGCTTCGACCCATTTTGTGAAGTAGTCAATGGCTATGACCAGAAACTTAACCCCTCCTGGAGCTATTGGTAGAGGTCCACGATGTCTATCCCTCATTGGCTGAAAGGCCAAGCAGATGTAACGGAGGTCATATCCTGTTTGGGTAGCCTTGGTACTCTTGAATGGATCTGACAGGCTTTACACTTCAGGATTATTTCCACTGCTTCCCTGTGCATCGAAGGCCAATAGTACCCTATCTTCATTATCTTGGAAACAACGTAGCGAGGTCCTGCGTGCAAACCACGACCCCGTTAACACCTCTTATTATGTTCGAAGCTTGCCTAGGTCCTACACAATGGAGCCATGGAGACAATAAGAACCTTCGGTATAGATAGTTCCCCATGATCTATATAGTGGTGCCTAATGCGGACCTTTTAGCGCTTTGGATCTCCGGCGGATGCCTTATCAAGTATTCTCTGAGTCATTCGGCCAGCTCTTCGGAGGATTATGTCGTATACCTCCTTTCAGATGATTGAACTTTCTGCTAATACTTCAACCAGAACTTCCTTAGTAAGATGAGCGAATGCCATTGAGGCCAACTTACTAAGTGCATATACCTTTTTGTTTTGGTTTCTTCGAACATGCTCTATGTTGTAGGAATTAAATTCTTCGAGCATCTCATTGGCTTTATCTAGGTACTTGCTTAATACAGGCGGTAGGTTGCTTCGTAGGAACCCTTGATCTGGTTTTGCCGGTTGTGAGTCAACGAAAATAGCCAATCCTGTACCTCCATGTCTTTAGCGGTCGGAGAGGTCGCTAGTAGGGCTTCGTTATTCCTCCTTGTTGTTAGTAGCATCGAATTTGGCCCGGAATGCATAAGTATACTCCTTTCCTTCTGGGTTGACTAGCATTAAACCTACTCCATATCCATCGGAGCTAGAAGCTCCATCGGTGTAAAGCTTCCACCCCGTTTTACTTTCACAGACTTCTTTTCAGCAACTTTGTTGTCTTGCTTGGGCTCGGAGGGTGTCTCTGCTAAAAAATCTGCCAGTATTTGCCCCTAGACTGAATTTTTACCCTTGTATTCGATTTCGTGATCCCCTAGCTCGATGGCCCATTTAGCTATTCTTCTAGATTTCTCTGGTTTTGACAGTATCCGCTTGATCGGCTTTTGGTGAGCACCCAGTTATGGGTGTGCCTGGAAGTACCTCTTCTGGGTGAGCTAGGATTAGCTTTCTAGCTCCAGGATAATTTAGCTAAGCTCCTGAGGGCTCAACTAACAATGTAGATAGGGATTTGCTTCTTTCCCTTTCTGCCCTACAAAGCGACTGATACTTTCGAAGGAGGTTGCGATGTACATGAATAACACTTCGCCTTTGATTGGGGCGGTAGTGTAGGTATAATTGCCATAAACTCCTTAAGCTTTTGGAAGGCAGCTTCTGCATCCACGCTCTATTGGAACGTCTTTTTGTCCATTGCTTAAGTGTTTGAAGAATGGTAAGGACCTATCTGCACCCTTCGATAAGAATCTGCTAAGGTCTGCTAGCTTTCCATTCAAACTTTGCACATCCTTAAGAGACTTAGGAGCCTATAGGTCTGTGATGGCTTTGACCTTTGAATGGTTGGCTTTGATACCTTGCTTTGTGATTAGATGTCCCAAGAATTTCCCTTCCTCCACACCGAAGGAACATTTCTTAGGGTTTAGCTTCATGTTGATGGCGCAAAGTTGATCGAAGTTTTCTTTATGTCGGATTAGTAGATCTTCCTCTGTCCTAATTTTGATGACCATATCATCTACATATGCTTCTAGGTTCCTCCATATTTGCTTGCTGAAGGCTTTGTCCACTAGCCTTTGATAGGTGGCACCTGCATTTTTTCATGACGAAGGGCATATTTTGTAGCAATATATGGCTTTCCTGTGAAAAAGGCTTTTTCTCCTCGTCCTCTTCGCCATCTGGCATATGGTGGTAACCTTTATAAGCATCCAGAAAACACTTCAGTGGAACCCGATAAGGATTCCACCCAATCAATTTTTGGTAGAGATAACAGTCCAGCCGGACAGGCTTTGTGATGTCAGTGAAATCCACGCACATTCGCCATCCGCCATCATGCTTAACCATCACCGGGTTGGCTACCCAGGTTTGATACTTACTTCCGGTATGCCCTTTCGTACGAGTTCGTCCACCTTCCTTGCAGCATGTTCTTGCGCTCCTTTCGGTGCAAGGCTTTACGCTTTTATTATAGGCTCTATGTGCTTGAACTCGTTAAGCTTGTGTTTAGTGCAGAAGGATTTCCGTCTATGATGAGGTTCTTAGGACCCGTCATGTCTGAGTATGTCCATGCGAAGACGTCTGCGTTGGCTAAGTAACTCAATTCTTCTTTAAAGGTGGGGGGAGTTGTTTCCAATGACCACCCGTCTGTTCCGGATGTAAGTCATTTACTAGATACATTCTTCGGCATCGAAGCGAGAATATCGGAACCTCTTCAGGAACTTTTCGACCCTTTTGCCCACATCCGTGGAGCCTCTTCATGTTGTAGCTAGAGAATACCGTTCCAATACCGTAGGGTGTTTGGAATTTGACCGCAGCATGTATGGTGGAGACAACAATACCTGTAACATATTAGTTTTCATAAACACATAACATATAACAAATATGGGGCGTAGGGTTTGTAGTTTTAGAGAGAGAGAAGTGGAAGAGTTTGGGAACTTAGTGAGACAAGAAAAATGATATTGAAAGAAATGACCCTTGCCTGGCTAGGCAAGGGGGTATTTATAGTTCTTACATGAACGCCTCCTACGGGCTGTGGATGCAGCATACAGTGGGTAAAAACCCGTCCGTCCTCCACGGTGTTACTTAGCAAACTACTTACTAACACTAAATGACTGGCCTCACGAGCTTACTACCGATTACATATACTTAAGGTGACCGACTCTTTAACAACCGAATTTTATAAATCCTAACAATCTCCCCCTAATGGAGGTCACCTCAAATTACATTGATTACAAACAGATATTACATTTTGGATGTTCTTGGATTCTTGTTTAAGTTCTTTGCTCGCCCGTAGTCTTGATTCTTCATGGCCATATGTTTTGTTGTTACAAGAGGGAGGTCTTTAACCTGGTCCATGTTGATGATTAATTGAGCCAATTTTGAGATCATCAGTGACAGCAAATCTCTGACTCATCCTTTGTTGTTGTGTTGCCATTGTGTGAAGTTGGCGACTTTGGACCAACATGCTTACATTCTGGATCATGATATCTTCTGCTCAGTAGTGAAGCTTTTGTTGATTCATAATATTTCCAGCACGTAGCGAAGCATGGATTGAAAATATCAGAGCGGTTTATGAAGATGTGCACTTATCATGATGTCTTTAGAAGTGGAATGTGATGTGTGAGCGTGCTGCCAATCCGATCAGCTGACAATCGGGTTGTTCCTACCCGGAACAGTTAGCAATAAATCAAACGAAAGTGTCTTTGATCACTTTCGTTGAATTGAGGTACACGGCCCACGGTTCCCGTTGATCAGTACAAGTCGCCTGTGATCAGGTAAATTCTGAAGAATCTCCTAGACAGGGTTTCGCCGCTCCTGGCGTTCTCAAACGGAGCGTCTTAAAGAAGACAACAGGGTAAGTGAACCAGTGAATTGAGATTCACTGATTGATGAAAATGATTTGAAAAACAATCGTGTATTGCTTAATATAAAGTGTTTTAAAATACAATGAATGTTTTATTAGAAAATAAATTATCAATCATAAATACCCTTTTTAATTTTAAAACATTAATGCAGCAGTCAAGGTATCCGTCAATCCATTTCCACTGGACCAAGGTTGATTAAGATTGATCGCCCCATCGTTTCTATCCAGTTGTCACAAGCTTGATCTTATGAAAGATCTCATGTCACCCACAAGAGCTTGTTTGATGTGTTGCTCTAGAAGGATTTCCATCTTCATCGTGAATATTTCAACAGCTATCCACTCGGATGTTCTGGCAATACCACAAGGATAATCTGTAGGTCTCTTAAAATATATACTTACTTTCCATTGTGTGAAACAATGAGACTTCAAGAATAGTGTATCCTAACGAGATTTGTTGATGATCTCTTGGCTTTAGACTCAATGATTGTGCACATTTGGTTCCTATTAGGAGACTAGGAGAGGGTCTCACTTCTTCATATCAACAATCTAAGAAAGTCGATAGATTATTTAGGTTCCCGTGAGAATAAACAAGCCCTTTAAAGAGGAACTTGGTGGCTTGGAAGTTTAGTCAAGAGCGTCACTGGGTCCATGACGTCTTGTCTTCAATACATGTTACCTTAGTAGACATGATGTATTGAACCGGTTTCTGCCCTAAGGTTGAATTATTGGAGGGCTATTTCTTTTCACCCTTTTCTCATTTCATTTATTTTCATTCTTCAACCCCTGATGCTTACGAGACTTCATTACTAAAACCTTGTTGGGTTTTGTTCCAGTTCGCTCTATCTGATCCACTCTTCCATTTCTCCTTTTCTCCTTTTTTTCATCATACCTAAGGACTCTCTGACTCTCTAGTGGATTGTCCCTGGCAGATCCCTCCGAGCTCTGGTGGGATCGTGGGAACTAATACCTAACCTCACCATCCTTATAACTCCATGCATAAAGTAAAATTAGTCTGGTCTTTAGGTGTGTTCATTCCATTGAAACCAATTGAAAAACCATTTGAAAAATCAATCAAGATACTTGTGATATAAAATCAAAGTATTTTGTACCTTAATTGTTTTGATATTTTAGAAAAGCTCCCCCTCAACATGTGCTTCATATATTAGAAGGATCCAATCTTTTGATTAACATTTTTCAAAATGATCATCATCACTTCTCGATCAAATCAAGTATTTTAAGTACTTTGGATGAAATATTTGGGAAGGATGAGGTTTTCTTTTGATTGCTCCCCCTCAATATGTGCATCGATATTCGAAAGTGTTTTGCACATATTAGAGAGAACCTGCACTTAGAGACAAATCAATCGCGTTTCAATCATTTGTGGTTTGAGATAGATGCTCCCCCTTAACATGTGCATGGAAAATTTGAAATCGTTTGGCACATGTAGGGAGGAGTGCTTGTTATTAATTATAGAACCACTTATGAATTATCAGTTTATATCCAATTTAAATCCTACAAATTCTCCCCGATCATAATTTCCAAACCCCTTTGAGATTTGTGATCTCAATTGATTTAAATTATTTTTTGAAAACTTTTTAGGTGTATTTTGACTTATAAAACTTTTGGCTGATAAAGTCCGGATTTTGAAACTTTAAACTCCATTAACAAACATATTGCATAAATATCTTTTGAAAGCATAACATTAGCCAAATTAAAAATCCAATTGTACAAAACAAATTTCTTTTGATTATACAAAGTTAGACCTTGCTTTCGTTTTGCGATGTTCCATATTGTTTGAAAAATAGCTTTTGTTTTGATTTGATTGAAATCATCTACCCCAAATCAATGACATAACTTGTTGATTGAGTGTTAGAATTTTTGACAAATGATATAGAATCTGATAATTTTCAAAAAAATAGATGATCGAGTTTATTTTTCAAAGCAATTTTGTTTTCATTAGATAACAAATATTTTGAAGAAGAAGAATCTTTTAGAAGGAAAAATATTTT
>OU343217.1:293584451-293671598 GCA_910596185.1 Chrysanthemum makinoi | reverse complement strand
TATCTTTCTTGTAAGCTTGTGTTGTAAATCTAGTGACCTAACATAGTTTTTTCACTCCAAGGTGAACTACACCTTCACAACGTCGCCTACCCTTTATTAGGTACTAGGCTAAGCACCTAGTTCCATTGCAATGGAGGAACTACTACCACACTACACCAATGACTAATCCCAAAGGAGATCTACTCTTTACAACATCATCAAGGATATCAATATCCTTGGATCTAATACTAGTCTATCTTGTACATTGAAACATACCATATCGAATGTACATCTAAAAGGCACACTTAATGCCTTTGACTAGATCTCAAGACACCTTTCACTAATGTCTTGTGTCTTCACTTCTAAGCACCTTTCACTAATGCTTCTTTGTCTTGACTTCTAAGCACCTTTCACTAATGCTTCTTTGTCTTGATTTCTAAGCACCTACCCTGATGCTTATCCTATAGGCGATAGATACCCTTCACTAATATCTTCGTCTTGACACTTGAGACATCTTTCACTAATGTCTTCAACACTACTCTTCTTTGAAGAAAAGAAGATCATCAACAAGAAGACTTTAGTAGCCTTGATGATGAAGAAGCATAAGAACTTATGGACTTGAGCTTTTCGACTTCAAAGATAGTGATCTTGCCTTTAAGAGGAACCTAAAAGATCACACAAAAACAAAACTACAAACATAGATCTCTTGGATCTAAGGTTAGTGAGATTTAACTCAGGGGGAAGGTGTGTTAGAAAAGGGATTCAAAAGGGGTGAGAAATAATGAAGAAATGGCTCACTATTTATAGAGGAAAAATCCTCTGTTCCCCGGATCCCACGGATCCCTTCCACTAGGGATCCGGCTAGCACAAAGCTAGGGATCCAGTGTGCGCTTCTCTTTGCCCATGGGTATTTTTAATTATGGGTCATGGGTCATGGGTTATGGGTTGATCCATGGTTTTCTTTCTAGATACAATGTATCTTAAGGATACAATGAACTTGGTTAAGTGGTATAAATAAAACCATGGGTTATGGGTCAAAACCATTTAGCTAGTTTTTACCTATACACTTGTTTTTACCCATTTTAGTGTATACATGTTTTTACCCATTTATGTTACCCAATATATTACATACTAGTTATGTGTATATTTTAACCAAATATGTAAACACGAGTTGTTGTACATATATATTACTAAATCATAAAATCACTTATACTTGTTTTAGTGTGTTATGTGACAATGTGAATATGTTAGAAACTATTAGTTCAAACCATTTACGTATTTTATTTGTTTCGTTAATATGATTTTACGTTTGTTATCGACAAAACATTAGAAGATCGTAAAATATAAATAAACGTTTTTACGCTTATTTGTATTAACAATCTCCCCCTTTTTGTTGATGACAAAACATAAAATTATTTTAAGGAAAAGCTAAAATACGTAAAAGTTTGAATTTGTAGTTTTACTTTCTTTCTCCCCTTTTTGTCGAAACAAAAAGTGTTTGAAGGAAGGCAACACATTGTTTTTAAGAAAACATGTGAAAGAAAAAGTAAAAAGAGATAGAGAGCAAATAACGGAAAGGATCTCCGTCTTTACCCCCTTGACGAGTCCATCCCTAAGTAAGGGCTTCAAGAAAGTAATACTAATCTAGTTTGTTTGCAAATAAGTTTGTAAAAGATATCGCCTAATAGATCTCTGAGAGCGAATGTGCTCCCCTTGATGATTGCAATTTTGCAAAGGGATGTCACAGAATGTAAACCTAGTATTGCAAGTAATTTGCAATGTATTGCTTTGACATAAATCTCCCCTAGCTTTGGGATGTCAAAGTCTTCATATGTAAATTGAATAACTACAAAACAAAGGTTAGAAATCAAGTATAATTCACAATTTCCTACAAATGTGATTCAAGTTAGTAGAAAGAAAGCTTTCTGTCTCACGGATCCAGCGGTTCCCTCCTAGTAGGGATCCGTCTAGGCAATTCTGAGGGATCCGTTTTAGCTGCATTAAATTTCAGAAAGGTGATATAACAAGTAATGTTATCACAAAAATGAGATATGAATACAAGGTAATCATATTCTCAGAAAAATAACAAGTAGCATGTAATTTCCATTTAATAAAACTAGAGTTATGATATACATGACTCTAAAAACTAAGAAAATAAGAAAGTACATTACTAGAAATTTCTAAACCAACTATCGCTTGATGCTAGGACACCACTAAAAATCTTCTAGCTTAAGTTTTGTTTAGGTTTGATCTCGTCGAAATGTTCGAGGAGATGATAGAACATGAAACGTTGGTCTTCTCGTACTTCATGTATCAAACTTTCAACATGTTGACAATGATGGCAATCTTTGTCATGGCTAGCTAGTGGTGGTGGAAGAAATGAGATGGCTTGATGCGAAGGATCAAGTGAAGCGGTTCTGTGGAGCTTCAAACGATGAAGGAATTGGTGGAGGTGCATTTGAGAATGACTCAACCAAGAATGATGGTGGTGGTAGAGTGTCAACATTCCATATGGTCGGTGGTTGACTTTGATGATTTCTCATAATCCAAATGGGATTATATGATGGAAACGGCGTAAAGGAAGCCGGAGCAAGTGTTGACTCAACACCTTGATTTTGAACCATTATTTCTTCTAATGAGGAGAATGTTGTCGTGAGCGGATGAGACGGCCTAGGAGGCAAGTCCTCTAAATTGTAGAGGTGTGGAGATGATAGTGGGGATGTAAATAAAATAGCTCTAGGAACCAATGGTGATGGTTTGGTGGAGATGATATTATTTGGCCTAGGAGGTATGGTGGTGTTTGGCATAGGTAGTTTGGTGGATACTATCCTTTTAGGAATTGGTTTGATTGGATGATGAAGGATTCTATCATTTGTTGGCTTGACCGGAGATGATTCGGTTGAAGAGATTTCGTGTATAACACGAGCCTTTTTCATGGGTGGTTCTTTGGTGGATAGGTTACTACTTGGGGTTTTTCTCATGATGAGATAATTTCAAGATGAGAGTGATGACTATGGAGGTCCTAACAAAGTGGTTTATAAACTAAGAGATTTGGCAAGTGCATTTAAGCCTTAAGCCACTAGAGTTCATTGGAATGTGATGATTGACATGCACAAGAGTCAACTTCAGAGGTTGCACTGATCTAGGAACTCATTTAAGATGAGATGGAGTGTTTGAATTAGGAAGATGAGTTGAAATGATTGTTTTAGCAATATTTGACATAAACTGTCATCCGGATCCCACGGTTCCTTCCTCAGAGGGATCCGTCTAGGCTAATGCTAGGGATCCGGCTTCAGTGAGTATGAAAGAGTGGAAATGATGTTTCTAAGATCTAAGACCTATATCATCTTGAGTGTTTCAGTCCTCCTAAGTGTTTTAAATGAAGGGGTGTTTGAGTACTTGAAGGTAATGAATGATGTAGCTAATGATTGTTATTTATGGAAGGATTTGGAACTTTCAAGAGTACCAATGGATGAGCAAGAATGACACTAAAGATGAGAGTGTCAATTTAAGCTAAATGATCCTAGAGATCAGGTTGTGACTTAGAATTGTGTTTTGAAAAGTATCCTAAGGGCTTTGAGATGGAAAAAACTAGGATTTGATCAACTTTGATCAATTTTGAGGTGAGGATGATTTATGATCAATTTAGCCCTAATCGGAATATTTCTAAGACTAGATGTGAGGGATTAAGTGGAAAATGAAGTGTGAGTTTAAGAGCGGAAGAGTAATGGATTAAAATGAAACGGTAGATCTACAAGCGTTTTTAGAGTGTGACCTAGGTGAGTTATGTATGAATAGGAAAGATTAACCTATCTTGATAAGGACTTAATTTGCCTTAAGACACTATGTTTAGCTTAGTGTGAGGTGTTCTAAGAATGTGTTTGAAATACAATGCTTGTAATTGCATTTTCTGTTCGCCGGATCCCACGGTTCCCTAAAAGTAAGGATCCGTCTAGTACAATCTTTGGGATCTGCCCATCTGCTCAGCAGGACCTTTACTAAAGGTATGCAATGATCTTGACAATGCATTATATCTCAAGGATAGTCTAAAAAGAGTTTTAATACTAAGATATCAAATGTAAGATGTTTTATAAAGTTGGATTACATTGATAAAGCACGAGTACAAGAGATTTGATCCTATTTTGGAATACTACTAGTTTCCTTGAGTGTTTTCGCTAGGAGGATCATTATGTGATTGATGAGTGTTGGTGGAATCAAGAATGAAGAAAGTCTTCATGAGGGATATGTTTAGCAGTTCCATCATCTTGTTCACAAATACGTACAACGGACTTTGAAATTGAGGATGGAAGTGCATAACATTATGATAGAGGCGTGTCAAGAACATTCCATAAGGGATGAGTTTATTCTTGGAGCCTTGACGATTTGCAATTAGCCTTGGCGAAGAAGTAGGCGAGATTGTATGGTTGTTGTGTTAGCAAACAGTACAACATTTGAGCACAACAAGCGGGAAGAATTTCGATTTCCCTAAGGCTCCAAACATTTTCACGTAGGATGAGTGCAAGAGGCTTGTACTCTTCTCGGATATCCCTTGTAAAGATAATGTTTGGATCGGAGTAATATGGTCGAGGTTTGCATATTATGCGATTTAAATCTTCCGGAGAGGGTATGTGTGAACAATATGGACTATTTTCTTCACGAAAGTTGAAGAGAATCAAGAGACCAATCTTCGGTGAAGGCACATTGTCCATGATTGGGAATTCGGAGGATGTGAGCAAAATGCCCAAGGGTTAGAGTGAACTTTTGGTTTTTGATATAAAACCAAAGAGATAGAGAGCGATCCTCGTTACGAACGAGTTCGACTTGATGGAAGAATTCCATTATGAACCTTGGACATATCGTCTCGTTGATTTCAAGAAGACATTCTAGTCCTATGGCTCGGAAGGAGGTATTGATACCTTCTTCGAATTGTAGAGAGGTGTCTACAATACGTCCTTCATGGAAGTGACGGTTTTCGAGATTATTGAACCCACGAACATGATTTCCAGGTGTGTTGGGTTCAGAGAGATGTTCGAGTGTAGACGCTAGTGAGTGAAAAATCAAACTCATATTCATGCGTCATAGTTGAACCTATAGGAATGACAAGTTAATAAAAGGAGATGTTTGTGGTCAACTTATGATAATCTAATATTTTTACTAGATTTTTATTAACAATGGTTTTTAACAACAATGACACTTAACTCAAGGTTTTGACTTTCTAGTGGATTATTATTTTTAGAAAGATAGTGTTTTTTTTAATCTTGCATGAAAACTGTTTTTCGATATCACGGATCCCATGGTTCCTTTACAAAAGGGATCCGACTAGTATATCCTCAGGGATCCGTGGATCGTAGTAATGAAGAAGCAGTTTTGATAAAGAAATAGGTTTCTGAGTTTTATACCACGAAATATGTTTTATCCTACATTTTCTTTTAGCATGCACACATGACTTCTAATGTATCACGAAAGAAAATAAAACATATAAATCAAAAGAAATGACAAACACATAATGATAATAATAACCTAGATAAACTAGATCATTAATAATATTGCATTTCAATACTAAGAATGATACAAAGGATTGGGTATATGATCCCAAAGTAGATTAACAACACAAAGTAAATGTCTCCATATGTGAACTTCATCATAGAGAACACAAGTGCGATAAGTGTTAGGGCGATGAGCACGAGTGCGATGTAAACCATGTTGATGACGGATCTTCTTGGTTTCGGTTGAGATGAAATGAGGAGGAAGATGAAGTTTTTGAGTAAGAGAAAATTTTGAAAATGGAGGATTTGAAAAAGTGAGGGTTTGGTAGAGTGGTCGATGGTGGGGTTTTATAGGGAAGGAGGAATTTTTGAAATTCGTGTTTTATTATTGGATTTAAAAGAAACAAAACAAAGTTTTATATACCACGACTTTAGACGAGAGATAAAAACACGTATGTAAGAAAAAGACTTCCTAGTAAAGCTTTATGTAAAACACGTATAAGCACAAAAGATAATCATATAGATACCTAAATAGGCATACTTAATTATCAAGCAAAATAAAAAGAAAATCATACCTCTAGCGCACTTAGGAATGTCTTTACAAATTACACAACAAATGTCACTTAGACGATTCCCGCTCCTTTTGCGATTAGGATACCTTCTTAAGGAAGGTATTCTGTTACCGACTCCTAAAGCTTGGTGGGTATGAGCTTTGACTAATTAACATGACAAAGAAGATTAGTGCAATTAAATGAAAAAGTAAAAAGAAAAATGCATTATCAATCTCAACATCCAAACATATAGTTTTGAAAAACATGGTGTTTGCTTTATAGAAAAACCTTCTTTGTAGTTTTCAATTAACCATGGATCGTATCAAGTTTTTAAAGTACAATATACTTTAAAAAACTTGGTAACGAACTTGATGCCAATTGTGGAAAACTAGAAGGGGGTTGAATAGTTTTACCAATTAAAACTTCCTTTTAATCTATTTAGATCGACTTATGTCAATCTATTTGGATGTGTGTGTTGGATGTTGATAAACAAGCATATAAAGGTAAGTAATGAAAAGATAAGAGTAAGAAGCACAAAACCACAACACGAGTATTTATAGTGGTTCGGCTACAAGGACACCTTCCTTGCCCTACTCCACTCCCCGAGTCACCTACTCGAGAGTTCGTAATCACTACACCAATCTCCTTATGGCGGAGAAGCCTTCACAACGTCGCCTACTCTTTTTCCGGTACTAGGCTAACCACTGGGTTCTTTCACTCCAAGGTGAACCACACCTACACAACGTCGCCTACCCTTTATAAGGTACTAGGCTAAGTACCTAGTTCTTTCACTCCAAGGTGAACTACACCTTCACAACGTCGCCTACCCTTTATTAGGTACTAGGCTAAGCACCTAGTTCCATTGCAATGGAGGAACTACTACCACACTACACCAACGACTAATCCCAAAGGAGATCTACTCCTTTACAACATCATCAAGGATATCAATATCCTTGGATCTAATACTAGTCTATCTTGTACATCGAAACACACCAAATCGAATGTACATCTAAGGCACCTTTCACTAATGCCTTTGACTAGATCTACAAGACACCTTTCACTAATGTCTTGTGTCTTCACTTCTAAGCACCTTTCACTAATGCTTCTTTGTCTTGACTTCTAAGCACCTTTCACTAATGCTTCTTTGTCTTGACTTCTAAGCACCTACCACAAGTGCTTATCCTATAGACGATAGATACCCTTCACTAATATCTTCGTCTTGACACTTGAGACATCTTTCACTAATGTCTTCAACACTACACTTCTTTGAAGAAAGAAATGAATCATCAACAAGAAGACTTCAGTAGCCTTGATGATGAAGAAGCATGGCAACTCATGGACTTGAGCTTGCTCGACTTCAAAGGTGGTGATCTTGCCTTTAAGAGGAACCTAAAAGATCACACAAAAACAAAACTACAAACATAGATCTCTTGGATCTAAGGTTAGTGAGATTTAACTCAGGGGGAAGGTGTGTTAGAAAAGGGATTCAAAAGGGGTGAGAAATAATGAAGAAATGGCTCACTATTTATAGAGGAAAAATCCTACTGTTCCCCGGATCCCACGGATCCCTACCACAAGGGATCCGGCTAGCACAAAGCTAGGGATCCGTGGTACGCTCCTCTTTGCCCATGGGTATTTTTGGTTATGGGTCATGGGTCATGGGTTATGGGTTGATCCATGGTTTTCTTTCTAGATACAATGTATCTTAAGGATACAATGAACTTGGTTAAGTGGTATAAATAAAACCATGGGTTATGGGTCAAAACCATTTAGCTAGTTTTTATGTTACCCAATATACTACATACTAGTTATGTGTATATTTTAACCAAATATGTAAACACTAGTTGTTGTACATATATATTACTAAATCATAAAATCACTTATACTTGTTTTAGTGTTTTATGTGAAAATGTGAATATGTTAGAAACTATTAGTTCAAACCATTTACGTATTTTATTTGTTTCGTTAATATGATTTTACGTTTGTTATCGACAAAACATTAGAAGATCGTAAAATATAAATAAACGTTTTTACGGCTTATTTGTATTAACAATCTCCCCTTTTTGTTGATGACAAAACATAAAATTATTTTAAGGAAAAGCTAAAATTTGTAAAAGTTTGAATTTGTAGTTTTTACTTTCTTCTCCCCCTTTTTGTCGAAACAAAAAGTGTTTGAAGGAAGGCAACACATTGTTTTTAAGAAAAACATGTGAAAGAAAAAGTAAAAAGAAATAGAGAGCAAATAACGGGAGAGGATCTCGTCTTTACTCCCCTTGACGAGTCCATCCCTAAGTAAAGGCGTCAAGAAAGTAATACTAATCTAGTTTGTTTGCAAATAAGTTTGCAAAAGATATCGCTCTAACGAGACAAATGTGCTCCCCTTGATGATTGCAATTTTTGCAAAGGGATGTCACGAAATGTAAACCTAGTATTGCAAGTAATTTGCAATGTATTGCTTTGACATAAAGCTCCCCCTAGCTTTAGGGTGTCAAAGTCTTCATATGTAAATTGAATAACTACAAAACAAAGGTTAGAAATCAAGTATAATTCACAATTTCCTGCAAATGTGATTCAAGTTAGTAGAAAGCTTTCTGTCTCACGGATCCCGCGGTTCCCTCCTAGTAGGGATCCGTCTAGGCAATTCTGAGGGATCCGTTTTAGCTGTTAAATTTCAGCAAAGGTGATATAACAAGTAATGTTATCACAAAAATGAGATATGAATACAAGGTAATCATATTCTCAGAAAAATAACAAGTAGCATGTAATTTCCATTTAATAAAACTAGAGTTATGATATACATGACTCTAAAAAACTAAGAAAATAAGAAAGTACATTACTAGAAATTTCTAAACCAACTATCGCTTGATGCTAGGACACCACTAAAATCTTCTAGCTCAAGTTTTGTTTAGGTTTGATCTCGTCGAAACGTTCGAGGAGATGATAGAACATGAAACGTTGGTCTTCTCGTACTTCATGTATCAAACTTTCAACATGTTGACAATGATGGCAATCTTTGTCATGGCTAGGTAGTGGTGGTGGAAGAAATGAGATGGCTTGATGCGAAGGATCAAGTGAAGCGGTTTGCGGAGCTTCAAACGATGGAGGAATTGGTGGAGGTGCATTTGAGAATGACTCAACCAAGAATGATGTTGGTGCTAGAGAAGTGTCAACATCCATATGGTCGGTTGGTTGACTTTGATGATTTCTCATAATCTAAATGGGATTATATGATGGAAACGGCGAAAAGGAAGCCGGAGCAAGTGTTGACTCAACACCTTGATTTTGAACCATTATTCCTCCTAATGAGGAGAATGTTGTCGGCGGATGAGACGGCCTAGGAGGCAAGTCCTCTAAATTTTAGAGGTGTGGAGATGATAGTGGGGATGTAAATGAAATAGCTCTAGGAACCAATGGTGATGGTTTGGTGGAGATGATATTATTTGGCCTAGGAGGTATGGTGGTGTTTGGCATAGGTAGTTTTGTGGATACTATCCTTTTAGGAATTGGTTTGATTGGATGATGAAGGATTCTATCATTTGTTGGCTTGACCGGAGATGATTCGGTTGAAGAGATTTCGTGTATAACACGAGCCTTTTTCATGGGTGGTTCTTTGGTGGATAGGTTACTACTTGGGGTTTTTCTCATGATGAGATGATTTCAAGAGGTTGCAAGAGCTGAAAGTTATGATGAGAGTGATGACTATGGAGGTCCTAACATAGTGGTTTATAAACTAAGAGATTTGGCAAGTGCATTTAAGCCTTAAGCCACTAGAGTTCATTGGAATGTGATGATTGACATGCACAAGAGTCAACTTCAGAGGTTGCACTGATCTAGGAACTCATTTAAGATTTGATGGAGTGTTTGAGTTAGGAAGACGAGTTGAAATGATTGTTTTAGCAAGATTTTACATAAACTGTCATCTGGATCCCACGGTTCCTTCCTTAGAGGGATCCGTCTAGGCTAATCCTAGGGATCCGGCTTTCGTGATTATGAAAGAGTGGAAATGATGTTTCTAAGATCTAAGACCTATATCATCTTGAGTGTTTCAGTCCTCCTAAGTGTTTTAAATGAAGGGGTGTTTGAGTACTTGAGGGTAATGAATGATGTAGCTAATGATTGTTATTTATGGAAGGATTTGGAACTTTCAAGAGTACCAATGGATGAGCAAGGATGACACTAAAGATGAGAGTGTCAATTTAAGCTAAATGATCCTAGAGATCAGGTTGTGTCTTATAATTGTGTTTTGAAAAGTATCCTAAGGGCTTTGAGATGGAAAAAACTAGGATTTGATCAACTTTGATCAATTTTGAGGTGAGGATGATTTATGATCAATTTAGCCCTAATCCGAAGATTTCTAAGACTAGATGTGAGGGATTAAGTGGAAAATGAAGTGTGAGTTTAAGAGCAGAAGAGTAATAGATTAAAACGAAACGGTAGATCTACAAGCGTTTTTAGAGTGTGACCTAGGTGAGTTATGTATGAATAGGAAAGATTAACCTATCTTGATAAGGACTTAATTTTCCTTAAGACACTATGTTTAGCTTAGTGTGAGGTGTTCTAAGAATGTGTTTGAAATACAATGCTTGTAATTGCATTTTTTGTTTGCCGGATCCCACGGTTCCCTAAGAGTAGGGATCCGTCTAGTACAATCTTTGGGATCCGCCCATCTACTCAGCAGGACCTTTACTAAAGGTATGCAATGATCTTGACAATGCATTATATCTCAAGGATAGTCTAAAAAGAGTTTTAATACTAAGATATCAAATGTAAGATGTTTTATAAAGTTGGACTACATTGATAAAGCACGAGTACAAGAGATTTGATCCTATTTTGGAATACTACTAGTGTCCTTGAGTGTTTTCGCTAGGAGGATCATTATGTGATTGATGAGTGTTGGTGGAATCAAGAATGAAGAAAGTCTTTATGAGGGATATGTTTAGCGGTTCCATCATCTTGTTCACAAGTACGTACAACGGACTTTTAAATTGAGGATGGAAGTGCATAACGTTATGATAGAGGCGTGTCAAGAACATTCCATAAGGGATGAGTTTATTCTTGGAGCCTTGAAGATTTGCAATTCGCCTTGCGAAAAAGTAGGCGAGATTGTATGGTTGTTGTGTTAGCAAATAGTACAACATGTGAGCACAACAAGCGGGAAGGATTTCTCGATTTCCCTAACAAACATTTTCCTGCAAAGGCTTGCGGATATCCCTTGTAAAGATAATGTTTGGACGGAGTAATATGGTTTTGCATATTATGCGATTTAAATCTTCGGAGAGGGTATGTGTGAACAATATGGACTATTTTCTTCACGAAAGTTGAAGAGAATCAAGAGACCAATCTTCGGTGAAGGCACATTGTCCATGAGGAATCCGAGGAGGATGTGAGCAAAATGCCAAAGGGTTAGAGTGAACTTTTGGGTTTTGATATAAAACCAAAGAGATAAAGAGCGATCCTCGTTACGAACGAGTTCGACTTGACGGAAGAATTCCATTATGAACCTTGGACATATCGTCTCGTTGATTTCAAGAAGACATTCTAGTCCTATGGCTCGGAAGGAGGTATTGATACCTTCTTCGAATTGTAGAGAGGTGTCTACAATACGTCCTTCATGGAAGTGACGGTTTTCGAGATTATTGAACCCACGGACATGATTGCCAGGTGTGTTGGGTTCAAGAGAGATGTTCGGAGTGTAGACGCTAGTGAGTGAAAAATCAAACTCATATTCATGCGTCATAGTTGAACCTATAGGAATGACAAGTTAATAAAAGGAGATGTTTGTGGTCAACTTATGATAATCTAATGTTTTTACTAGATTTTTATTAACAATGGTTTTTAACAACAATGACACTTAATTCAAGGTTTTGACTGTCTAGTGGATTATTATTTTTAGAAAGATAGTGTTTTTTTTTAATCTTGCATGAAAACTGTTTTCCAGTAATACGGATCCCACGGTTCCTTTACAAAAGGGATCCGGCTAGTATATCCTCCGGGATCCGTGGATCTGTAGTAACAGAAACAGTTTTTATAAAGAAATAGGTTTTGAGTTTTATACCACGAAATATGTTTTATCCTACATTTTCTTTTAGCATGCACACATGACTTCTAATGTATCACGAAAGAAAATAAAACATATAAATCAAAAGAAATGACAAACACATTATGATAATAATAACCTAGATAAACTAGATCATTAGTAATATTGCATTTCAATACTAAGAATGATACAAAGGATTGGGTATATGATCCCAATGTAGATTAACAACACAAAGTAAATGTCTCCATATGTGAACTTCATCATAGGAAACACAAGTGCGATGAGTGTTAGGGCGATGAGCACGAGTGCGATGTAAACCATGTTGATGACGGATCTTCTTGGTTTCGGTTGAGATGAAATGAGGAGGAAGATGAAGTTTTTGAGTAAGAGAAAATTTTGAAAATGGAGGATTTGAAAAAGTGAGGGTTTGGTAGAGTGGTCGACGGTGGGGTTTTATAGGGAAGGAGGAATTTTTGAAATTCGTGTTTTATTATTGGATTTAAAAGAAACAAAACAAAGTTTTATATACCACGACTTTAGACGAGAGATAAAAACACGTATGTGAGAAAAAGACTTCCTAGTGAAGCTTTATGTAAAACACGTATAAGCACAAAAGATAATCATATAGATACCTAAATAGGCATACTTAATTATCAAGCAAAATAAAAAGAAAATCATACCTCTAGCGCACTTAGGAATGTCTTTACAAATGACACAACAAATGTCACTTAGACGATTCCCGCTCCTTTGCTATTAGGATACCTTCTTAAGGAAGGTATTCTTGTTACCAAGCGACTCCTAAAGCTTGGTGGGTATGAGCTTTGACTAATCAACATGACAAAGAAGATTAGTGCAATTAAATGAAAAAGTAAAAAGAAAAATGTTGTTATCAATCTCAACATCCAAACATATAGTTTTGAAAAACATGGTGTTTGCTTTTATGAAAAACCTTCTTTGTAGTTTTCAATTAACCATGGATCGTATCAAGTTTTTAAAGTACAATATACTTCAAGAAACTTGGTAACGAAGCTCTGATGCCAATTGTGGAAAACTAGAAGGGGGGTTGAATAGTTTTGCCAATTAAAACTTTCTTTTAATCTATTTAGATTGACTTATGTCAATCTATTTGGATGTGTGTGTTGGATGTTGATAAACAAGCATATAAAGGTAAGTAATGAAAAGATAAGAGTAAGAAGCACAAAACCACAACACGAGTATTTATAGTGGTTCGGCTACAAGGACACCTTCCTTGCCCTACTCCCCTCCCCGCGTCACCTACTCGAGAGTTCGTAATCACTACCCCAATCTCCTTATGGCGGAGAAGCCTTCACAACGTCGCCTACTCTTTTTCCGGTACTAGACTAACCACTGGGTTCTTTCACTCCAAGGTGAACCACACCTACACAACGTCGCCTACCCTTTATAAGGTACTAGGCTAAGTACCTAGTTCTTTCACTCCAAGGTGAACTACACCTTCACAACATCGCCTACCCTTTATTAGGTACTAGGCTAAGCACCTAGTTCCATTGCAATGGAGGAACTACTACCACACTACACCAACGACTAATCTCAAAGGAGATCTACTCCTTTACAACATCATCAAGGATATCAATATCCTTGGATCTAATACTAGTCTATCTTGTACATCGAAACACACCAAATCGAATGTACATCTAAGGCACCTTTCACTAATGCCTTTGACTAGATCTACAAGACACCTTTCACTAATGTCTTGTGTCTTCACTTCTAAGCACCTTTCACTAATGCTTCTTTGTCTTGACTTCTAAGCACCTTTCACTAATGCTTCTTTGTCTTGACTTCTAAGCACCTACCACAAGTGCTTATCCTATAGACGATAGATACCCTTCACTAATATCTTCGTCTTGACACTTG
This sequence comes from Chrysanthemum makinoi, assembly GCA_910596185.1. Lineage (NCBI taxonomy): Eukaryota > Viridiplantae > Streptophyta > Magnoliopsida > Asterales > Asteraceae > Chrysanthemum > Chrysanthemum makinoi. The sequence goes on along the minus strand of OU343217.1, from coordinate 293,657,652 downwards.
AGACATCTTTCACTAATGTCTTCAACACTACACTTCTTTGAAGAAAGAAATGAATCATCAACAAGAAGACTTCAGTAGCCTTGATGATGAAGAAGCATGGCAACTCATGGACTTGAGCTTGCTCGACTTCAAAGATGGTGATCTTGCCTTTAAGAGGAGCCTAAAAGATCACACAAAAACAAAACTACAAACATAGATCTCTTGGATCTAAGGTTAGTGAGATTTAACTCAAGGGGAAGGTGTGTTAGAAAAAGGATTCAAAAGGGGTGGGAAATAATGAAGAAATGGCTCACTATTTATAGAGGAAAAATCCTCTTGTCCCCGGATCCCACGGATCCCTACCACAAGGGATCCGGCTAGCACAAAGCTAGGGATCCGTGGTACGCTCGTCTTTGCCCATGGGTATTTTTGATTATGGGTCATGGGTCATGGGTTATGGGTTGATCCATGGTTTTCTTTCTAGATACAATGTATCTTAAGGATACAATGAACTTGGTTAAGTGGTATAAATAAAACCATGGGTCATGGGTCAAAACCATTTAGGTCTATACAACCCATTTTATTATACTTGTTTTACCCATTTTAGTGTATACATGTTTTTACCCATTTATGTTACCCAATATACTACATACTAGTTATGTGTATATTTTAACCAAATATGTAAACACTAGTTGTTGTACATATATATTACTAAATCATAAAATCACTTATACTTGTTTTAGTATTTTATGTGAAAATGTGAATATGTTAGAAACTATTAGTTCAAACCATTTACGTATTTTATTTGTTTTGTTAATATGATTTTACGTTTGTTATCAACAAAACATTAGAAGATCGTAAAATATAAATAAACGTTTTTACGGCTTATTTGTATTAACAGTCTTCATCATTTAGATCTTTATCCATTGTTACGGCGTAACCTGAGCTGAGGGTTACGCCGTAGTCTTCATAATCTTAGTTACGTCGAAACTTCATTACTTGGTTACGCCGTAGTTAGGAGACAACTCATCCATAGGGCTTGAAATCGTCCAATTACAGCTTCCTTAGATAAAATAGGTCCTGAAATGAAATAATAAGGAATAAGGATATTTTCACTAGCATTTTACTCAAAATTTGATGATAAAAGGGGAAATTAACGCTTAGAAAATCAGGACTATTTGATGTTATCAATAGCCTCCCTTATTGAGGTTGTTTCCCTTCTTTCTTCAAGTAAATCCAGATTGCTATGGAGTCTTTCTTCATTTTCTGTTGCTTCGAAGTTCATGACACGTTCCGTTTCAACACTTACTTCTGAAGGAATTACAGCTTCAGTTCCATATGTCAGGCTAAAAGGTGTCTCCCCATGGCTTGACTTTGTATGCGTCCTGTGAGTCCAGAGTACTTGGGGTAGCTCATCTACTCAACCGTGGTGGCAGCGACCGAGCCTTCGTTCTATTCCTTGGATGACATCTCTATTTGTGACTTCCACCTGTCCGTTACCATGAGGATGGTAGACGAAGGTGAAGGACTGCTTTATGTTCAGACCTCTACAAAACACGATAAATACCCCTTCGGCGAACTGTTTCCCGTTATCTGATATGATGATGTGAGGGACTCCGAATCGGCATATGATGTGTTCCCATACAAACTTCTCCATATGTTTCCCTGTGATTGATGCTAAGGGCTTGGCTTCGACCCATTTTGTGAAGTAGTCAATGGCTATGACCAGAAACTTAACCCCTCCTGGAGCTATTGGTAGAGGTCCACGATGTCTATCCCTCATTGGCTGAAAGGCCAAGCAGATGTAACGGAGGTCATATCCTGTTTGGGTAGCCTTGGTACTCTTGAATGGATCTGACAGGCTTTACACTTCAGGATTATTTCCATTGCTTCCCTGTGCATCGAAGGCCAATAGTACCCTATCTTCATTATCTTGGAAACAACGTAGCGAGGTCCTGCGTGCAAACCACAAGACCCTTCGTGTACCTCCTAAATTATGTTCGAAGCTTGCCTAGGTCCTACACAATGGAGCCATGGAGACAATAAGAACCTTCGGTATAGATAGTTCCCCATGATCCTATATAGTGGTGCCTTAATGCGGACCTTTCGTGCTAGCTTTGGATCCTCCGGCAGGATGCCACTAATCAAGTATTCTCTGATCGGAGTCATTCAGCTTGACTCTTCTTCCAGGATTATGTCGTATACCTCCTTTCAGATGATTGAACTTTCTGCCAATACTTCGACCAGAACTTCCTTAGTAAGATGAGCGAATGCCATTGAGGCCAACTTACTAAGTGCATATACCTTTTTGTTTTGGTTTCTTCGAACATGCTCTATGTTGTAGGAATTAAATTCTTCGAGCATCTCATTGGCTTTATCTAGGTACTGCTTAATGACAGGCCGTCGTGCTTCGTAGGAACCCTTGATCTGGTTTGCCACCAGTTGTGAGTCAACGAAAATAGCCAAATCCTGTACCTCCATGTCTTTAGCCAGTCAGAGGTCTGCTAGTAGGGCTTCGTATTCCTCCTCGTTGTTAGTAGCATCGAATTCGAAGCGGAGTGCATAAGTATACTCCTTTCCTTCTGGGTTGACTAGCATTAAACCTACTCCATATCCATCGGAGCTAGAAGCTCCATCGGTGTAAAGCTTCCACCCTTCGTTTACTTTCACAGACTTCTTTTCAGCAACTTTGTTGTCTTGCTTGGGCTCGGAGGGTGTCTCTGCTAAAAAATCTGCCAGTATTTGCCCCTAGACTGAATTTTTACCCTTGTATTCGATTTCGTGATCCCCTAGCTCGATGGCCCATTTAGCTATTCTTCTAGATTTCTCTGGTTTTGACAGTATCCGCTTGATCGGCTTTTCAGTGAGCACAGTTATGGGATGTGCCTGGAAGTACCTTTGAAGGCGTCTTCTAGCATGAACCAGAGCTAGGATTAGCTTTTCTAGCTCCAGATAATTTAGCTAAGCTCCCTGGAGGGCTCAACTAACAATGTAGATAGGGATTTGCTTCTTTTCCTTTACGCCAACAAAAAAGCGGCGATACTTTCGAAGGAGGTTGCGATGTACATGAATAACACTTCGCCTTTGATTGGGGCGGTAGTGTAGGTATAATTGCCATAAACTCCTTAAGCTTTTGGAAGGCAGCTTCTGCATCCACGCTCTATTGGAACGTCTTTTTTTCTGTCCAGCCTTTAAGTGTTTTGAAGAATGGTAAGGACCTATCTGCACCCTTCGATAAGAATCTGCTAAGGGCTGCTAGCTTTCCATTCAAACTTTGCACATCCTTAAGAGACTTAGGAGCCTATAGGTCTGTGATGGCTTTGACCTTTGAATGGTTGGATTTGATACCTTTCTTTGTGATCAGATGTCCCAAGAATTTCCCTTCCTCCACACCGAAGGAACATTTCTTAGGGTTTAGCTTCATGTTGATGGCGCAAAGTTGATCGAAGTTTTCTTTTATGTCGGAGTGTAGATCTTCCTCTGTCCTAATTTTGATGACCATTTCATCTACATATGCTTCGAGGTTCCTCCATATTTGCTTGCTGAAGGCTTTGTCCACTAGCCTTTGATAGGTGGCACCTGCATTTTTCAGACCGAAGGGCATATTTTTGTAGCAATATATGGCTTTTCCTGTGAAAAAGGCTGTTTTCTCCTCGTCCTCTTCTGCCATCTGTATATGGTGGTAACCTTTAGAAGCATCCAGAAAACACTTCAGTCGGAACCACGATAAGGATTCCACCTTCCAATCAGTTTTTGGTAGAAGATAACAGTCCTTCGGACAGGCTTTGTTGATGTCAGTGAAATCCACGCACATTCGCCATCCTCCATCATGCTTCTTAACCATCACCGGGTTGGCTACCCAGGTTTGATACTTTACTTCCCTGAGTATGCCTGCTCGTACGAGTTCGTCCACTTCCTTGCATGTTGTTGCGCTCCTTTCTGGTGCAAGGCTTCGACGCTTCTGCTTTATAGGCTCTATGTGCTTGAACTCGTTAAGCTTGTGTTTAGTGCCGAAGGGATTTCCGTCTATGATGAGGGTTCTTAGGACCCCCGTCATGTCTGAGTATGTCCATGCGAAGACGTCTGCGTTGGCGCTAAGTAACTTCTCCAATTCTTCTTTAAAGGTGGCAGGGAGTTGTTTTCCAATGACCACCGTCTGTTCCGGATGTAAGTCATTTACTATGATACATTCTTCGGCATCAGCGCAGCTGAGAATATCCTTCGGAACCTCTTCAGGACTTTTTCTGACCCTTTTGCCCACATCCGTAGGCCTCTTCATGTTGTAGCTAGAGAATACCGTTCCAATACCGTAGGGTGTTTGGAATTTGACCGCAGCATGTATGGTGGAGACAACAATACCTGTAACATATTAGTTTTCATAAACACATAACATATAACAAATATGGGGCGTAGGGTTTGTAGTTTTAGAGAGAGAAAGTGGAAGAGTTTTGGGAACTTAGTGAGACAAAGAAAAATGATATTGAAAAGCTCCAACCCTTTGCCTTGCTAGGCAAAGGGGTATTTATAGTTCTTACATGACACGCCTCCTACGGGCTGTGGATCACGCATACAGTGGGTAAATACCCGTCCGTCCTCCACGGTGTTACTTAGCAAACTACTTACTAACACTAAATGACTGCGACTACGAGCTTACTACCGATTACATATACTTAAGGTGACCGACTCTTTAACAACCGAATTTTATAAATCCTAACAATCTCCCCCTAATGGAGGTCACCTCAAATTACATTGATTACAAACAGATATTACATTTTGGATGTTCTTGGATTCTTGATTAAGTTCTTTGCTCTGTAGCCCGTAGTCTTTGATTCTTCATGTTCCGCATGTTTTGTTATTACAAGGGGAGGTCTTTAACTGGTCCACGTGTTGATGATTAATTGAGCCAATTTTGAGATCATCAGTGACAGCAAATCTCTGACTCATCCTTTGTTGTTGTGTTGCCATTGTGTGAAGTTGTGACTTTCGGACCAACATGCTTACATTCTGGATCATGATATCTTCTTATCAGAGTAGCGGAAGCTTTTGTTGATTCATAATATTTCCAGCAGCGTAGCAGAAGCATGGATTGAAAATATCAGAGCCAGTTTATGAAGATGTGCACTTATCATGATGTCTTTAGAAGTGAATGTGATGTGTGAGCATGCCTCAATTCTGATCAGCTACAACAATCGGGTGTTCCTGCAGACAACAGTTAGCAATAAAAGCACACGAAAGTGTCTTTGATCACTTTCGTTGAATTGAGGTACACGGCCCACGGTTCCCCGTTGATCGGTACAAATCTTTGTGATCGGTAGAATTCGAAGAATCTCCTAGACAGGGTTTCGCAGCTGCTATAGCCGTTCTCAAACCGGAACTTCTCAAAGAAGACAACACGGAGTGAGTGAACCAGCGAATTGAGATTCACTGATTGATGAAAAATGATTTGAAAAACAATCGTGTATTGCTTAATATAAAGTGTTTTAAAATACAATGAATGTTTTATTAGAAAACCAATTATCAATCATAAATACCCTTTTAATTTTAAAACATTAATACGCAGTCAAAGGTATCCGTCAATCCATTTCCTGGACCAAGGTTGATTCAAGATTGAATCGCCCCATCGTTTCTATCCAGTTTTCACAAGCTTGATCTTATGAAAGATCTCACATGTCACCCACCAAGAGCTTGTTTGATGTTGGCTCTAGAAGGATTTCCATCTTCATCGTGAATATTTCAACATATCACTCGGATGTTCTGGCAATACCACAAGGATAATGCGTAGGTCTCTTAAAATATATACTTACTTTCCACATTGTGTGAAACAGCAAGACTTCAAGAATAGTGTATCCTAACGAGATTTGTTGATGATCTCTTGGCTTTAGACTCAATAGTGCACATTTGGTTTCCTATTCCGGAGACTAGGGAGAGGGTCTCCTTCTTCAATATCAACAATCTCTAAGAGAAAGTCGATAGATTATTTAGGTTCCCCGTGAGAATAAAACAAGCCCTTTAAAGAGGAATTTGAATGGCTTGGGAAGTTTAGTGCAGAGCGTCACTGGGTCCATGACGTCTTGTCTTCAATACCAGTGTTACCTTAGTAGACACCAGTAGCATATGTATTGAACCCGGTTTCTGCCCTAAGGTTGAATTATTGGAGGGCTATTTCTTTTCACCCTTTTCTCATTTCATTTATTTTTCATTCTTCAACCCCTTCAGTGCTTACCGAGACTTCATTACTAAAACCTTGTTGGGTTTGTTCCAGTTCTAGCTCTATCTCAGTCCGCACTCTTCCCATTTCTCACTTTTCTCCTTTTTTTCATCATACCTAAGGACTCTAGACTATCTAGTGGATTGTCCCTGGGCAGATCCCTCCGGCTCTGGCGGGATCGTGGGAACAAATACCTAACCTAACCATCCTTATAACTCCATGCATAAAGTAAAATTGGTCGGTCTTTAGGTATTGTTCATTCCACCTTGAAACCAATTGAAAACCATTTGAAAAATCAATCAAGGTACTTGTGATATAAAATCAAAGTATTTTGTACCTTAATTGTTTTGATATTTTAGAAAAGCTCCCCCTCAACATGTGCTTCTTAGATTAGAAGGATCCAATCTTTTGATTAACATTTTTCAAAATGATCATCATCACTTCCCAATCAAATCAAGTATTTTAAGTACTTTGAATGAAATATTTGGGAAGGATGAGGTTTTCTTTTGATTGCTCCCCCTCAATATGTGCATCGAGATTCGAAACTGTTTTGCACATATTAGAGAGAACCTGCACTTAGAGACAAATCAATCGTGTTTCAATCATTTGTGGTTTGAGATAGATGCTCCCCCTTAACATGTGCATGGAAAATTTGAAATCGTTTGGCACATGTAGGGAGGAGTGCTTGTTATTCTAATTATAGAACCACTTATTGAATTATCAGTTTATATCCAATTTAAATCACAAATTCTCCCCCGATCATAATTTTCAAACCCTTTGAGATTTGTGATCTCAATTGATTTAAATTATTTTTGAAAGCTTTTTTAGGAGAATTGTGACACCTTATAAAAACTTTTTGACTGATAAGGATCAGATTTTGAAACTTTAAACTCCATTGTTCAAACATGTATAAATATCTTTTGAAAGCATAACATTAGCCAAGGTCTGTATCCAATTGTACAAAACAAATTTCTTTTGATTATACAAAGTTAGACCTTGCTCGTTTACGTGTCAATTGTTTGAAAAATAACTTTTTGTTTTGATTTGATTGAAATCATTCTACCCCCCAATCAATGACATAACTTGTTGATTGAGTGTTAGAGATTTTGACAAATGATAAGTCCTGATAATTTTCAAAAAAATAGAGTCCGAGTTATTTTCAAAGCAATTTTGTTTTCATTAGATAACAAATATTTTTCAGAAGAATCTTTAGAAGGAAAAATATTTGATTGGAAACATTTTCCTTCTTTGGCGACAAATATTCCTTATAAAATTCGTTTTTAGAATCAGAGTGTGAGGTTTTAAACTTGGATGATGCATAGCTCTGTTCTTTCTTTAAAAACTGGTTACTGCACAGTGACAATAAACCATCATTTTTTTCCATCTCATTTTTTTTTACAAAGATTTTATGTACATTCAAACTTCATCTAAAGACCCGTGCCATTCTTTGAGTGACAAATCAAAGTCCGTAGATGTTATCGAAGGATTGAAAAATAGATGTGAAAAATAATATTTTTGGACTTTTTCAAAGATTTTCTGATTTTTATTTTTATTTTTTTTATTTATTTTTTATTTTTTTTTATGGATTTTGAAATTTTATAATTTTCTATTTTCTTTTTGTGGGTTTTATAATTTTGTATTTTGCTTTTTGAAAGGATATGTACAAAAAATAGATAGAGACAAACACCTTTACTACTCGTCTTCCTCCTGAAGACGTTTGAGTGTTTCTGGTTGAAGGCTTTTCAGGCCAAGTCGTGGAAGAATGAACTCAACCCGTTCTCTAGGAAGAGCTTTGGTGAAGATATCTGCTAACTGATATTCAGTTCTCACGAAGTAGAGCTCAACCACACCTTTTTCAACTTGTTCTCGCAGTCCAAGTAGGCCCTATTTACTTCCCTGTTGGAGATTAAGACCTTGATGACCACGAGGTCATTCAAAAGAACCCTACCAGCAATCGAAAGGAGCGTTACGTCCCCTACCCCACATAAACCTTTCTCTGTTGCTTTTCTCTTTAAACCAGACTCGTCCCTGTGAACCATGAGAATAGGAGCCTCAATAGGCATAGTATCTTTCCCCACATGTGTGTCAGAGATCTTCTCTTTACCTTTCTTTATTCCCTTCACCAGATGCCCCAATTAACCTGACTTTACGGCCACTTCTATCTGCCTTTTGAGCTCTCGGCAACTGTTGGTATCGTGACCATAATCTTCATGGAAGTAGCAGTATTTGGTTGTATCTCTGACTCTACCTTTACTTGTCATACGAGGGGCAGGTTCGAATGCCTTCGCAGCCCTTTTCGTTGCAAGTATTTCCTTTGGAGATTTAGACAGATTCGCCAAAAGTCCGTGGTTGGCGTTTTTGTTGTAGGGTGTGAACCTGTCCCTGCCTTTGTGTCTGTTTTTGGACCCTTCCCATGAAGAGTGCTTTGGAAACTTGATGTGACTTTCTTTTTTTTCGATCTGAGCCCCATTAGCGGCTACTTCTTTGGCTTCGATCCAGGTGTATGTCTTCTCCATTAAGCTCTTGTAGGTTGTGGGAAGGTCAGTGGATAAGAATTCCACCGGACTTCTTTATGAGCCATGCACAAAACCAGAGATGCGCTGGTCTTCGTGCAGACCAAGAATCTGCAAGGTGTCATCTGTGTATCTTGTAACGAAAGCCCTAGTGCTCTCATTTTCCTTTTGTTTGATGTTGTGCACCGTCAAATGGGTCCTTGTGAACTTCTTCTGCTGGCTGAAGTGTGATTTAAACTTGGCCTTGAGATCATCTAAATTCACAATGCTACCTGCTTTCTACCCATTCCACCATATACGAGCGGAGTCTCATAGGGTATATGTGAACATGTGCCAAGCTACAGGCATAACCCACTTCTGCATTCTAATAGCCCCTTCGAACAGATGTAAGAAATTATCTGGGTCCCCCTTTCCATCGTATGTACCAATGTGTGCGGGCATTTTCAACCAGTCAGGTAGAGGGTAGTCCTCTATCCATCTTAAAAAAGGTGTTGTGGAACCCATAGGCTCCGAATAAAAGCAATTGTAAGGTGGCATGTAAGTGGGGACAACATTGTATGGGTTATGGTTCGGAGGTACTCCGACAGGATTTTGGTTAGCATAAGGAGGGTAGGCAGTAGGCATAAAAGATGGATGGTTTCCTACAGGGTACAGAGGGTATACCATGGGTTTCCCGTAGGGCATGTTCCCGTAAGTTGAGGAAAGCTAGGGTTGCTAGTCTGCCCATTAGGTGGGGGATAGACCCCATGGAGGTAAGATTGAGTCTAAAAAGGAGAGTACATACCATGAGGAGGAATATTTCCTCCCCCATTCATTTGAGGTGGATTTCCTTCTACGCCGGATGCGTGAGAAGGCTGCAACGGAACCCCTGCTTCAGTTCTCCCCAAGTGGGCTGCCAAGAGTGGTGGAAAGTTAACCTCCGTAGTCTCCCTTCGGTGACTCTTTCCATTGGAACCTTCCATCGTTCCTTCCCTTCTTGTCGGAGCCCTCTCCGGAACATCTTCGAAACCCACCGATCTTCCACTCGGCCTTCAACTTCTAGGAGACCCTATCCTCAACACTGAGCGTGTTGCCCCAGGAGCCGAGGGCCTAGTCTCCATCTATATCTCTTCGTCATACTCATCGCTATAGTATTCCAACTCCCTTCGCATCTCCATGTTCCTAGTCTGCCTCATTCGAGCCCTTAATAAGGACTCAGCCGGACGTTAGCTTCGACGAACGCATGACTGATAACTGGTTCGGGATTGTGATAACGCTACACGCGTCGTTCGGGGTCAAACGAACTTCCTTTTCGTCGAGCAAGTTTTTCAACACCCTAGGCAGTGAACCTAATCGTTGTAGTGTAGTATTAGGGTAAGCCACGGGAATTGATATCGTTCTCTAGGGGAATAGGAATGCTAGTGAGAAGTTACTACGCTAAGGTTGGGGTTGAGGAAGATTAATTTTTATCTTTTTATGTTTTTTAGGAAGTGGAAAGGTACGAATCTCGGGGTTTGGATTTGGGGGGTTGGTATTTCTACCGATTACTTCTACTTGTCTTATTATCTAAACTAAGGTGTATGTAGTCTATGTCTAATTATTGTGTGCTCGTATGATGATTTAAAGATGTGTTTACTTAGGTTTTATTACTCCTTAATTATCTCCTATTGATGGTTGCATTGTCACGTCCTTATTCTTAATCGCGTTGTGTGTCTAAGGTCGTAGGGTATGCGTTTATCCCTATCTTTTTGAAACTACCAAAGGTTAATGACTACAAAATCTCTAGGATTTATAAACTTTAACTCTAAGGTACTCTTCAGATGGTTTAGCCTACAATGACTCTAGGTACTATAAGCTAAGGTTCACAAAGATTAATCAAGCATTAACTACACAACGGATGACCTATCGCAATACTAGATCATTAACAATTAAGATAAGAGACAACCAATCAATATTCAATAATTAAGTTTCATATTCCCTAAGCAAACACACAAGTAAATTAGCCAGAAATGGGAAACATGCAAGCATACACGCAAGTAATTGAAGACATAATTAAATTAATGAAGTAAAACACTTATCTTGATGTAAGATAGGGTATGAAACCCTAAAATACTGTACAAGACAGCCTTGGTTCGGTTTAGGTTTTTATTCCAAAAGACTACACATCGAAAACTAAAAAATTCGGATTCTATATATAAGATTACAAATGCGACGGCGTCACCCTTTGATTTGTGACGCCGTCGGGTCGCCGTCATTAGGGTTTCGTCTTGGCCACGTTAGTCTTGCGACGGTGTCACCTTATGCTTGTGACGCCGTCCCCTTTAGTCTCTGACGTCGTCTGGATCAAATCTAGGTTGTCTTAGTTGCGACGACCTACTCTTTTAAAACCTGAAGCCGTCACTTGTAAATGAGCAATTTGCCTACTGAGCCGTCACAAATGTTGTCCGACAGCGTCACTATTTTGTGCCTGACGCCTTCCCCTTCAGTTCCAGCAGCCTGAGTGACTCGATTCTTGACTTTGGCCATTTTCTTCGTATATTCGCGCCTTTTCGTCCGAATAAGTGTCATTCCAGCATTTTGCCTTCAAGATACCTAAAAAGTGAAAAAGAACGATATTAAGTAATAACGGATACAAAAGTGATCAAATAAGGGCTTAAACGACCCCTCAAAAAGGTACATTTTAAAACCTTATCAAATATCCCTACACTTGGTATTTGCTTGTCCTCAAGCAAATGTGCTTTTACCCAATCAATTTATAAGTTATATGTCATGAAGCATTGGTTTAAAACAATCCACAACACGTATAAGCCCCGCAAAAGTCATAACAAGCACGGAAATTACATACTAGCACCTCACATGGGGTGTTTGGATACTCACATCTCTCGGGTGTATATGAAATATAACAAGTTAGAAATGGAAGATAAACACTCATTAACCGGTCCTAGTACATAGATTACCATAGGCTTGAGACTAGATCAAACCTCCATCGCTTTGGCGTAAGCACCTAGGAAAGACTATCCAAGAGGTCTTTTAAAGGGTTGTAATGTAAGGCTTATGGTAGGGAAACAAAAGGTTTGGTGGGATAGGCTATTTAGTTGTGGCAAGTCAAAAATCATTATGTTACAAGTATGCGAAGAATGGCGTTGCTAAGCAAAGACTTGACACTCTAGACAGATAACTGAAATAAACAAACATAAATTTATAGATAGATGTAGGATGGTAGCCCGTATGTTTGTTTTTATTTATTTATTTTTTTCACTCTATTTTTTTTCTTTTTCTATTTTTTTTTTATTATTATTTTTTTTTTCATACACTTTTACTCTACCATCCTCTACGATAACATCAAAATGATAGAGATTTATAGGCACATCCCTATACTTGAGCTTTTATTACTCTAACACTAATATGACCCGAATTGAAAAGATCAAAACACTTGGAGTACATTATTATGCAAATAAAGGGAATTTGAATTTAACGTTCCCTTCCCGTCATCTCACAAAATTTAACTTTTCCCATGAGTCCCAATCGTCCCAAAACTGTGTACAAAGGATATAACTCGACTTAGCAACTTATGCAAGCAACTAGATAATTGAACTAAGGGTTTAGTGTGATAACAATAATGCACTAAAAGTGAGTGCATACAAGGTAGGCTAAGGCGATTTGGGTGTACATTTGGGGGTGGGGTGTAAACAATGCTCTTCATTGATATTCCGGAAAACCAAAACATCACGAGAACCGCGAAAAGGATAGGCTCTGAGGGGTTAACTAGGGGTATCGTGTACTAAAGAAGAGTACAACGCAAAGGTATGGGGGAATTACTCAACCGATGTGGAAGAAGTAATTATATTACGGGTATCAAACAAGGGTTATCCTAATGCCTCTTATCATTTAGTTATTCCTAACTACACAAATGTAGTCTTACTAGCGATCTCGGGATGCATCACAAAACAAGTTCTAGAATCTATTATACTACCGGTTCACACTCTAAGCATTAAAGATGAATGCTTTAATTCCTACTAATCTAAGGGCGATCCTCACATTTTGGGTGGAATTTAAGTGGTAGAGGGTTTTTGTGCTAGTCATATAACTTCCTATCCATGAGATGCTTTATTAAGACTAGTGGCCCACTCCTATATGTCATGAAAAATTTTAAATTTGGTGCCAAAATTACCCTAACCGACATTTTCTCATGGTTTATTACACAAATGCAATTGGACAAAGCAAATATTCAAGGATAAGCATAGTTTCAAAGTTCCCGTTTTATTTTCCCTCCCTACACTTAAACTGAACATTGTCCCCAATGTTCCCCGAAAGTATTAAAGTTATGATAATGGAAGGTAATAAAAGATGAAAGAAACTAATACTCCCCTGATTAGCTCGGTAGGATCCGTGTAATGTGGTGGTTACATCTTTCTTCAAAAAGCTCTTTCTCATCTTATGTATCTTCTTCTTGGTAAATTAAACCTGCACACTTGAAGAAAACAAATGAAACTTTTGCGTAAAATCGGCGGTAATAATATATATAGGACTCTACTAAACTAGGATATAATGCTTGTGGAATGGATGTTTACAGAATTTCTGAAAAATTAAGACCTGGAAAATTCCAAAAATTATAAGTAGCTCAGAAAACGAGAAAAAGTAATCAGTTGTTTTTGCTCCTTCCTAACGCCGTCAGGTTATCCTGAAAAAAACTGGTCTGCGATTTTCTGGAAAATTTACATCTTTAGGATCTTGAAAAATTTCCTGCAAAACATCCATTATGACTCGATACAAGCATTTGACTCGAACAAACACACATGTATATCTTTTATATAATTGTCATTCTCATGTTTACGTTTTTTTTGAAAATGTGTGTAATCCTCCCTACACTTATCCCTTATGTAAAATACCTTTATATGTAATTAAGACGAGGTTAAAGACAAAATAAAGCATTTTTACAAATTTAAACATGAGAATAAATAATCAATAAAAGATATACGACACAAACGAGCAAACAATTAAGCATGGGTTGCCTCCCACGAAGCGCTTTTCTTTATTTATGAGTCTTGTAGCTAGACTCGAAGTCGTACCCCTACGTTGTCCCGTGCAAGCTTACGTGCCCATACCTAAGCCATTCCAATGTTTTCTCATTCTTTTTGTAATCATCTCCTAACTCTAGGCACTTTTTATAATACCTCTTAGTTTTCTCATATGGGTACCTAAATCCATTTTGCTTATCCCTTTCACTAAGCAATGGAATAGGAGTCATTCTATTACATGCCTCAATATCCTTGTGTTTAAACCTAGGATGAGCACGTGGCATTTGGTAGACAAAGTCTTCAACTTCATCAGAGAACGTAATTAGACCATCAATCATTCGTTCACTTAACCTAGTCATTCTCTTGAAAGGTTTTCCAAAAATTACTTGAGTGAGGTCCTTATCAATAAATTCTCCTAAGTTTTCTAAAACCATGAATTCTACCAAATAAGCAAAACTTCCAACAAACACATGCAAATGAATGACTGCTTCAACAACATTGTTCCCTTGATAAGTTAACTCATTGACCTTGATTTTATTGTATAGGTTCCTTGAGATTAAGTTTAAAGGCAAGAACGAATTCAAGTAAGCATCGAATCCTTCTAATCCTATTTTGCAAGGGAATTGCATGTTAAAGGGACCATCTTTCTCGATTCTACACCTAGGGTCAAAACATTGGGAGGGGTCTTCTTCCATTTCAAAACTAACTTCATCAGCTACCTCCCCGTTGTCAAGTGCTTCACCATAATCAAATTCCTCATCGGAATCCGAGTCATAGAAAGGACTTTGTTGTTGCCAATTTATCTCATTATGCCCTAGGTGATTTCCAAAGTGGTGAACGGGTGAAGGGTTTTATGGGATTGCGTTCTCAATTTCGGGATTGGGAGGGGGATTGGTGGCGGGTAGTGTGAAGAATCTTCGGCGGAAGACACGTATCATGGTGAGTGATAGGTTTTACGAACAAAGGTCACGAAGAAGGGGATAGACTACGAGGAAGCTAAAATGGGAAAAAAGCTTACTTGATAGGAATCAAGCAAGGAAACCTAAGCGAGGTGGACTCCTAACTAGCTATTCTATTCCCGGCGTGGCCAAAAACTTGATAACGCTACAAGCGTCGTTCGGGGTCAAAGGAACTTCCTTTTCGTCGAGCAAGTTTTTCAACGCCCTAGGCAGTGAACCTGATCGTTGTAGTGTAGTATTAGGGTAAGCCACGGGAATTGATATCGTTCTCTAGGGGAATAGGAATGCTAGTGAGAAGTTACTACGCTAAGGTTGGGGTTGAGGAAGATTAATTTTTATCTTTTTATGTTTTTTAGGAAGTGGAAAGGTACGAATCTCGGGGTTTGGATTTGGGGGGTTGGTATTTCTACCGATTACTTCTACTTGTCTAATTATCTAAACTAAGGTGTATGTAGTCTATGTCTAATTATTGTGTGCTCGTATGATGATTTAAAGATGTGTTTACTTAGGTTTTATTACTCCTTAATTATCTCCTATTGATGGTTGAATTGTCATGTCCTTATTCTTAATCGCGTTGTGTGTCTAAGGTCGTAGGGTATACGTTTATCCCTATCTCTTTGAAACTACCAAAGGTTAATGACTATAAAATCTCTAGGATTTATAAACTTTAACTCTAAGGTACTCTTCAGATGGTTTAGCCTACAATGACTCTAGGTACTATAAGCTAAAGTTCACAAAGATTAATCAAGCATTAACTACACAACGGATGACCTATCGCAATACTAGATCATTAACAATTAAGATAAGAGACAACCAATCAATATTCAATAATTAAGTTTCATATTCTCTAAGCAAACACACAAGTAAATTAGCCAGACATGGGAAACATGCAAGCATACACACAAGTAATTGAAGACATAATTAAATTAATGAAGTAAAACACTTATCTTGATGTAAGATAGGGTATGAAACCCTAAAATACTGTACAAGACAGCCTTGGCTCGGTTTAGGTTTTTATTCAAAAAGACTACACATCGAAAACTAAAAAATTCGAATTCTATATATAAGATTACAAATGTGACGGCGTCACCCTTTGATTTGTAACGCCGTCGGGTCGCCGTCATTAGGCTTTCGTCTTGGCCACGTTAATCTTGCGACGACGTCACCTTAGGCTTGTGACGCCTTCCCCTTTAGTCTCTGGCGTCGTCTGGATCAAATCTAGGTCGTCTGAGTTGCGACGACCTACTCTTTTAAAACACAGGCCGTCACTTGTAAATGAGCAATTTGCCTCTTGAGCCGTCACAAAAGTTGTCCGACGGCGTCACTATTTTGTGCCCGACACCGTCCCTTCGGTTCCAGCACTGAGTGTCTCGATTCTTGACTTTGGCCATTTTCTTCGTATATTCGCGCCTTTTCATTCGAATAAGTGTCATTCCAACATTTTGCCTTCAAGATACCTAAAAAGTGAAAAGGAACGATATTAAGTAATAACGAATACAAAAGTGATCAAATAAGGGCTTAAACGACCCCTCAAAAAGGTACATTTTAAAACCTTATCAGATTGGCTGATGTTGAAGCATGGTTATTGGGAGTTATTTATGGATGAGATCGTGTGGTGAAAGTGGACGCGGTTATAAGGGGAAGGTTGTTAGGATCGTTGACTGGGATTGGTGTCAAGGTCGAGAAACCCGAAGGGGGAGTATCTTCTCTCCCTTGATTCACGCCGTAAAAGTAGTGAGTGTGATTGATAGTGAGTGTGATTGACTGGTTATAAGTTTGGAATAACGAGACCAATTGTAGCGGGTCCCACGGATGGCGCCACTGATTGTACAATAAATCGTACGACCAAGCCTTCGATGGTGATCGAAGGGTATGAGGGGTGTTATGCTTGCGCCAAACTTGTAGCCAATCTGCAATAAGAAATAGAAGACACTTCGTTAAGTGCTTGCGCAGGGGTTGGACCTTGCGAACCACCTCCGGCATGCGAGTAAGTATGTGATATGTGTTGTAAGTAATGTAGAGAATGTGAAATGTTGTGTTGAGTGAACATACCATTGAAATGACTCGTCCAACCTATTTATAGATAGAGAAATAAGCTTGGAGAGTGTTTGCACATGTTTCGGAGATCATGGGGGCGTCCCATGATTTGTGGTAACCGCTAGGGCTTCATCCCCACTCTCTCTATCTTGGCGGGGAAGCTAAGGAGATAGTGGGAACGTAGGTAAGACCAAGTCAATGTTCTCCTTTGTCTTAGTGTTTCCAAGACCAGATCCCGAAGGGTATAGGCCTTCGACTGGCGACTTCCCAACTGGTAACCATGTCAATGATGAATGGTTTTACGCCATCGATGACTTAGGAATATAGACTTGGTCGTTTGGCATGCAAATTCGACTGAGGTCGAAGGGGAGTCCTTCAACCTGATAAGACGGTATGTCATCAGTGATGAAGTTTGTGTAAGCTTCTTTGTGACTTTGATGAACATGCTTCAACATAACATGATGAGTTGTTGAGTTGTCATATGATAATGTGAAAGATGAGGTAGAAGAATACCATTAATCGAAGGCGGTAAAAGACCAAATGCCTTCTTAGGGTAATGTGATCAGAAGCCTTTACCTGAAGGAGTTGAAAGACCAAACGCCTTCTTAAAGTAATGTGATCAGAAGCCTTTACCTGATCTTCTTCGTGACGAAACTTCTACGTCCACAATCTTATCTAGATAGTGCTATCAAAACAGCCATTGATTGCAACAGCCACAACCGAAAAAAAAGTTTAAGTAACCACTTCTACGTCCATAAATAATTGTTTATATCCCGATGGTATTTACATTAAGGTACGCCACTTCAAAACGACACTCCTCTTGGTTCAATAACTTCTAAATCTACGATACTTAATGATTCAATTCATGGAGATGCGTATAGCGAGACAACAACAAAAACAACATGTATTCAGATTATATTTTCCAATGCCTTGTATTCAATGTTCTTAAGAGCCTTAATGCACCCAAAAATGCATCAAGAATAAGTAACATCAGTAATAGAATGCGTAAGCCTATTAATATTACATACATATACCACTGTGACTTGCCTACTACATGTACCTTTTGCCATCAAATTTGTCCAGATAGCCATTTAAACCCAGCAAGTGTCGTATGCATAGCAGCCTTAGGGATATATGTAAAATTATAAATGTAAGAAAAGCATTTGTAAATATAACAATACAAAATAAAAGCAATTAAGCTTGATATCGAATATATGCAAAAGATAACGAAAACGTTAAATACGAAACATGTAGTTAATAAAAGAAACACATTATAAAAATATGGTTTTTTCTCAAAATGGGCCATTAAAATATTACCAAACAATATCTAAAATGATAATAATATAATTACCACATTTTTTTAAAACAATGTCCCAATAAGTCATTTCTATTTATTGTCTCTAGAATATACAGAAAGATATACCAATCTCCAATGTAGAATAGGCGGGCTAGCTTCATGAGTATATTTGTTATGAATAAAAAGTGTGTAAACAACAATGAATTTTAACGTACGTGAAGTAATGTGATATGGATTTGTTTGAATAAAAGTTACTCCGATTTGTGTAACCTGGTGAGTAATGATGAAAACATGAATATGGATATACTTATAGTAAAGAAATATGCTAAAGCATAAAAAGGAATAAACAGTAAACAAACTGTATAAATTTATGTTATCTCAAATGTTGTAGGAATACCAACGTGATGTTAATTTTAGTCTCTTAAGTCTTAACATAAACAACCTATGAAAAACATAAAAGCCAATCTTGAATATATGTTGTTTTGAGATACATGAACTGAGAATGCACAGGAAGGTTTGAGTTCGCACATCTGATATTTTAAGTTGTACACATAAAGCTTTCAACAAACTTCAATAGAGAAAGCATAATCTTTGACATGTCAATGCATGTAAAAGAAAATATGAATTTTAACACAAAAAGAGTGTAATAGTTTTATAAGGCACAAAAGTATGTCGGTAACGGGTAAAAAGTGTTACGTTACCAGTTTTTGGACAGGCCAAAAAGGGCTGTTTTGGAAATGGTAGAACTACTCATTTCTTTTTTCTGTTATAATATTATAATGATAACGGGTTATGTAAAATTAGATCTTGTAACATGCTCAGCCGGTTATGTAAAATCATATCTTGTAATATACGTTTAATACTTCTGTGATAAACCACTAAAAGCTTCACTAACACCCACTTGTTAAGACAAAACCAAAAGAATTAGAAAGCACATATGTTGACCATAAAAGACTAAGATAAGAATGGAGTGTGGCATTTTGCCCAAAACCAAAATCAAATGGAGCATTTTGACCGTAAGCCTAACTTAGAGGAAAGAAAACAAATATTGAAAGGTAAGATAACAAATAATAAAAAGTATATACATCACAAAATAAATTGAGCAGTAAGCTTTAAAAGAATGGTGGTAAGCTCCACAAGAAGACCAAGATAACATGCTTAAATGGATCAAAATGATATGAACATCATATCTATCAAGTGTACAAATACATAATCAGGGTAACCATCAGGATGGATTTAAATCACATTCGCATCACCAAATTTCATTAAACGTTTCTCCGAGATACATAATATAACATCAATGTTTTTTTTCATACCACTAAAAATAAGTTCTTAAACACAAAGTCTTACCAGAATATGTTTATTTGCAGACAAATGGAAATCATGGTTTAAACTAAACAAAAAACACATGTTATAAAACATAAACAACACATAATGAAATGATTCATAACAAAATCAAATAAAACTATTATATACACTAAACACCTAGTTTGAACAAACATCATAACAACACATGTTATAAAACAAAAAACTGAAATAATGAAATGAATCATAACCAAATAAACTATTATATAAAAAAACCTGTATTAAATTGAATCAAGAATATAACCGGGAGCCTTGTCTTTTTTGAAGCTACTGTTGTTGCTGCTTCCCATCATTGGTGATTTCTGGTAAAACAAAGCTCGATCCTTTCCTGCCCGAGTACCGACTCATGTTGTTGTTTTTTGTTATTGTGTGAGTTAGGGCTTTGATTGGAACCGGTATTTATAGATAGAGATAACATTTCAAATTTCAAAGCCTTGGTGATTTCGTGTTTATCATTGAAAACCCTAGAATCGCACCTAAAAATACAAAATTTAACATGGTATATATTAAATAAATCTTGTTATGGAATAAAAACGCGTTTTGTTATGGATTGGGATTTGAATTTTGAAATGCACAGATAAATCGGGGAAGGATTTGTTTGATTGCTTTGTGGATGAGTAACTTATTCCTGATCTTCCTCATATGATAGAATGAGTTAAAGGTTGATAAGATGTTAGGCTTAATATTGATTTGGGAATGGAGTTATATATCACAACCGGTAGTTTGATCCACTGGTTTAGGTGCATGTCTTTGGTTTGAGTGGCCCGAGTTCGAACCTTGCAAATTTCAAACTTTTTAAAACTTTCAGCAAAAACTGTGCCATGTCATCATTTCCATGTCATCATTCATGCTCCATGTCATCATTATTGTGCCATGTAAGCATTATACATGTGGCATGCTTAGTCTCATATATATGTATAGATATTAAATGTACTAAATAAACTTTTATAATGACTTTTTGCATTTGATGTATATTTGATGAATGGCTTTTTTTTATGACAATTTTTTTAAGTAACATGATGCATTATTGATGATAAAAGGAAAAAGCACCCCCAGATTTAAATTTGTTTGATCGTATGAACACAAGTCAAGGAGGGTGAGACAAAGAGGAAATGCTCTGAAAAAAAGGAGACAATGCAAAAGTTTGTAAGTACACCTGTCTTAGTGAAGTTGCGACCAACAATGGGCGGTGTACAAGTAAGGAAAATACGGATAAACTATGGTCACTATATAAGGCTATCCCAAATAGTCTTTGTTGAGACTCGGTTGCCTAAAGGTTGCATCAGGTTGCCTTGTTGTGGGGTGAGGGTCGAGGTCGAGGTCGAAGCTATAATGGTTGAGGAGCCAATCGATTGAGATAATCGGTCACTAAAGCAAATTTGTGTTGTGGTATGTGTTTTAAATAATTAAAAAGTTATTTTTGTGGGGCATGTTTTTTGTAGTGTATGTTACTTTATTGTGCCTAAAAAGTCGTTATAGGTCCCAGGAGAGAAAACTAATGTGACATGAAAAATGAGATTCGTTGAGGCCTGAGAGTTGTTATTGAAAGTAACCTAATCTATACTACATAAAAAGGAAAAATGGTCAACAAGTCAAGAATTGGAAAAGTGAAAAGTGGAAAAGTGGAACATGTGAAAGTAACTTTGGAAAGTATACATTGATTTGAAATGTATACTTTGGAAAATTAACATTTCTTTTCATAGTTTATGGAAGGCTTTTGTCTATTTGATGAATGATAAAATACCCTTAAAAAACAATAAGAAAAATCATTCAAAATTGTTTACTATAATCATTTGGAGCTTTTTCCATCATAATATTTCCACATATTGATTTTACCTTTTTTTAATTATCAAAAAGTTTGGCAAACATAACTAATATTTGAGATAATACTTAGCTCGTGCAGATTCCGAAATTAAAGAATGCATCATTCCTAAAATAAAATAAATGAATCCTATCAACTATTTACACAAAGTAAAAATATACTCATGAGATATATCAACATTTGTGTTTTAGAAGATACGTTATAGATCAAAACTAGGCCCAATGTAGGGGTGGCAATCGAGTCCTGTTCGTGTTAACCTAT
Source organism: Chrysanthemum makinoi (assembly GCA_910596185.1). Lineage (NCBI taxonomy): Eukaryota > Viridiplantae > Streptophyta > Magnoliopsida > Asterales > Asteraceae > Chrysanthemum > Chrysanthemum makinoi. The sequence continues at coordinate 293,636,214 of OU343217.1, read as the reverse complement.
TTTGGTTCGCGTGTTGGCGGGTTAGTATAACCTTTACCCAAACACGACTCATTTATTAATCGTGTCAAGAAACTCAACCCTAACCCAGACATGCATAACACGTGTAACCCATTTGTGACTCATTTAACCCATTTAAGTAAATAGATCAAGTAGTGAATAAAGCTGGTGGTTGGTCGATTTATCTAATTTAAATGCAAAAAATGATTTAAGGATCTAAAATATGATAAGAATAACATACAAATAACTATGCGACAATTTTCTAAATTATAAGCGTCAATTTTCATGATATCTAAGGTATAAAATTATAATTCACTCATACTAAGTAAATAAAAAAATACATTTAATCCACATTCAACATAAAAACCAGGTTATATGTTTTATTTTTAAGATCTTATATACTTAAACGAGTTCACGGGTTGACCGGTTTAATACTTACTCAACCCAAACACGACCCATTTATTAAACGGGTTAGACGGGTTGTCCCGTTTTTGACCCAAACCTATTTATCCTCAACCCAAACCTATTTAACTTCGTGTCGGGTTTGTGTCGTTTATCGTGTCGTGTCGAGAATTGGCACCCCTAGCCCAATGTAGTAATTTTCGTTATTGTTTTTAAGTTGTAACCTGTGCGTGTTATTTATTAGGAAAATATATATGTCTCTATAAATACCTAGAATATATATATATACCTATAAATACCCAATACAATGTTACAACATTTAAGGCTTCCATTATGAATTCGCATGAAGAAACTGTTCCACAAAATCAAGATGTCAACATGCTTTATTATGAATTTGCAACAAATCTCACGGTATATCAACTTTGTTATTAATTCTGTTTACGTCTTTGGTTTAGGGTTGTATTGATTTATTTAACAAGTGAAAAATTAAACCATAGTCTAAAAGATTGATGACTTTTGACGTCATCAAATGATGGTTTATTTAAAACGCCGTAATTTTCGTAATTTTCATATGTAGTTTCTCATAATTTTGATGAATAGTTCAACCTTTTTTTCCTACCCATCGGATGCGTGACAAGACTTATTTAAAGTTTAAAAAAATTTGAATTCCAGATCGTTGTATCAGGGAAAACATAAAAGGAAAAGATACCTAAAAAGGTGTTTGAGTACAGTAAAAAGCATGCTTTTCCCGATGCAAAAGTGAATAGACCCATATATACCATATAAGATTATTACAATAAAATGTATTCTCTTCTTAACACAAAAAATGACTAAACCCATATATATTTGAGAGATTAATGCATTCTCTTCCTAAAATGCAAAAATGACTCCAATATACTATATTCACATGAATGCTAATCTCTAAGAGATTAATGCTTTCTCTTCCTAAAATGCAAAATTGATTCCAATATACCATATTTACATGAATGCTAATATCTGAAATTATACGATATAAAAGTGAAAGGTTGAGACATAAAGAGAAAAGATAAATGTTTGTATTCGCATTTTTTTGTTTATGTGCACCAACTATTTATGTAACACAACTCTCTAGGGACACAAAAAATGGTGTTAATTGCTCCTTCCAACAAAAAATGACGTTATTATTATTTTAATATTAATTGATTAATGCAACTTACACAGATGCTATCAAAAAAGACAATCTCAAATACAAAACAACGCTATCGGTAAAACAATATAATCATTCAAAATGGATTCTTTAACGCTTAAAATACTGATTTTTGAAACAAACATAATCACCGTTAAAATTTTGTCGAAACTAAACACCGCTGCCGCTAGGCGCGGATACTCGTCTATTAGGTAAAAGAAAGAGGTTAGATGATGCTTTATAAAAAAAGGAGCGCAAAAATGCATATATATCCCTCCCAAAGTGAATAATTGCATATATATCATTTGTACAAGTTTTTATGAATGGTTTTATGATGCTTTGGATATATATGCAATTTTGCATTTTCAGGAGGACATATATGCAAAAGCCCCAAATAAAGGACACATGAAAGTGAATCCTTTGCGTAAAAAAAAGTTACACTTTAAACGCAAAACCTAAAAGCTTCGTTCAATTTTTCATTTAAGAAAAATCACATCTACATTACGTTTTTATTAAATATCTTAACTATACATTAAAGAAGGAGTAATATGCTTGCATCATGTCCAATTCGATGAAATAGTACTCATATAAAATCCGGGTCACCATTTTGACATTGCAACATCCACATTTATTCGTGATCTATGAGATTAGCACATTGCTTAAAATCACAAAAACGTTAAAGTATGAAACGAAATAGTCAAATCTGAGTTAATATGCTTAGAATTTATTTTAGAATTTCATAAACAAAACTTAACCAATCAAAACTCTCGTAGACTTAAGACTTAGAATTACATGTCTTTATCAAACATAACAAACCATTCATTGTATGCATATAAAAGTTGCGTCGTGTTATTTGTACCCCTAAAAGCCTCGCCCTCTTCATCAGTGTCACTTCAGCGCCACATCAGCATCCCACTTCTCCACAACTAACCACAATAAACCCCCCCTCACTCATAACAAACCTCAACCTCTTCATTTGAGGCCCACCACTAACACTTTATTTTTTTATTCAATTTTTCAAATAAACTAAATTCATTTCATTCAAAATAAAAATACAATACATAATAATAAGAAGAAAAAAAAAACAACACTTACTAATAAAAACGATGCGAAAAGAAAAAAAAACGAAACGGGTAAAAAAATACAACACATACTAATAATACGAAACCTAGTCATCTCTTTGGTGATATTTCTTGATTAGACGTTCTGCCTTTGCGGATGATTTCGCTTTTTAGGGTCGGATTCAAATTCGGATCTATCATCAGAAAATTCATCTCGATCTTCTCTTGGAGAGCTTTTTCCTTCTCCCGCCTAGCCTCGTAACAAGCCCTTTGAGCGTCGGCTTTTTGAGCATATATTTCGGATATATGTCCCGAAAAAGTACTCGATTGACTTCCACCGGAGCTCGCAGCGCTCGACGTTGAAGTCGACTTATGTTTCTTTGCGGCTCGTTTGCCTCCATCTCTTTCAGGACGAGCTCGTCTGTCCGGCCCGAATATATCCTCGAGACATGTAATGTCAATGGGATCTTCAGCATCCCACTTGGGATAATTTTTCAAAACCTCCCAACATTTTTCATACGCAAACTCCTTCCCACCATAACGTTGCGCAAAGCTATCTTTGGCATTCTGGACATGATCGTGGTCATTTTCACCAGTTCGACGCTGAAGATGTTTGTAAATAGCGTTGAACTTCTGGCAATCACCGTTAATCCTCGACCATTTACCATTTATCATATTCTTGCCACGCTGGTTATCGGTGGTCTGAGTATTGAACATGTCGAGAATGTCGTTCCAAAAGAAATCTTCGGAACGGTCATTTCCCATATCTCTATCTTGGGAAATTTCTATCCAACACTGCGCAAGTAACCTTTCTTCAGCCTTGCTCCACTTCCTCCTTTCTGCCTGTGCTATGACTTCCACATCTTCGTCGTCGTCTGCGTCCAAATCCACATCATGTTTTTTTGCCTTCGTCTTTTTCCCCCTACCTTTTGCCGGTTCACGTGCTTTTGGAACTTTGAATTGTGAACCGGACGGTTGTGATTCCATTTGGGGCAACTGTGGAGGCTGTGACGGGTTAAAAAACTGTGGAGGTTGTGACGGGTTAAAAAACTGTGGTGATTGAAATCGGGCGGGGTAAGTTGCGAATCCTTGTTGAAACTGATATTGTTGGTTAAGAAATATTTCTTGTGGAGACAGGTTGGAATTTGTCGAGGAGGGGGTAGACGGGTTTAAAGAACCCCCGTATTGTGGTGGGTTTGAGTTAAGTAAGTTTGTGAAGTACCTTCCGTCATTTGGGTTTTGAGACATTGTGAGATTTTTTTTTTTGAGTTAAGTAAGAATGGAAGATGTGGGAGATGAAGATGATAAAAATGGTGGAGATGAATGTTATTTTATAGGGGTGATGGGTTTTAAAAAAAATAAAATAAAAATAAACTTTATATACCCGTTTAATAACGGATATATATCCGTTGCCCTCACACTTTGTCAAACACATGCTTCGTCGTCAGAACGACGATCCTCTCCACGGCGAAGGACGGCGAAGGTCGTCGGTGTGGCGGTGAGCAACGGCAAAAGCACACGTCAGACGGCGAGTTTGGATGGCGAGCCCACACCTTCCTCTCTAAGAGTGAAATGTATCATGGCTAAGCCATACCTCTTCACTTGGGCCTCACATGTGACACATCACTTTAACACACCTACAAAAAATACCCGTCATTCACAATTAACCCAAACCTCTTCACTTGGGCCCACCCACCATCATTTTATTTCTTTTTCATATTTTACAAACACAAATTCAAACATTTTAAACAACAAATTTAAAATTCATTAAAATAAAAACATTACAATATATTAAAAATTAAAACGATAAGAAATACATAAATCATAAATGAATACTCCCCGCATGCAGAATCATACGAGGGAGTGGGAGATATATAACCGGCAAATTCCTCGATATGAGCCAAACGTTCCTCGTCTAGCGGATATTCCCAACAAATCTATCAGACGAAGTTGATGCACCTGCACCATCTTTTTTGTTCTCCCGATAGCTCCAATTGATTTTGGTGCTGATGTTGTTCGATATCTGTTGAACACACCGCCACAACTTGTCAGCAATCTTGTCGTCTTTGTGGGCTTCATCCATAAAAAATTTGTCGATCACAGCTTTTCGTTCAGGCGTAATTTCGTCGCAACTCTTGTAGTTTTCTCTCATATGTTGCTTCTCTGCCCTTGCCTGCTCAAACAGATTGATGACGCTTATAATAGCGTTTTTTCGAGCCTCATCGTCGTTATCGCATTGATTTTTAACGTACATTTGCATATCTTCAACGGAATGCGGGAGACGGCAAGCCATAATAATCTTGTGTAAAGAGAAGTGTGAATTTTGAAGTTGAATTGTATTTGAAAGAGAAGTGTGAATTGTGATTGAAAAAGAAGTATGATTTTTTTGTGTAAATATGAGTATTATTTATAGAGTGGGTGGGTTAAATATTTAAATTTGAAAATATATATATATATTAAAAGTTAACCGTTGTATGAATAACGGATATATATTCAAAAAAGTGTTTTGTCGTTTTCATTTCGTGGGGTGGCGAGCCCTCCACCTAGGACTGGCGAACAAAATTCGTTACGATACCCTACGCTCTAATGGATAATGATACTTTTAAGTTACTTTTATCTGCTTTGTTAATAGTATATACAATTTTTTTATCCGTTTTTTTTTTTTTTTTTTTTTTTTTTAAATCAAACTTCATATTTTATATTTTGTATTTTTAGTTTAATAGTTTTATAAAATAAAAAAAAATAATAAAAAAGAAGAAGAATTAGGTTATGAATAACTAGGGGTGGCAATTCGGGTCGGGTTCGGATTGACAAATTGACAGGTCAGAAAACCCCAACTCGAACCTGACCCATTTAAATAAACGGGTCAGCTATGTCAACCTTAACCTGTTTACACATAAATCGAACATGACCCATTTAACCCTTATATATACTTGGGTTGATAGGTTAAATAGGTTAAAAGAGTTTCAGGTTGACCCATGTAACCTATTTATTAAATGGGTTAAATGGGTTTGTGGGTCGACTCGTTTAACCCATTTAACCTGTATTATAAAATATAAATAATTTTTAATTAAAAAAACGAGTTAGCGAGTCGATCCGCTTAATTTATTTACAACCCGAACTTGACCTGTTTAATAAACGGGTTAGATGGGTCAACCCAAATCCGATCTAAAATTTATTTAGACTCAAACCAAACTTGTTAATTTTAGTGTTAGTTTCGGGTCGGGTCACCCTGAATAATCCGGGCCAAAAAAGTCAAAAGGCAAAGTGTACAACACGTTACAAGATCCGGTTAGAAGGCTGACTGTTACTACGGAGTAGTATTATTTATAAAACTTCTATTCTATTTATCTGTTTGCATCTAAAAACACACACTGACACAAACACACACACACACGAAGACATAACAAAAATGGCATCTTCGATTGCTAAGGTTACATTCCGTACAATCCTCGTATTGTTGGTTATCTTCATCATCTTTTACATGGGTCGTCCTCTTTATTGGAAGATCTCTGCCACTGTCCATGATATTCACAATAACAAACAAACACTTTCAGGAGGTACTTATATATTATACTCCATATATATGTTTATGTTCTTTTAGAAAATATATTAAATTTTGATTATGGTTTTTTCAGGGTTTTCGGAGATAGTTTCGGAGGCTCGAAAATCAGTCAGTTGGTTTCATGACGTCTGAAGATCATCATGGTCACTTTCATATTTGTGTTTTATGAATAGATGCTGGATTAGTAGTTCACGACACATGGAAATATGTAAACGTGACTTTCTATTTGTACTATGTTATAAAGGGAATGTTGAGTGATATAATGAGAAAGTTATATTTCCGTGTTATCCGAATTCGCCTATGTATTATGGTACGTTACAGCTTGTTGAATATGTTCTTTTTTCTAGACGGTAGGGCGTATATTGTGTAACCTATCATGTGATAAGATGCTAGTGGGATGATACTCATTCACTCATTTGGTTTGCGTGTTTGGCTTAGTTTACTAAGTTCACATTGACATTTGTGGCTTGGTATGTCTCGTTTCTACTTAGGCTTTTCGTCCTTAGATTAATGTTGAGAAATTTGCTGGTTATAGCCTGGAGAACACATGCCATATGTTATGTCGCTGTCTTCGAATTAGGGAAAATTGCATAGAAGGGTGATGTGGTATAGGCCGATGTCTAAGGCATGTACTTCAGTTTTGGCCAATAAAGGGCACCGAATGTTAATTTCTAACCGTTAACCATTGCCTGCCTTTTCTCAACCAGCAATTTTGGCTATTTGGATATTATCATGTTTGTGTCTTATTCTTTTGTTACATTCATTTGTTTGTGCTCATTAGTTGTTAATATCTATGGGAAGTTTGTTGTTTCGTTTGTTTTTATAGTAGAGACCAATCAAATGGATCTAAAGAAGAAGCTTTTCTATGCCTTCTGATCATTTTAATTGCTCCAAATACATCTAAGCCATTAATGCACAAGTATGTTCATTGCGAGTGTTGTGACATAGAACCCTCTAAGCTGTTCTCAGGAAATGAGGGGACAAACTAGAAAACTTAGAATAGGCTGAGTCGCTGAGACCCTCTGATGTATGGAAGTTGCTGCATTTCTGTTTTCAGACGTAATATGATAATATCGGTATTTTATCACGTCACAGATGATGTGATGTACTGGTGATATTAACTTTAGTAGATTAGATTATCCTATTAGTTTTTTCTATTGACTATGACATCCCTTTTTTATTTGGTATCAACCGTCTGAAACATTTACTGCCAATAGCCTGACCCGGACAACTCTAGCTTTGTTCTTGAGTTTGGAGATAAAAATAAAAAAGATGTTTTAAGAAGTGAAAAGGAACACCGAAAAACTATTTAGAACTGATCTACTAGCTTGTTTAATATATGCAAATTTCAAGATTGACACAAATTTAATTTTGAAGTGTGCGTCGATTGAATTATTGAAAGAAAAGTTATTCTGTTAAATCAGACAATCAGGTAACTATTAGCCTAAAATTTTATTTACTCGCCATCACATATCAGAAGTTTTATTTATACCTTTGAATGAGTAAAAGAGTTGGCCTGCTGATAAGCAAAGAATGACAAAAAACATATAACATAAGCATTCCACATTCCTTTTCATGGACCAGATAGATCAAGAATGAAAGTTAAACAAGAAATATAAGGAAAGAAAAAAGAAAAAAAAAAAAAAAAAAAACACTCACAATTGCCAAATGTAACTTTCCTAGACAAAAGGAATCTTTGGTTGCATCACCTTAAAAAAGTTAAACTTGTCAAAAAGCCGGCCTTCTATCCATTTCTTTGTCTGTCCTATTAATAAAACTCAACCGAAGTGCTAGAATCATAGTTATAGTTGCAGTTATACCATCCACCTTGCCAAACAAAAACAGAAATGAACGGTAACAGTGGTGCGCAAAGGAAAATGGGTGCACCATTGTCAAACCGCCCTAAAGATAGAGATGAAGATCTTGTTATGTTCCAAGAGATGCATAAGCGTGACAAAAATCGAGTTGTTAACCTTCTGCAGCCTGTTTCTGATGAATTTGAACCCAATGGTGAGTTTTATATCTCTACATTTTCATTAGTGCTGAGTATACACTATGCCGTAACTGTCATACTATACTGAATATAGGAAACTATCCAATTTACGGAATGACATCATCTGCAAAGAAAGGACCAGGCCTTGGGTTCCTTGGAGAGAGTGACAAAACCGACTACAACTGGTAATTAAGTCATTTTCTTCAATTTCTGTATAAATATCACGAGTTCAAATGAACGAAAAATTGAGTAATTATTATGCTTGTAACGAAGGTTGAAGACACCACCTGCCACGCCTCTCTTTCCATCCCTTGAGATGGAAACAAGAAATGCACACGAACTCGTTGTTCAACGTGAGCTGCCCATCATGCAGCCACTTTCACGGGTATGTTTTTTAATGCATAAAAACTCTTAAGTCATCTAAATAAAGGTGGTTTTTTTTTAATGATACATGATACTCTAATTATTAATGAGTTAAACCAAAAATTTTGGACATAAACATGTTATGGATCAACCCGATACGTCCCATTTTGACCCATTATCCAACCTGCCGGACTTGCTAAATTTGCCACCAATCGCAGTTTGCAGGAAAGCCAGAAGAGAAGGAAACAAAACTAACAAAAAATGGAGCCAACCCACGAACACCAAAACCGACTACTCCTAGACCAAGGGTTCCAGCAAGATCAGTAACCCCAAGTGGGAGGTCAAGCACTTTGTTTATGGATAATAAAAAGAACATAAAAACTGCACCAATCCCATTAATCAGCAGTGCCAACAAGGCAAGTACTACTGATCTCACTATCAAGCCTAATATAACTCCATCAAATTCAAAACCATTGAGTTCAAATCTATCAAAAAGCTATCAGGGACCGAGTTCATCATCAAAAACTACACAAAAAACTAGAGGGGTTTCACCTCTTGTAACATCCCAGATAACACAAATTCCTGGTTTTTCAAATGAAACACCGCCTAATTTAAGGACAGATCGATCCACTTCAGCTTCAAGAGCACGACCAGTTAGCCAAAATGGTAAGACCACTCCAGTGGCTGCACCTCAGAAACCTGATGTTTCAACTATGAGAGGAAGAAGGCAGTCGTGTTCACCAAGTGTTACCAGAGGTCGTAAAGTGGCACCTAATATTGAAGAAAATACGAGCCCAATGACTCCTCAAAAGGGTAGTAGTAATAGAATGTTTCAAACAGGAAATGGAGGTCAATTCCTTGGAAGCAGGATGGTGGACAAGATTATGAATGCTAGGAAATCAAGCGTTGAAGACAAGAAGCTCAATGGTTCTATTAATGAAGGATCTGGTTACGGAAGGATCATGCCTAAGGGTTCAGTAGATATGGTACATATTTATACACTCTTAGATTCTAGAAAGAAATACACTTTGACTTTGATATTTGACCTTTTGTTGTTTTCATGATTTACAGGAAACTAAGAAAGATTCAGTTAGTTCCCGTCAAGTTGGAACATCATTGGGAAGAAAATCTATGTCCACGACCTATGCTCCTAGTTCAAGGTCAAATGGGGGAGGTTATCGAGCACTATAAGACACTGTGAGGCTAGTGATGACGCAAAACATTAAAATTTAAGTTCTGTTTCAATCTGATTGAAGTGTTTGTATTTTACAGTTATTTATTGATGTGTAAACGGATTCAGATCGTTCACTTTAATGACATATCATATAACATAAGTTGCTAAACTGCTGCTTATGGAACTTATAAAATGGTACTAAAAATGTAAATTTTACTTTTAATGCATCTTATACTTCAGCTATCTCAATCAGATTATTGATCTGTACACCTTATAGTTTCTTCGACGATGTTAATTCGAGCTTTCTTCACACTCCAAGCATTCAGCTTCGAGATCACAACACTTTCTGTTCCATTGTTAAAGGCAAACAGTCGGGCTTCATTTCCAATGGCCAATGTTGGATAAACCCTCGCTGTAATGCAAGTTTTTCCTCCTCCTCCAAAGCTCTCAACAATCGAGTGGTCTATCTGTAAACATCCCATAACAAACATATTTTAAGTAAGAGGTCAAATAAATTACAAAGTAAATAAGTAAGGTTACTCACTAAGGTTCTCAGTGAAATTTCCTCTTGTTGAGGATCAATGTCAACATATGCTCCGTACGTCATTTTGTCGTGCCCATTTTTTGTAGATCTGTGATACAGAGGTTAGCTTGTGAAAATTTGAACAAGATTGTGATTATTCGAGTTATAGTAAACTAACCGGCTTTGATCACTGCACATTAGCACAACATATTGTCCATCGTTTTGGAAAATTCTAAAGAAGATAGCAGTTTGTTCAGTTAAATCATTGGAAGCCAAAGCTAACAACCCAAACGGTCCAAATTTTCCTTTCTTTGATGCATCCATTTCACTGCAGATAAGCCGCGGATCAGTCCAACTTGGGTCTAGTTCTTCGGCCTCTTCCAAATTAGTTAGTTTGAACGAAATCTTCACATCAGCCTTAGGAATAATTAATTCCCCATTTAGTTGAAAATACACCAAGATTTATTGACGTAAATTTATAAAGACTTGATTGATGGCTTACCTGCGAAGCAGTTACTCCTTCAACTTCATGTAATGATCCACTTTCAAGTTTCTTGTTTTGGAAACTAACTTCGTTTTCATATAACATTTCTATTTCCTCAATAGGCCATTGTATGAGCTGTGTCTGGTTCCCGTCGAGCCAAAGAGTCCTCGGAAATGACTGCATGTTATAACTAAGTTTATAATTTTATATAAAGCAAAAACGCAGATAAGAAGATAAAACTATTTTTATATTACTTGAATTCCAGCCCATCCTTTAGCAATAGCATCATCTTCAGAATCGGACTCATTCACCCAAGCCATCAATATCCTTCTGTTTTTCACAGGGTCAAAAAATGACTTCGAACCATAGTACTTTCCGTAATCAAACCTTAAAGTACTAACTGTTAGTTCACTTTCAGGAACATAATGTTCTTTATCTGGATTATAACTCCCAATCATGTAATAGTCTTTAGCATGGTCGAATAAGCCAACTTTCAACACATGCTTAACTCTGTCTCTCGGGCTAATGGCAGATGTATCGACCCCATCTGTGCTATCAACCCACACTGGAAAAAAATCTGGACATTCCCACATGCCAGTACTTTCAACTTTATAAAATGGCGCATCATGCATAGTCCAATTAATAAAGTCATCAGATTTATACAAAAAAGCGATCCCTGTCTTTTCTTTCTGACTTCCAACAATCATTCTCCATTTTCCATCTTCTGCTAGCCAAGTGGTGGTCGGATCTCTGAAGTCATCAGGTTGGATCCCCTCGGGTAGGCTTATGATGGGATTACCGGAGTACTTGACCCATTCTCTAAGATACGGGTCAGATAAGTCCTTTGGGACGGCTAGGTTTTGGACTTGTTGGTTTTTAGAGTCAATTCCTGTGTATAACATAACAGGCTTGTCTCCGGGTAGGATTGTGGCAGAACCGGACCAGCAACTGTTGATGTCAAAGGGTTCGGTGGGACTAAAAGCCAGGTCTAGAGGCGTCCAGTTAATTAAGTCGAGCGATACAGAATGTGCCCAATGCATTTGGTTACTGAAGTGTGGACCAGATGGGTTGTATTGATAGAATATGTGGTATACTCCATTGTAGTACATTGGTCCTGAATGCATACAATTTAGTGGCATGTCACAAACGATTTAGTTTGTAGCTAGAGCTTTTATCGTTTTGTGGCATCTCACAAACGATTTAGTGGTTTTTCAAGCGTTTGCTAGAGGTTAGTATAGTATCTCAGCCACATTTCATTGTAATTAATTTTTTTGTGATTAATATACTTTACCGGGTAACCTTTTACACAAAAAAAACTATAAATAACGGAAACAAGTTACAAGCCTTAGATAGTTTCATTTCAAATAGCTATATGAAATACAACAAAAAAGAAAAAAAAAAGGATTATCTAACATATACTTTAGCTTTTATTATATATATTGTACCATAAACTAATGACAAACAAAAAAACCAACTAGAAAGTAGGGTTAGGTGGTGAAAGTTACGTACCATTAGGATCTGAGGTCAATCATGCACCATGTTCATCGTTACATATCAATGAAAATCATAACAAATCACTAAGAAAACACAAAGGATGAACTTCAAAGCTAAAGAATTGAACAAAAAAAAAGTAACTAACTAACCGTTCATCCAGTTTAGTGAAGGCTGGAAGTGAAACGCCGTCCGATAAGGCCGGTTATCGGACGACAAAGATTCATCCGACCTAACTTTGTTAGGTCGGACAAGATCTACGTGAAGAACCTTAAGAAATACTATTAGGACAAAAATGATACTTCTCCTCATCATCACTATCAAATGCTTTAGTTATTGGTGTTGCATGAATAAGTTTTGAGGGTTATAAATTTATAGTGATGATGATATTTCACTCTTTTGGTCCTACTACCACAATTATATGACCAGAAAACTTATCATATGCTCGTACTATATAATGAGTGGTGTTTGGTTCATTTGGATGTCTTTTCTGATTATGATTTGTTAAGCCGTCTAATTATAAACTAAAGTAGTAATTACGGAGTAATTTCTTATTTCATGTTAGATAAATACAAATTAGTCACCATGTTGATATCCTTAAAAAAAGTATGAGTCTTTTACAATACATTTTAGACATGTCATTAATTGTCGTGACTTTCAGAGTTTGGTACAAATAATTGGAGTTATATTTTTTAGTTTCTTTTGATGACTTTTTGACCATACATTATCTTTCCTGTCAACTTTGGTTTGTACATGTGTGTGTCAATATTTTGAAGGTTTTGCTTACCATACATAAGAAAGGTGAGCATATTAAGAATATATACACTATGTATAAATTTCTTACTGTTAGGCTAGGTGTAAATGTGTAATGGTCACCGTACCTACCATTGTTGTCTTAACATTTACTCCATTCATCAAACCAACCATCAAACAGTTTTAGTGGTGACCAAACCAAACACATAAAAACATCATACTTTATACAAACATACCTCATGATTATACACAGTAAAAAAGGATTACACCGCGTTAGGTGGTCTGCACCACCATACCAATGCCAAAATACCACCATCATGCGGGGTGGCGGCTTTGTTTTAATGATTTGCATGCGTGGTGGGAGGCCTACCGGAACCACTAGTGGTGCGCGCACCCAGTCTTATACCAGTAGTAATTTTAACCGTTGTACCAAGAACTATTAATGTTAGTATTATTTGATATTCAAAGTGAATGCAAAATAAGCTAAGAACGAGTAACAATCTCATACTGATCATGTATCTTGTAACAAATAAGTGGAACATATTTAACTTTAATAATACTTGACCACAGAATTAAATGAAGATAGTTTATCATGTATAAATGTTTATCATGCTACCAATATGATAATTCATTAATAATACATTCTTCAATAGCAACAACTATTAATCTGCATCATTTTGTCCTTCTTCGGAAGATTAGTGATCTGGGCAACTTATAGTTTCTTCAACAATGTTGATTCGAGCTTTATTCACACTCCGAGCACTCAACTCAGAGATTACCACACTTTTCGTTCCATTGTTAAACGCGAATAGCCGAGCATCTTTTCCAATAGCCAATGTTGGGTAAACCCTGACTGTAATGCATGTCTTCCCTCCTCCTCCAAAGCTCTCAATGACCGAATGATCTATCTGTATTGTTCCCAAAATAAACAACATTATGTGATAACTTCGACCCATTGCTTAATAATGAACCAGTTGATATGGGCTGTGTTCTATTTCAAATGGGTCGTATAAGCTTTTTAGCTAATTGGGAACGGGTCAAACAAGGGAAAGAAATAACAAAAAGAGACTCACGGCATACTCACCAAGGTTCTCAGCGAAATTTCATCTTGTTGAGGATCTATGTCCACAAATCCTCCGTATGTGGTTTTGTCAAGCCCATTCATTTTAGACGTCCTGGTATATGTTGGTTAGTTAGCATTTGAATATGTTATGAAAACAACCGATTTTAAGAAAACTAACCGGCTTTGATCACTGCACATTATGACAACGTATTGTCCGTTACTCTTAAAGACTCTAAAAAAGATTGCAGTTTGCTCAGTCAAGTCCTTAGAAGCCAAAGCTAATAGTCCAAATGGTCCGAGTTTCCCTTTGTTTGATGCATCCTTTTCGCTGCAAATAAGCTGTGGATCAATCGAACTTTGGTCTAGTTCTTTGGCCTCTTCCAAATTAGTTAATTTTAACGAAATCTTCACATCCGCCTTTAAAATAATAAACAACACATTATAGTTCAAAAGAAATAGAACCAGAAATAGGATAGTTAAGAAGGGGCTTACCTGTGAAGCAGTTATGCCAACAACTTCATGTAACGATCCACCTTCAAGTTTCTTATTTTGGAAAGCAATTTTGTTTTCATATAACATTTCAATTTCTTCGATAGGCCATCGTATGAGCTGCTTCTTGTTTCGGTCAAGCCAAAGAGTTCTTGGAAATGACTGCATGTCGTAAGTGAGTCCATAATCTTATAAAAAGCTGATAGCTGATAAAGAGATACTATAATTGAATAACTGATAAAAATCTTGCATTACTTGAATTCCAAACCATCCTCTAATTAACGACTGCATCAGCCTCAGGATGAGACTCGTTCACCCAAGCTATCAAGATCCTGCGTTTTTTCACAGGATCGAAAAATGACTTTGAAGCATAGTATTTCCCATAATCATACCTCAAAGTACTAAGCGTGAAGTCGTTTTGAGGAATATAAAGTTCTGTTGCAGGAATATAATCCCCAATCATGTAGTAGTGTTTCGCAGTTTCAAGCAATCCCACTTTCAACACATGCTTTACTTGGTCGCTCGGGTTAATGACAAATGTATCAGCCCCATTCGTGCTATCAACCCACACAGGAAAGAAATCAGGACACTCCCATACCCCAGTACCTTCAACTTTATGAAGTGGCGAATCATATCTACTCCAGTTGATAAAATCCTCCGTTTGATATAAAAACGCAATCCCAGTATTATCTATATTACTTCCAATAATCATTCTCCATTTTCCATCATCTGCAATCCAAGCGGTGGTCGGGTCTCTAAAGTCATCCTTTTTAATCCCGTCTGGCACGTTTATGATTGGATTACCGGAGTATTTGACCCATTCTCTGAGATATGGATCAGATAAGTCCTTTGGTACAGCCAAATTTTGGACTTGATGGAATTTGTTATTGGCTCCTGTGTATAACATGACAGGCTTGTTTCCGGGGAGAATTATGGTGGAACCGGAGTAGCAACCATTTATGTCAAAGGGGTCGGTTGGAGCAAGAGCAGGTTCTAGAGGGATCCAGTTTATTAAGTCATGCGATACAGAATGTGCCCAATGTATATTTCCAAAGAGTGGACCAAATGGGTTGTGCTGATAGAAGTTGTGGTATACTCCATTGTAGTACATTGGTCCTATATGCATGAATATGGGGACAGTGTGTTAGGACTTGGGATCATTATAAAAATACCAATGTCTAGAATCAGTATATGCCTTCTTGTCTACCAACTATTTAGAATACTTTGTATGCCTACTTGCATTGCAAAAATAACAATTACAGTGTAAAAGGTTCAATAGATTGTGATCCTAAGGAAAAAAAGTTCAATTCTATTTAGTTTTTATGGACAAATCTTTGATAAGAAACTAAAAAAATCTAAAAGCGTTGGTATTTAAGTTGCCTATCAGTCGGTTCGTGTACACAGATACAAAAGTGTGTCAGCATATCACTGTTGATCGGGTTCGAGACGCAAGGTTGCAAACCTTGGAGACGGAATTCGAATCTTTAAAGATGAAAGTCAACGAATCAATCGATGACTTTGCGGCTAGGTTGGGCAAAATTGTAACTGAAGTCAATAGCTTGGGAACAATTTATGAAGACAAGAAACTTGTTAAGAAGCTACTTGCATCCGTTCCGGATAGGTATGTTGCAATTGTTGCCTCAATAGAACAATTTGCGGACTTGAATACTATGTCTTTTCAAGAAGCAATTGGAAGGTTGAAAGCTTTTGAAGGAAGAATGAAGGGTGTTGACACCACTTCTGAAGATCAAGGCAAGTTGATGTTCGGAAGGGCTGAAAAGTATGATAAGAAAGGTCGAGGAAGGAATTCCTCTAATGGCAACGGTAAAGGTCAAAACTTTTCTTCTCAAAACAAATCTCGTGGTAGTGGTCAAGCTAATAACCACAACCGTGGAAACCAAAACAACTCCGGGAGCAAGACGGATCAAAAAAAGAACAAAAGTCGAGACCTTTCAAAGATTCAATGCTTTAGGTGTGATGAATATGGTCACTTTGCTTCTAATTGCCCTGAACGACGTGAACAAAAGCAAAAGCATGAATCAAACCTTTTGAAAACGGAGGATGATGATGACCCAACACTTTTTATGATGGAAAGCGTTCAAGAAGTAGTTTTCTTGAATGAAGAAAAGATTATCCCAAACCAATTGAATACTAAGCCAAACGAGGAAGACACTTGGTATTTGGATAATGGAGCAAGTAATCACATGACGGGGATCCGAGAATATTTTTGGAGTTGAATGAGAATATCTCCGGCAGAGTGAAGTTTGGTGATAACTCCTACATCGAGATAAAAGGGAAGGGTTCGATAATCATTGAAGGGAAAACGGGAGAGCAACGGTTAATCACTGGAGTCTATTACCTACCCGAGCTAAAAAGCAACATAATTAGTCTTGGGCAAGCTACCGAAGGCGGATGTGACATTCGTATGAAAGGTAACCTTCTTACTATGCGTGACTCAGATGGCAAGCTTTTGATGAAGGTTCCTAGAACAAGTAATAGACTTTACAAGATTAAGCTTCAAGTTGGAAGTCCGGTGTGTCTCAAAGCTAAGATGGAAGATGATGCTTGGTTATGGCATGCTAGGATGGGTCACATTAATTTCGAGACAATGGAATTAATGGCAAGGAAGGGCATGGTTGAAAAGTTGCCAATAATTCATCAAGAGAACAAGTTGTGTGAATCTTGTTTGGTAGGAAAACAAACCAAGAAGTCGTTTCCTAAAGCAGCGAAATTTAAGGCAACACATCCTCTTCAACTTATACATGCCGACCTATGTGGACCAATTTCTCCACCATCCATAGCACGAAACAGGTACATATTTGTTCCTTCTCACGGTTTATGTGGACTTTTACCTTGAAGGAAAAAGGTGAGGCATTTGAATACTTCAAAAAGTTCAAAGCTTTAGTTGAGAAGAAGTCAGGAAGCAAGATTATAACCCTAAGGACCGATAGAGGAGGTGAGTTCACTTCAAAAGAATTTACCAACTTTTGTGAAAACGAGGGTATAACAAGACATCTAACCACTCCCTACACACCGCAACAAAATGGAGTCGTGGAAAGGCGAAACCGCACTCTTATGGGAATGACTAGAAGCATCTTGAAAGCACGAGACGTACCAAACTACATGTGGGCTGAAGGAGTTAGACACGCTACATTCTTGATTAATAGAGTTTCAACTCAAGCTCTAGTTAATCAAACTCCATACGAGGCTTTCAAAGGAAAAAAGCCTAACTTGGAGGGTTTAAGGGTATTTGGATGTGTGGCTTATGCAACGGGAACCAAGCCATATTTACATAAGTTAGACGACAAGTCAACACGACTCATTTACATCGGAAACGAGCCAGGTACAAAAGGTTTTCGAGTGTTCAATCCAAAACTAAAGAAGATAGTGGTATGTCGTGATGCGGAGTTTAATGAGGAACTTGGCTGGAAGTATGTTGCTGGAAGCGAAACACACGAGCTAAACCAGTGTATGTTTATTATAGAATGGCACGGTTCTATTGATACGGGTTGTGGATTTGTTAACCCAGGTGTGACCGATGAAGTTGAGGCAGAAGATCAAGAGAATGAAAATAATCATGATGTTGATGAAAATCAACCGGTCAATACCGAACAAGAAGTTCAATTCGAGGCGAATAATGACCCTAATCTTGTGACGGAAACTCAACCAATTATGAGGCGTTCTTCGAGGGTTTCAACTAAGCCAACTAGATTTAATGACTTTATTATGGGGTCTAGTTCAAGAACCTCAGTTGCTAATGAAGATCAAAATCTACTTTTGATTGAAGATGATGAACCAAGAACGTTCCAAGAAGCAAAAGTCTCAAGCAAGTGGATGGTTGCTATGAAACAAGAGATTGAGTCTATCGAGAAGAATGATTCATGGGAATTAGTTGAAGCTCCGGTTAATGTTAATCCCATTGGATTAAAGTGGGTGTTCAAAATTAAGAGAAATCCGGATGGTTCAATTAATAAATTTAAAGCTCGGTTAGTAGCAAAGGGTTATGCTCAAAAGGAAGGAATTGACTATGACGAAGTTTTTGCGCCCGTAGCACGGATTGAAACGGTGCGTTTATTGATCTCATTGGCCGCAAAAGAAGCATGGGAGCTACATCATTTGGATGTAAAGTCGGCTTTTTTACATGGAGAACTAAAAGAGCAAGTGTTTGTTACACAACCGGAGGGGTTCGTGAAGAAAGGAGAAGAAAGGAAGATCTACAAGTTGAAAAAGGCGCTTTATGGACTTAAACAAGCCCCAAGGGCATGGAATACAAAACTTGATAGAGAACTCAAGCAAATGTCTTTCAAAAGATGCCAACACGAACAAGCGGTGTATGTGAAGAAGACAAACAAGTCAATCTTGATTATTGCGGTCTATGTAGATGATCTCTTAGTAACCGGTTCGAAGCTTAGCGAAATTGGTGAATTTAAGAGACAAATGCAAGAAAGGTTCAATATGAGTGATTTGGGAAAATTGAGCTATTATCTTGGCATTGAAGTAAAGCAAGAGGATTCGAGTATCTCAATAAGTCAAGAAAGCTATGCAAAGAAGATCTTGAAAGATGCTGGGATGCATGAAGCGAATCCTACACAATGTCCATTAGAACCTCGAATGAAGTTAAGCATGGACAAGGAAGGAAAACCAGTTGATGCAACATTATATAGACGACGAGTTGGTTGTTTAAGGTATTTACTACACACTCGACCTGATTTATCTTATTCGGTTGGTTTGGTTAGTCGTTACATGCAAGAACCAAAAGAATCACATATGGCAGCTGTGAAACAAATACTAAGGTATATCCAAGGTAGTTTGAATTTTGGAATACGATACAACCAAGAGAAAACCAAGGAGTTAGTGGGGTTTAGTGATAGTAGTTTTGCTATGGACCAAGATGATGGTCGAAGCACAACTGGGCACGTATTTTATCTAGGGAAATCACCTATCACTTGGTGCTCACAAAAACAAAACACGGTGGCTCTATCGTCTTGTGAAGCCGAGTTCATGGCTGCAACCTCAGCCGCGTGTCAAGGGATATGGTTACGTGGATTGTTGAGTGAAATAACCAGAATGGAAGAAAGAGTGGTGGTCTTATTTGTTGACAACAAATCGGCTATTGCACTTATGAAAAATCCAGTCTTTCACAGGAGAAGCAAGCATATAAACACACGTTATCATTTTATCCGAGAATGTGTTGAAAGAGGCCAAGTACAAGTTGAGTTTGTAGGAGGTGATTTGCAACGTGCGATATTTCGACGAAAGCTCTCGCAAGGATTAAGTTCAAGGAAATGCAAGAGTTACTCGGAGTTGAAGACCTCCTTATCTCGAGTCAGAAATTAGGGGGGTGATTGTTGGTCTAATGTCTATTCGAGCTAATGAGTAGTTCACAAGCACGAGCTTATGTGCAGTCCAAGTAGATCCGAGCTTATGGATAACTACAATCGAAGTTCTAGTATAATTAGTATTCTTATTTTTAGACTTTAAGATAAGTACTTCCTAGTTATATTAGAGTCCTAGATGGATTAGGAAAAGCTGTTTTCTATTCCTATATAAGCAAACCAAACGAGCCAGGTTTGGTTGTACCATCAATATCAGTTTTTGTAAAGCAAGTACTTTTCTGATTAATACTAGCGAGTTATTCTAGTATCCAGTTACTGTTTTTATGTTTCTGTTGTGAACCACGATCAGATTCTGGACTTGAATCACTAATTCGGAAAATGAAGGTAATAGCAGGTGGTATGATATTACTTACCATTAGGATCTTCAGCAACCAGTGAATCATCGTCACATATCAAAGAAGCCATCACCATATTTAGAATATGTGAAGTAGAAAGGTAAAAGCCGAATAATATAAAGAAGTCCAAATCGATAAGAAAAATACAACTATATAACTAACCGTTCATCCAGTTTTGTGGAGGCTGAAAGTGAAATTCCGTCCGGTATGGCTGCTCCAACCGCAAACCATAAAGAGACACCAACGTAATAGTATTGGATTGAACATGATCAAAGTGAAGCACCTGCAGCAACATTACTAGAAGCATAATGTAAGCTATCCTCATCATGGCTAAATGTTTGGTGTAACGAGTATTGATGATTATCAAGTAGTTGTGTGCCTGTTTAGTTCTCTACTAAGTCAACATATCTTAATAATAAGGTCTTAGGTATGACTGTATAAGTTGATCTTTACGTATAACAACCATCATATATAATATTTATAACAAATGTTATGTAAGACTATTAGTTCCAAGGCTGACATAATATAATACCCAATGGCACAAGTAATGCTATTTAATAAGCATAATTTACTTAATTGAAAAGTAAAACTTATCTGCGCGTAGTACGTAGGCATCAACTTGTACCAATGATATTGTGTGTTTTTATAAATAACAATTTTTTCAAGACCAAAGACATGTAAAAAGCATTATAATAATGCCTAAGGGTCATTTTTTGAATGGGTTAAGCTTTCTTAAGTAAAAGACATGTTAGAATTAATATGAAAATCAGTACTTGAGTTAAAACCAACCTGTAGACGCAAAGAACGGTATAGTTCAAGAGTTGGTACAAATAATTGTCATAGTTAGTTTTTTATTCTTTTGCTAAAAGTCGTAAACCATATATACCATGTCGTTATTATACAATATCTATAATATTAAAACTAACACTGTTTGGGATTTTTGTTACCTTGATGTATGCAGCATAAGATGTAAAAGAAATAATCACGCTGCTTAAGTGATTTATATAATTTGAGGTTTTGGGCAACTGGACACGGAAATTTATTTTACTCATACTGAAACTTAACCACTAAAATGGAGTCTTTTACATCATGTTTAAGTACTAAAATAATCTAGTCGGACTAACTTTCTTCTTATATAACAAATCACGTTCATGAATGCATCCTTCCATATATCATCTTGTTCTTCAAAAGATTAATGATCTGTACAGCTGATAGTTTCTTCAACGACGTTAAATCGAGCTTTCTTAACACTCCAAGCATTCAACTCGGAAACCACCACACTTTTTGTTCCATTGTTAAAGGCAAAAAGATGGGCATCTTCTCCAATGGCGAATGTTGGATAAACCCTGGATGTAATACAAGTCTTTCCTCCTCCTCCAAAGTTCTCAACGATCGAGTGATCTACCTATAAACATATCAAAACCAACTACATTAGATGTCGTATTTGACATTAAGAAAAATAAAAGAACTACGTTTACCCACCAAGGTTCTCAGTGAAATTTCATCTTGCTTAGGGTCTATGTCTACAAATGCTCCATATGTGGTCTTATCAAGCCCATTCCTTGCGGAAGACCTGTGAAATGTAGGTTTTTGACATGTTAGCCTGTTTGTACAAGAGGCCATATTTTTCCATATAAACAAAACGGGTTTAGTATGGCTGTATGGGTTTCTTTTGTACACATTTTGGGGTTTGTTTGGGTGAAACAACATATCAGAACGGGTCCAAATGAGCTAAAAGTAAAAGAAAATCCGACCCGTTGATTGCCGGGGAATTGAGACAGTTTAATTTGACTAAAAGACTTTAAAAAAAAGGGACCTGCTTTGATCACTGCACATTAGCACAACGTATCGATCGTTAGTTTGGAAGACCCTAAAGAAGATTTCAGTTTATTCAGTTAAGTATTCGGAAGCTAAAGCTAATAGCCCAAACGGTCCAAATTTTCCTTTCTTAGATGCATCCATTTTACTACAGATTAACTGCGGATCAGTCCAACTTTCATCAAGTTCTTCAGCTTCTTCTAAATCAGTTAGTTTGAACAAAATCTTCACATCAGCCTTTAAAAAAGAAATACCACTGTTAATGCATACGAAGCTGATATAAGTTAGATTGTTAAGAGGGCTAAGGGCTTACCTGTGAAGCAGTTATGCCTACAACTTCATGTAATGATCCACCTTCAAGTTTCTTATCTTACAAACCGACTTCATTTTCATGCAACATTTCGATTTCCACAATAGGCCATTGTACGAGCTGCTTCTTGTTCTGGTCGAGCCAAAGGCTTCTTGGAAATGACTGCAAGTTACCAAGAAAATTCAAGATCTTATGACAAATTAAGCATATGCATAAACTAGAGAAAAATTTAAACTAATCTCAAATTACATGAAGCCCGGACCATCCTTTAGCAATAGCATCAGCTTCAGAATCAGATTCGTTCACCCAAGCCATCAATTTCCTTCGTTTTTTAACAGGATCAAAGAATGATTTCGAAGCATAGTACTTCCCATAATCGTACCTCAATACTAAGCGTAAAATCATATTCAGGAACATGGTGTTCTTTTTCAAGGTTATAACTCCCTATCATGTAGTAATCATTATCATTTTTAAGCAATCCCACTTTCAACACATGCTTAACTCTCTCAGTTGGGTTGATGACAGATGTATCAACCCCATATGTACTATCAACCCACACTGGAAAAAAATCAGGACATTCCCATACCCCGGTGCCTTCAACTTTATGAAGTGGCGAATCATATGTAGTCCAATTAATAAAATCTTCAGTTTGAAATAAAAATGCCATCCCAGTATTATCTTTGTTACCTCCAATAATCATTCTCCATTTTCCATCATTTGCAATCCAGGTGGTGGTCGGGTCTCTAAAGTCATCTTTTTGTAATTCCAGGTGGCACGTCTATGATTGGATTACCGGAGTATTTGACCTATTCTCTAAGATATGGATCAGATAAGTTTTTTGGGACGGCTAAATTTTGGACTTGATGGAACCTGTTGTCAACTCCTGTATATAACATTATAGGTTTTTTTCCTGGGAGAATTATGGTGGAACCGGAGAAGGCACCGTTGATGTCATAAGGTTCGGTTGGAGCAAGAGCAGGTTCAAGAGGAATCCAGTTTATTAAGTCATGCGATACAGAATGTGCCCAATGTATATTTCCAAAGAGTGGACCAAATGGGTTGTGTTGATAAAAGAGGTGGTATACTCCGTTGTAGTACATTGGTCCTATATGCATGAATATGGGGACAATGTGTTAGGACTTAGAATCAATATAAAAATACCAATGTCTAGAATCAGTATATGCCTTATTGTCTACCAACTATTTAGAATACTTTGTATACCTATTTTCAATGAAAAATAACGATTCAAATGTAATAGATTTAATAGTCTGTGATCTTAAGGAAAGAATTGAAGTACTTGAGTAACATCCCCATACTACCGCAGGAGTCAATCATTCTATTATAATATATCGTCTAAGGTTATAAGTTACTAATTCGGAAAATAATAAAGGTAATAGCAGGTGGTGGATATTACTTACCATTAGGATCTGCAGCAACCAGTAAATCATCCCCCAATCAGTCATGAGACATTGAGACATGTTCATCATATTAAAGAAGCCATCACCATATTTAGAATATGCATGTACAGGAGAAAGGTAAAAGCATAAAAATATATATAAGTCCAAACCAACAAAAAAAATAAAATAACTAACTAACCGTTCATCGAGTTTTGTGGAGGCTGGAAGTGAAATGCTGTCCGGTATGGCTGTTCCAACAGCAAACCGCGAAGAGACTCTAGCGTAACAGTACTGTTGGATTGAACATGATCAACGTGAAGCACCTGCAGAAATATCATTAGGAGCAACATGTAATCTATCCTCATCATTGCTACTAGTTTGGTGTAGCAAGACTTAGATTTGATGATTATTATGTGGTTATGTGACTGTTTAGCTATCTACTAAGTCAACATATCTTAATAATAAGGTCTCAGGTATGACTGTATAAGTTTATCTTTACATATAACAACCATCATATATAATTAATAAAACATTTTTATGCAGGACTATAAAATCAAGGACGGCATAATATAATACCCAATGGCACAAGTAATGCTTTTTAATAAACATATATATTTTTTTTTTAATAATGCCTAAGGATCATTTGTTGAAAGGATTAGGCTTTCTCAAGTAAAAGGACATGCTAGAATTAATATGAAAATCAGTACTTGAGTTAAAACCAACCTGCAGATGCAAAGAATGGTATAGTTCAATGCAACACCTTAAATGAAATAAATACGTTATAATATAACTTGGATGCTTTATAAATGTGTCGCTACGTTGTGATTAGATAGCTATCACTATTGAAAAATATGTACTTTATAAATGGATGATGTATAAAGTATAATCATGAATTCAAATCTTATAAACCGGAAGTCAGCTCAGTATATGTATTTAAATCATACTGCTACTCAAACTTGATACAATACAAAATCAATCGCAATTCAAGTTCAAGCTCATTCGAGCATGTAATTCTCCTTTTGCAGCCCTATGTAACAAACTACTAGACGTAGGACAATTTATGTTTGCCTTCATCCAAATTGGCCTTTTAGGTTAAAGGAACATGGAAACTTATTTTACTTAAACTGAAACTCCACAAAAATGGAGTCTTTACATCATGTTTAAGTACTCAAATCATGTAAGCAGACTAATTTAATTGCTTCCATTATAATGAATAAATACATCCTTCCGTACAAATAATCATCTGCATTATATCTTCTTCTTCAGATTAGTGACTTGTACAGCTTATAGTTTCTTCTATGTTGATGCGAGCTTTCTTCACACTCCAAGCACTCAACTTAGAGATCACAACACTTTCCGTTCCATTGTTAAAGGCAAACAGATGGGCATCGTCTCCAATGGCAAATGCTGGGTAAACCCTTGATGTTATGCAAGTCTTTCCTCCTCCTCCAAAGCTCTCAACAATCGAGTGATCTACCTGTAAACATCTCAAAACCAACCACATTAGATGAATAGATGTCATGATCAACGCAGAGAAAAGAAACAATGAAAGAAGTCAAGAACTAAGTTTACTCACCAAGGTTCTGAGTGAAATTTCCTCTTGCTTAGGGTCTATGTCGACAAATGCTCCATATGTGGTCTTATCGAGCCCATTCCTTGTAGAAGACCTGTGAAATGTAGGTTGTGGAAACTTTAGACGGGTTCAAATGGACAAAAATGGGTCAACTTGGGTTTTGTATAATCTTTTTGGTTGGTGTGGGTGAACTAACAAAGTGGTCCAAATGAGCTAAAACTAAAAAATCTTGGGTACATTTGACTTTTTTTTTAAATGGCTCGATTTGACCGGTTATCCTATTAATGAATATTGCCACTTCTAACAGACTTTGAATAAATGTTTGAGTTACTAACCGGCTTTGATCACTGCACATTAGGACAACGTATCGTTCGCTACTCTTATAGATCCTAAAGAAGATTGCAGTCTGTTCAGTTAAGTCGCTGGAAGCCAAAGCTAACAGCCCAAATGGTCCGAATTTGCCTTTGGTTGATGCATCCTTTGCACTGCACATAAGCTGTGGATCAACCACGCTGTGGTCCAGTTCTTCAGCCTCTTCTAAGTTAGTTAGTTTTAAAGAAATCTTCACATCCACCTTTCATATAAAAAATATCACAATGTTAATTCAAAAGAAGCCTAAACAAAAGTAAGATTTTCAATTAAGAGAGCTAATTACCTGTGAAGCAGTTATGCCTTCAATTTCCTGTATTGATCCAGCTTCAAGTTTCTTATCTTCAAAATTGACCTTGTTGTCGTGCAACATTTCAATTTCCTCAATAGGCCATTGTATGAGTTGCTTCTGGTTTTGGTCTAGCCAAAGACTCCTTGGAAACGACTGCATATTATAAGCAAATTCAGTATCTTATAATTAAGCAAAAACATATATACCAGGAGACTAAGAAAAGCAAAGAAAAAATATCAGTCTTTGATTACATGAAGTCCGGACCATCCTTTAGCAATATCATCAGCTTCAGAATCCGATTCGTTCACCCAAGCCATCAAGATCCTTCGGTTTTTAACGGGGTCAAAGAATGACTTTGAAGCATAATACTTTCCATAATCATATCTTAAAGCACCAAGTGTGAATTCATTTTGAGGAACATAGTTTTCTTTCGCAGGACTATAATTCCCAATCATGTAGTAATCTCTAAAATAATCCCATAATCCCACTTTTAAAACATGCCTTACTTTCGGGCCCAAAACAGATGTATCAACCCCATTCATGCTGTCAACCCGCACAGGAAAAAAATCAGGACATTCCCATATCCCAGTGCCTTCAACTTTGAGAAGTGGCGAATCATATTTAGTCCAATTAATAAAATCCTCAGATTGATATAAAAACGCGATCCCCGTCTTATCTTTCTGACTTCCAACAAGTATTCTCCATTTCCCATCATCTGCAAGCCATGCGGTTGTTGGGTCTCTGAAGTCATCGGGCTGGATCCCATCTGGTAACTTTATGACTGGATTAGAGGTGTATTTGACCCATTCTCTAAGATATGGGTCGGATAAGTTTTTTGGGATGGCTATGTTTTGGACTTGCTGGTTATCAGAGTTGATTCCAGTGTATAGCATAACGGGTTTGTTGCCTGGGAGGATTGTGGCTGAACCGGACCAGCAACTGTTGATGTCGAAGGGTTCAGTTGGGGCAATGGCGAGGTCTAATGGGGTCCAGTTTATCAAGTCGTGTGATACTGAATGTGCCCAGTAGATTTGGTTACTAAAGAGTGGACCGAATGGGTTGTGCTGAAAGAAGAGGTGGTATACTCCATTGTAGTACATGGGTCCTGGATGCATATTTATTGATCCATTGTTAGTTAAAAACCCTCGACATACGTCAATCAAGCTACTCATACTTAGTTATTGATATTGTGAATTTAAAGAAATTTGTCATGTGATGAACAATAATGGCACAAACAAATGAACAATCCAGAATGACTACAACTCAAATACAGAAGGATAACAAGGTTAATAATATAGCTTATTAGCTTATTGACATTGTTTATCAAAACATGTGTTTGAAAGAGGCTTATTGGCTTATTTAGGTGCAAATATCAAATAAGCCGAAGCTTCAAGTTAGGGTCTTTGTTTTTAACAGTTTAAGTTGTTTTATACAAACACCACAAATTTAGATTAGATCACAACACACATGATAAAAACCAAAAATATATCTGACCACTTTGTTCATATTACGTTGTGTTTTCCGCTTATGTATGTACCTTCTTGAAAAAAAATATATAGCGTTTAACTTGACATATAGATATACTTAAATAACTATTCAAATTATCAGAATTTTTTTTAAGACAGTCAAGAACAGTAAAATGTGTTTCAAACTAAACTTGTTGATTATTTCTAATTACCAGTATCGCATCTATAATTTCAACAGGTTACAAATCAGTCTTTAATGGGTAAAGCAAAAAGATTCAGATAGTTACAGAAACGTATGGAACATAGCTTATTATGACAATAAGGATTAAAACATTTGTAAGTAACACAACCCATTCCGAACCATTTTGACCCGATCATTGACCTTTGTTTTTCTCAGACGCAACTAGTTTACCACCTCAACCAGTAAGCTACTAATAAAAAGATCCACCAAGTAAAGTATATGCAACAACAATAATCTGTAATTACAAAGGAAACAATAACTCGAAAAGTAGAAGACTAACCATTAGGATCTGCGTCAATAACGTGCCATGTTCATCGTTGCATGTCAATGAAGTAACAACAACATTAAGATTAACATGTTACATAAACAAGTCAAACCTTAACAAGAACACAAAAAACTAACCGTTCATCCAGTTTTGAGGTGGCTGGAAGTGAAAAGCAGTCCGGTAAGGCTGCTCCACCGGAATACTGTTGGATTGAACATCAAGTACTAGAAATAGTACTAACAAAATAACGGTTTTCTCCATTACTAGTTTAGCAAATGTTTAGTGTTAACCAAGATGATTTATAAATATCTTATGGTCAGCTGGATATTTATTTAATATTCCTTCAAATATGCTTAAACCAGATGTAAAATAAATAAACAACTCAACATACATGTACTATTTTATGCACACTAGCATTATATTTTAATTTTCATTTGTTTTGTTTTGTGTGGTTGGTGGTTGCACAACAGTGGAGACATTGATGTAATTTTGCGGTGCAGAGTTAGGCTGCATGCAGTAGAGCCGATCGACACTCGATCGAGGGCTCTACCGCGATCGATTCCTTTCGATCTTGCTGCTGTGGGCGATCGATCGACTAATGGTTTTAGGAGGGAAGTGATCGTCTCCCCGATCGACTTTCGGTTTTTTTTAAATAAAAATGTATATTTGTGGGGTATGTTTTTTGTAGTGTAGGTCGCCTTATTGGGGCACCCAATCGTCTGAAGGTCGCTGGAGAGAGAAAGCTGACATGGCAGAAAAAATGAGAGGGATTGAGTGCCCTTACTGGGGCAGCCTTATTTTTTGTAAAAAATTTTGTTTTTCTCAAAGTGCATCTAGTCCAAAAAAATTATTTTTCTTGTTATGAATATTTTTTCGTAAATGTACCAGGTCAAATCGTGTCCTGATTCCGTCACGTCCTCCTCCAGTCAAGCATCATACGCTACGTTATCACGCGTGGTGTTGTGTTTTTGGTGAGATATTGTCACGTTGGTGATAATGACTACCGAGTAGTGAGATAGATAAATAACCCTAAATATTAATTAATACATGCGTTTGGTGGTGGTAATTGATGACGACTACCGTGTGTTTGTTTGCAAAGAGAAAAAAATGATGTGACACTAAATTAAGAGTAATTATTTTGGTTATTGTTATATTTTTTTCGTCTCAAAATTATAGTTTATGTTTTCTTTTTGAGATGTCTAAAAAAAATTATCCAATTTTCATTTTAAGTAATCAAAAAAATTTAATGAAATAATATTTTATTTGAGTAATTAAAATTAGTCAAACTTTTATTAAACTGTGTGATTTTTGTTACAATAATTTTGAGAAAAAGGGAGTATCAGTCTAACTTCGTTTGTTACGAACAAATCTTAACTTTAATATTATAAATTTAAGAGATTATTGTCTAATCTCAAAATCAAGGCTGTCAAGATCGCGATCCCGCGTAGGATCGTTTTTGTCTTTGCAAGATCGAGATCGTATGATCGGATCGCGATCCTACCAATTTGTCATAGTTTGTAAACAAATGATAAACGAGTCAAGCTGTTTTACATTTCTGCTCAACGTCAAAGATAAATTCATATAATATCCTCTTGAAAATGACAAAGTTCAAAATTCAAACACCAAAGTAATAATACAACACACAAAATCAAGTTTCAATCGTTAAATTAACGGTTTAGCGGAATAATATTACATAACATGAGTCCTAAATGTCTCAAAACATACGAGTCATCTACATGATTACAAGGAAACATACATTTCATTAGTGCCATTTCAAAACATATCATTTGATTAGTTTAATCACAATGAAGTAAAATAAATTGAATTATTAAAAACTTTTAGGGTGTGTTTGGGGAGGGCTTATGGGGCTTGGGCTTCTAAAATAAGTCGGCTTATAAAATAAATCTCGTTTGTCATGCTGGCTTATGAAATCATAAGCCCCTAATAGGGGCTTAAAATTTTAGCCCCATAAAAGGGGCTAAAAACTTTAGCCCGGGGCTTATGAACCATAAATTACATATTTACCCATAAAAATATATAACATATACCATAAAACTCATTTAATTATATCATTTTTAGTAATTTTGCAATAATAAGCCCCAGCTCATTTGCCAAACAAGTGTACCAAAATACAAATTTCAATTTCGGCTTATAATAAAAGCCCTAGCCCCAGCCTCAGCTCCAGCCCCAGCCTCATCCCATTGCGCCAAACATACCCTTTACCCTACAAAAATTAATCATTAAGACATTGTCAATCAGACAAAGAAATTGGGCCGTTCAAAAAGAATAAAATAAAAATTGGTATATGTTTGACAAGATATCTGATAGAGTAACGTGATAAACTAAAAAATTGGATAAAAGCCAATCATGGTAATCTATGTTCGTACCTAGTGACACAAATGATGCAATTAAATATACATATTATTTGTTAAATATTTTTAGGCGTCAACTTGGGTTGTGTTTACTTATAAAAACAATTTTATCAAGACTTTTTGCTCAACAAAAAAAAGACTTTATTTTTTAATATTTAATGTCTTTGATCCAGGGTATTCATGGGTTGGGTAATATCCGAATAAACCGAAAACCGAAACCGAACCGAACCGAACTCGTAACCGAACCAAACTTGTCAAAACCGAACCGAACCGAAATAAAAGTTCGGTTTTCGGTTCGGTTATGGTTTTAGCAATCCAAACCGAAAACCGAATTTAAATAAATATATATTTTTTTATATATTTATATAAAAATATATATTAAAACTCTTTTATAATATATATATAATATTTTTGAAGCTTGAAATTATTATTTTTTCAAAAAATATATATAAATAAATGAATAAATTATTAAATTTGGGTAATTCGGGTTATTCGGTTCGGTTTTCGGTCGTTTTTCGGTTTTCGGTTCGGTTTAGTCAAATTTAAATTCGGTTCGGTTTTCGGTTATACTCAGAAAAAAAATTTAACCGAACAAACCAAACCGAACAAACCGATAACCGAACCGATGAACACCCCTACTTAGATCCACGAGGGTCATTGGTGGAACCTGTTAAACTTCGCACGAAGTAAGAAAAAAAAACTAATTACTTCTGGTGTATCTTCAATTACTTATTTCAACATGAACGATAGAGTAACCTAAACTTAGTCTTAAAATCAAATGGCATCATTTTGATGGCTGTAGACAGAGACTCATTTATTTTACAATTATTATGATGATGCCACTTGGTTTTAGGCCTAAATTTAAGCCCCCTTATCATTTCTCACACATGAATTATAAGTCCTGTTTGTTTAACAACTTGGTACAGTGTTTTTTAAACAAAAGGCAAAAAGAACAGTATTAGACGTTTATTATTTGCATTTAAACAAGACGTGGACACTCGACACGCATGATTGTTTTTAGAGAGTGTTGTGCCATTGCACAAAGACCGCGTTTGACGAGAGCCACAAAGTTTCATGCACTTATATTATATATACACACAATATGAGGCTTGATTTTAATTAATTCATATATTACTTATGCATATGTATTGAGTGTGTGTTACTTTAAAGGTCTTTTTGTGATGATAACACGGGACCAACAAAATCCACGACGCTATGTCAGACACCATTAGTTGCAAACATTGAAGATGAAATATCTGAAAATAATGGATCGTGTGTGCAATTATTTGCTGGTATGCTTTAGCCAACTCTATGAGGTCAAGTCATTTCGTGTACGTTTTCTTGTTACTTATAATCATATTTATGATATAAATTATATTTTAAGTTTATTGTTCTGCTAAGCATCTTAAAAACTATGTTTGAGAAATAAAAGTATAGAATTAATATTTAATTATATCAAAGTAGTCGAGATATATTTTTTTTTTTTTTTTTTTTTTTTTTTTTTTGTTGCAAAGGTGAATTCATTATATTAAACTCCAAATATTACATCATAAGAATAAGAGATAAGCTTTTGGACAACTCCTAAAAACTGATACAGAAAAACAAAAAAACACTGGTCATATACAAACACTGGTCATATACAAAGTAGTCGAGATGACTATCATCTAAGTCGTGAAACAGTGTAAACCTTAGGCTAGTCCCAATCGAAGGGTGAATATTGGTTGGGCAACAAAAAAAACAACTCATGACCGATGTTAACATCAGTTATATGGGATGTAGACATCGGTTGATAGATCGGTCGAGGGCCTTTTATTTAGGACATCGAGCTAAAATACGACCGAGGTTAAGGCTTCTCTTTCCCAAGCTTTTTTGCCCGTTTGGGCTAAATTAAAAAAAAAAAAAAATTGACCGTTTGGTTATTTAAAAAAAACAAAAACAAAAAAAAAAAAACAATTTTTTTTTAAAACAATTTTACCACTCTATAAATACCAACTTCACCTCAAACACAATTCACCACTCACCATTTCTCATCTATATTCATTTCAATCTAATTCTCATCCAAGTTCAAAATGTCAAAGAAAAATACCCCACAATCAAAAAACCGACGATCACGACTACCACAAAATGCCCCGAATATGAATTTCTAGCCGGAAAACAACTTCGAGTTAACCGGCATAACACCACAACAAAACCGGCCTATTCGCTTTCGTCCACAAAGTTTTGATTATCAATCACAACTAGCCCAACCAAATCAAAACCAAAACCCGTTTTATGTTAACCGTCC
Organism: Chrysanthemum makinoi; assembly: GCA_910596185.1. Classification (NCBI taxonomy): domain Eukaryota; kingdom Viridiplantae; phylum Streptophyta; class Magnoliopsida; order Asterales; family Asteraceae; genus Chrysanthemum; species Chrysanthemum makinoi. The sequence goes on along the minus strand of OU343217.1, from coordinate 293,603,573 downwards.
TTTTGTCCCACCGCAACGTCCTTACACCGATTACCGGCAAGAACCTAGTGGGTCGTCGTACCATCCAAACATGGACTTCATTTATCCTTCTCAACCGTATCAACCTTATTCCCCGATTCGAAGTACTAATCTTGACATGAATTTGGAAGATTATTTGCCGGAGTATAATACACAAAACTACCAAAGTCAAGATGCTTCGATGGGCCAAGGTTCGGGTCATGGTTCGTTCCATGATTCCATTCCCGTTAAAGATTCTGATGATGAAAAAATCGCCTCCGCTGAAGAAATGTCCCCTCATCAAACCAAAGCAGCCATCAAGGCGTGCTTCAAAGGCCAAGGACAAATGCAAGAAGCCCGAAACAAGCAAGGGGAAAGCCAAGAAGCACGTTGAAGTATGGACAAAGGCGGACGAGGTCGCACTTTCTAAAGCTTGGGTTTATGTGTCGGAAAACTCGGCGAGAGGAAACGCCCTGAACAGCTTCAAGTTTTGGGAGTTAGTGATAGACTACTTTAAAAAAGAAACTGGCTCAGACTGAACCTATGACTCCATCACTACCAAATGGAAGAGTAGGATTCGTAATAGGGTAGGTAATTATTGTGCTATCATGAAGAATATCAAGAATAACCATGGAAGCGGTGAGAATGATATAGACGACACTTCAAAAGCTCTTAGAGAATACCGTATGACGTACGGTCATGATTTCACTTTGGAGGAGTGTTGGGAGGTTTTAAAGGGTCATGCTGCTTGGAAGGACACTGAGATGCCGGATTTCCAAACAAATAGTCATAAGAAAACAAATGGTTCTACCACTACCTCTGGTTCAACCCAAGCTCGTGATCCTTTCGATGTCCAAGATGTTGATGATTCTGATGAGGAAGGGACTAGAGAATCACGACCGGTTGGTCGTGACAAAGCAAGGAAGAAACCATCCTCCTCCTCTCATGATGATGATGTTCCATCAAAATCATTTGTAAAATCGTTGGCCAAAACTTTCTTCAAGACCAAGAAGCCGTCAAAAGGGGAGAAAGGTAAGAATAAGGAGGGTTTAGAAGATACTTGGTTACGGTTGAGGGAAAAAGAGCTGGAGATGAAAAAGGAGAAACTTGAGCTCATGAGGCTATCAAAACGGGAGTCCGACATAATCTTCTACAACACCCCAATCGACCCAACTTTGACCGGACGACAACAACAAGAATTGATGAAAGTCAAGGCAACAATCAAGGCATGCTACGATTTAGATTATTAGTTTAAGTATTGCAATGTTTATTTTAATTTCGTATTGTAATGTTTTTTTTAATTTGATATTGTAATGTTTTTTTAAATTTAATGTTTGAATTAAAAGAAGAAAAAAAAACTTTGGTCATCGACTGTGGCATCCGGGTCATGTCTGGTCGCTGGAGAGAGAAAGATGACGTGGCACTGGTGACCTTGGTCATCTCCGGTCACGATTGAGACTAGCCTTAGACCATCTCTAACCTTTCCGTCATTTGAAGATTTAGGGCCCGTTTCTTTTTCTTTTGGAACCTCTGTCTGCTAATGGGAGTGGCGCCATTGACATATATTAACATTTTTAATTTGATGAGGTCTACTAATTTTGTTTAGAAAGTGTGTGTTAAAGGCATATAAAACCTTACTTGTCTCCAACTAGAAGTTCTAAAAGAAATGGAACCCACTTATTTTTGAGCCACTTAATTCCTAAACAAAAAAGAAACATGTCCTTAGAGCACAAAATTTGAAGATTCGCATAAATTAATATTTTTTTAAAGGATGTAATTTTCACCAAAAATATAGAGATGTACTATTCATCCTCTAAAATCTATGTTGAAAAAAAAAAAGAAAACTTCAAAACCGATTAATCATACCAATTTTTTTATTTGTGTAAATCGATCAGCCATGATCAACGATGGTCAAACTTATCGGAAACTTGCAAATCTTGTCGGGAATACCCAAAACTCGCTGTGAACTAGTTTTAATCAGTTATAGTCCTGTTTATATCTATTACAAGAATGTTTTTTAAACAAAATCTTGCTAGAATACCCAAAACTCATCGGAAATACTCAAAACTTGTCGAAAATGCCAATCTGATTAATCACTGATTAATCACGCCTAAACCGATTATAAGCTACAAGAGGGTCGACCGTTTAACTAGCGATTCACGATTTTTGCAACCTTGTCTAAAAGTTTAATTTATTGTTTAATCAACTTATCAATTTCAACTATAGTTATCGTAATAATTGAGCTACAATAAGACTAATAAGCAAATTAGAGATAAGGATGCACACTATGAACTTTGTAACGCTTTTATTGGACATTTATGGGGTCGATATGGTAATTTAGAATATTAGATGTTAAATTATGCTATGAAAAATACGTATGCTTTTAAAATTATAAGTTTTGCTTTTGTAATTTGTTAATTTAAATTGTTACTTTTTTGTAACTTAAGGGATAATAGTTTTGGAATATATGTTTTTGGAGTAGATCTTTAAAGATGAAAAAATTTGGAGGTGAAATATTTCTGAAAGATGCTAATTTTATTTTTTTATTATTATTTTTAGAGAATAATTAAAGATGGAGATATGATGATGGTTGGAGATAGTCTTATAAATATTGTTAAAGCCTTTTACAATATTTTTACTAAATCTTTTACACATACAATAATATTTTATATATATATATATATATATATATATATATATATATATATATATATATATATTTATTTACTTATTTTTTTCTATATTTAAATCATCAGTTCTGAGTTCTGACACTTGTCAAATTCTTTAAATAGGAAGATAAGTAAGAGATTTTGGTAAGAAGATTTAGCATTTGTTCTCAATTCATGTACTAATTTCGTCCTAAATTTGATGTCCGTTTTGACTTTTTTAATCTAACTTTTACCTTAAATATTTTTGTTTGTATTATATAATACTTTGTGCAAAATATATGAATAGATTGTGTTTTAAATGTATTTTTCATTGATATAAATTTCATTAAGAATTATATAATATAAACAAAAATATTTAGAGTTAAAGTTTGATTCAAAAAATTAAAACGGACATAAAATTTAAGACGGAGAGAGTAATTAAAATCAATCAGTGACAACAATGATGGTTCGGTACTTTACCATATATATGTCACATGGCATGTTGTTTTCCTATTCGTTTAGATGTGAATGCTGCCAAAACATGGTTACACACTTTTTGGACGGAGATATTCTAGGGAGAGAAATGATATATGGACTTAAACTTAGGCCTAATTGTAAGTCTAAAAACAAGTGTCAACATCTTTATAGGTTGTAAAATAAGTAGGTCCCTGTCTGCAGCCATCAGGATGTTGACACTTGTTTTTAGGCCTACAATTAAGTCTAAGTTTAGATCCATATATCATTTCTCTTCTTGTGACAAATGGATCTCATGGTTTTATAGGTTTATCAATCTTACATAGTAAAACCTTGCAAGACTGAAATAGGATTGAAAATAACATACGATCGGAGTAACATCTATGCTAATATGGTAGAATCGTTATCGATCTCGATCTTACTATAAAACAATTTTTCTGTTATCGAACAAATCTTTTATAAAACTTTGGCCAAATTTTGACACTTTAATCCAATGTTTTTTTTCCTCAAGGTGAACAAATATATTACTCTCAACAAAAATTTACAAAACTATAGGACAATACACAGACAAGAATTTACAAAACTATAGGACAATACACAAACAATCTCTGTGGACTGCCTATAGCCTCAACAAAACATAAAAACTTGAGTCAAATGTTACTCTTATTAATGATCCTGTTAGGAGTTGATGGATAATAAGCTGGTAAGCTGGTTAAGCTAAATGGCACGTGAGGCGCAGGTGTGTATACACACACGTGAGGTGCACGTGACATATACTCCTTTGGTTTAACCAACTCTCCCGCCCAATGTCTTCCTTATAAATACTTGTAACAACATTTCATTAGTTAGCTTTTGTGAATACACTTTTCCCTCTACATTTCCGTTCATCACTGTAAACAATCTGTAACAAACTTCCATTGATAATACATTGATCTTTCGATAATCTTTTCTTGTTTTGATTGTCCAAGACTTGTATACAACCAGTTAACATTCTTAAGTGAATCTAACTGAGTCTATCAATTGGTATCAAAGACCTTTCCTGGTGAGGTCTCATTACAACAAATTCTGTTCAGTTTTCCCGCCAAATTCTGTTTTTCTTCAAGATCCAAGATTCCGGCAAGAAATTCCGGCAATCATTTCATTCAAGATTCAGAGTATTACACTGATACTCTGTTTTTTAGTCTATGCTATCCGTCAGAAATATGACCAAGTTGTCAAGTATACATCACAACCATGAGAACAGCGCATTAGTGCTTAAATCATCTGTTTTCGGATTAATGGTTAGTTTTGTTTGACTTGAGGTTGGCCAAGAACAGTTAAAAGTTGTCAGTAATTACTCAATTGAAGAAGAAGGAGTAATAACTGACAACAAGATTCATCCATAATTCAAGAAATAACATAGGACAATGGCACCATCCACAAGAGCAATTGGTACCAGTAGTGGTGGGGATAACATTGATGATAACATAAGAAGATATGTTGATGAATCATTGGCTGGATTCAGACAAACAATGGAACAGATGATGAACCAATTCTTGCAAAATCAGTTGAATACTGGAGTGGTGGCTAGAACATCAAATCAAGGGCAAAATGGACAAACTCAATTCAGTAGGATGACTAAGGTGGAGTTTCCCAAATTCTCTAGAGATGATGTCAGAGGTTGGATGTTTAGGTGTGAACAGTTCTTTGCAATTGATAACATACCTGATGACCAAAAGGTAAGACTCATCTATGTGCATCTTTTTGATAAAGCATCGTTATGGCATAGACAGTTCATTAGATTACATAGGAGTTGGTGTTGTGGATGTGTATAGAGATGTTATTATTCGTGAGATTTGGTACAAGATTTGATGATCCAATGTCTGAATTGAAGAATGTCAAATATGAAACTAATGCTAAAGACTATCAAGATGTGTTTGATACTTTGCTAAGTAGGGTGGATATAAGTGAAACTCATGCAATTAGCTTCTATCTTGGGGGTTTACCAACTGAATTGGAAATGGGGGTTAGAATGTTTAAACCCACATCTTTAGTTGAATGCCATTAAGAAAAAGAACAGGATGCAGTTTAGTATGGGAAATGAGAAATTTGGTGTTAATCAGGGTGTTGCTAATAATAATAGACCCTTGTTACCCCTGCCAAATGGTAGCAAAAGTTGGAACACTAGACCAAATAATGTCCACCCTAAAAGGCAGTTAACACAAAAGGAGTATGATGGCAAAAGAGCAAAGAATTTGTGCTTCTATTGTGACAAAAAGTTTGTTCCGGGACATAAGTGTGAAGGACAATTGTTTAATTTGGTTGTGTTGGCTGAGAATGAGGAATTGGAAGAAGAATTTGAAGATGCAAAGGATGATTTAGATGAGTTACAATCTGATGAAGTACAACCACATATCTCCTTGAATGCATTGAATGGAGAAAGTTCATACCAGACATTAAGAGTAGTTGGGTTGTTTGGAAATAAACATGAATTACATATCTTGGTTGATTCAGGGTCTACACATAATTTTTTAGACATTAATGTGGCTAAGAGAATGGGGTGTCACATAAGAAAAACTTGTCCCTTGGCTGTCACTGTGGCTGGTGGTAGGAAGCTGCTTAGTGTAAGTGAATGTAAGGGGTTTACTTGGAAGTTGAAAGGGCAAACTTTTGTATCTGATGTAATGCTGCTTCCTTTGGGAGGTTGTGATATGGTTTTAGGTATTCAGTGGCTTTCTACTCTGGGTCAAATTATGTGTGACTTCAAAGAATTGAGAGTGCAGTTTGTATATAAGGGCAATAAAGTGGCATTGAGGGGAACTCATAAGCCCACAGTTCAGTGGATGAAAGGGAAGAAACAATTACAAAGGTTGGAAGGAACACCACAAGCAGAGATCTCCATGATGTGTGTGTACCCAAACACTGGAATAGAACTCAAGTCTATGGGGGTGGAAGAAGACAATAAGGAGGTGAACCTTAAGTTGGAACAAGTACTTGATAAGTATGATGATGTCTTTGCTGTACCAAAGGAATTACCTCCAAAAAGAACATTTGATCACAGAATACCTCTTCTTCCAAACACACAACCAGTCAATACTAGACCTTATAGGCATCCTCCTGTGCAAAAAGATGCCATAGAGGCCATGGTGAAGGAATTTCTAGAAGCATGTGTGATTAAGCAAAGTCAAAGTCCATTTGCTTCACCAATTGTGATGGTTAAGAAGAAGGATAATAGTTGGAGAATGTGTGTAGATTATAGACAACTGAATAAGCATACAGCGAAGGATAAGTTCCCCATTCCAGTGATTGATGAGCTTATTGATGAATTACATGGAGCTGCAGTGTTTTCTAAACTGGATCTGAGATCAGGCTATCATCAGATTAGGATGTATGAGGATGATATATCAAAGACTGCTTTTAAGACCCATGAAGGACACTATGAATTCCTTGTGATGCCCTTTGGGCTAAACAATGCACCCTCCACTTTTCAAGCATTGATGAATGATGTGTTCAAGGCTTATTTGAGAAAGTTTACATTGGTATTCTTTGATGATATTCTGGTCTACTCAAGGAATATTGTTGATCATGTGCAACACTTGACTGTGATACTTGAGACTATGAGGCAAAATAAGCTGTATGCTAAAAAATCTAAATGTGTGTTTGCCACAAACCATGTTGAGTATCTGGGACATGTGTTGTCTGCTAAGGGAGTGGCCACTGAACCAACCAAGATAATTGCAATGCAAAATTGGCCAGTACCTACCAATCTTAAGCAGCTGAGGGGATTTCTTGGTCTTACTGGTTATTATAGAAAGTTCATTAAAGATTTTTCTACCATTAGTAGACCATTGTCACAACTCTTGAAGAAAAATGATTTTAAATGGTCTAATGAAGCTTTGACAGCCTTTGAAGCTTTGAAGAAAGCCATGATCCAAGATCCAGTGTTAGCTCTTCCGCACTTTGAACAACCTTTGAAGTAGAAACGATGCATCAGGAAGTGGAATTGGAGCAGTGCTTCAACAAAATGGCCATCCCATTGCCTATTTGAGTAAGATTTTGGCTCCAAAACACCAACAACTCTCTACCTAAGAAAAAGAATTCTTGGTTGTGATGTTGGCATTGGAGAAGTGGAGAGGATATTTGTTGGATAGGCATTTTGTCATTAAAACATATCACTACAGTTTGAAATATTTGTTAGACCGAGGATTTCTACCCTGCACAAATGAAATGGTGCCCAAATTAATGGGCTTTGACTATGAGGTCAAATATAAGAAGGGGTTGACAATGCAGCGGCGATGCTTTGTCAAGAGTACAAGAAGTTGGGACATTGATGCACCACGTAGTTACTATGACAACTGCATTGGCTACTAGAATAGTTGCAAGCTGGGATGCAGATGTGACACTAAAAGCTATCATTGAACAATTGCAGACTGGAAATACAAGTAAGAAACATTATGTTTGGGGTAATGGTCAATTACTAAGAAAAAACAAGTTAGTGGTTGGTCAAGATAGAGAGCTAAGAGTAGATTTGATTTCTCACTTTCATGGTGGAGCTTTTGGAGGCCAAGATATGTTCAGTATTGTATTGGAAAGGCTTAAGAAAAGAAGTGAAGCAATATGTCAAAGAATGTATTACTTGTCAGAGGTGTAAACCAGACTTAGTAGCCTACCCTGGTCTACGACAACCTCTGCCCATTCCTCAAAGGATTGGGAAAGTATTTCTATGGATTTCATTGAAGGATTACCAAGATCTAATGGCAATAATGTGATCTTTGTAGTAGTTGACAGACTTACTAAGTATGCTCATTTCATGGCTCTAGCTTACCCCTTCACAAGAAATTTCAAGTAGCTCAATTGTTTTTGGAAACAGTTTACAAGTTACAAGGGTTGCCTACTACAATTGAATCAGACAGAGATAAGGTTTTCTTGAGCAGCTTTTGGAAAGAATTGTTCAAACTTTTGCAAGTTAAGTTGCTGATGTCCACCTCATACCACCCACAAACTGATGGTCAGACAGAGGTAGTGAATAGATGTTTGGAATATTACCTAAGATGTATGTCAGGAGACAGACCTAAAGAATGGACAAAGTGGCTATCTTTGGTTGAATTGTGGTACAACTCCAATTTTCACACTTCTATCATGACTACTCCTTTTGAGGTTGTATATGGTCAAGCTCCACCAGTACATGTTCCATACATAGGGGGTCTCAGCAAGGTTGATGCAGTGGATAGGACCCTAGCAACTAGAGAACGTGCCATTCAATTGCTTAAGTTTCATTTGGGAAGAGCACAAAACAGATGAAGCAGCAAGCGTGATAAAGGTAGAAGTGATAGGATGCTTGAGGTGGGTGACATGGTCTTTTGAAACCGCAGCCCCACGTGCAGTGTCCATTAGACAAGGAAGGCAAAAAAAATTCTCCCCAAAGTACTTTGGACCTTTTAAGATCATTGGTAAGATTGGACAAGTGGCATATAGGTTGGAGTTACCTGTTCATAGCCAAATACACAATGTCTTCCATGTATCTCAGTTGAAGCTTTGTAAAGGAGATCCTCAATCATCATAAGTTATTGACCTTCCTAGTTGTAATCAAGAGGGATTAATAACAGTGCAGCCTATGTCCATTCTAGATAGGAAAATGGTTAAGAGGAGGAATGCTGCTGTGGTGTATAGTTTGATTCAGTGGACTAATGGGACACCAGAAGATGCCACTTGGGAAAATTTGGAAGAATTATATGCTAAATTTCCAGCTTTTGATTCACATTCTTGAGGACAAGAATGATTTGAAGAAGGAAGGATTGTTAGGAGTTGATGGATAATAAGCTGGTAAGTTGGTTAAGCTAAATGGCACGTGAGGCGCAGGTGTGTATACACACACGTGAGGTGCACGTGACATATACTCCTTTGGCTTAACCAACTCTCCCGCCCAATGTCTTCCTTTAAATACTTGTAACATCATTTCATTAGTTAGCTTTTGTGAATACACTTTTCCCTCTACATTTCCTTTCATCACTGTAAACAATCTGTAACAAACTTCCATTGATAATACATTGATCTTTCGATAATATTTTCTTGTTTTGATTGTCCAAGACTTGTATACAACCAGTTAACATTCTTAAGTGAATCTAACTGAGTCTATCAGATCCTTGATATCATATTATGATTTTAAAGAGGGAAAGAAACATGTTATACGTAGTAATATCGAGAGGTAATGATGCCATATTTCTTTATAGGGTGAATGCTGAATATACGTAACAAACTTTTTCAAATTAACCAATATACGTAACATACTTATTTTATTATCAACATACGTAATATACTTTCAAATACCTACCAATATACGTAATATTGACAGGTTACCACTTTAAAAAGGTACAGTATTGGTCCCTGTCGTTTATATTGGACTTTCACCGTTAGTCCTTTGACATTTTTTAACTTAAAAAAGTTACAGTAATGGTCCATGTGGTTTTCTTTGACTAACAACGTTACTCCTTTAACTTTCATCTTTTTTATATACGTTTTTATACACGTTTTTACACACGTTTTTATATACGTTTTTTACACGTTTTTTACACACGTTTTTAAATACATTTTTATACATGTTTTATGCACGTTTTTATACACGTTTTTATGCACGTTTTTACAAGTTTTTATACAAGTTTTTATGCACGTTTTTATACGTTTTTATATACGTTTATTACACACGTTTTTATGTACGTTTTTTACACGTTTTTATACACGTTTTTACATACGTTTTTATATATGTTTTTTACACGCTTTTTACACACGTTTTTAAATGCATTTTTATACACGTTTTTTACAAGTTTTTATACAAGTTTTTATGCATGTTTTTATACACGGTTTTATGTACATTTTCTTACACGTTTTTATACATGTTTATACATGTTTTTATTCACATTATTTACACACGTTTTTATATATGTTTTTTTACACGATTTTATGCACGTTTTTATACACGATTTTATATATTTTTTTACACGTTTTTTAACACAGTTTTATATACGTTTTTAAAAACATTTTTTAAACGTGTATAAAAATATGTATAAAAAGTGCAAAAACGTGTATAAAAACGTGCATAAAAGCGTGTAAAAAACGTATATAAAAACGTGTGTAAAAAAACGTGTATAAAAATATGCAAAAAACGTATTTAAAAACGTGTATAAAAATGTGTGTAAAAACATGTATAAAAACGTGTATAAAAATGTGTGTGAAAACGTGTAAAAAACGTATATAAAACGTTTGTAAAAACGTGTATAAAAACATGTCTAAAAACGTGTATAAAAACGTGTGTAAAGAACGTGTATAAAAGCGTGTATAAAAATGTGCATAAAAACGTATACAAAAATGTGTATAAAACCATTTATAAAAAAAATGAAAGTTAAAAGACTAACGGTGAAAGACAAAGCAAACCACATGGACCTTTACTGTAACTTTTTTAAGTTAAAAAATGTCAAAGAACTAACGGTGAAAGTTAATGCAAACGATGGGGACCATTATTGTAACTTTAAAAACTGGTAACCTGTCAATATTACGTATATTAGTAAGTATTTGAAATTATATTACGTATATTGATAATAAAATAAGTATATTACGTATATTGATTAATTTGAGAAAAGTTTGTTACGTATATTCAGCCTTTATCCTTCTTTATATCCTAATTGTTTATACAACTATGAAACATGAAGTAATCCTATGTATTGTAGGATTTCTATTCGTAAGTTGTTTGAACTAGAAATTTTCATTCAGATTTGTCCGTGATATATATTGTGTAGAAATGTATAACACTAGAATTTTTATTAGAAAAAGTAACATTTTAGTGGGATCGTGATTGTTCGTTTTCTACAGGTTCCATACTTCCAGGATCTTCAATAATCAAACAAACATCATGTGTGAAACATCATCAAGAATAATAAGAACAAGATAATGGGTTGAACCCTTTAAACTGATATTATATAATCGAATGGGTTACTTTGTGACTTACAGGATCCTATCTATATATACTTAACGAATGGGTGCGAACTAAACAAATGTGTCGGTTATAGTTTGTAACCGTTTATAACCGCCCCTTAACTAACTTTCATAACCGCTTGGCGATTATCTAACTACTACCAACCGCTATTCGGTTGAAATCTTTTATTCTAACATTTCTAGCCCTTAGGCTTTATTCTTAACATAACAATAAACATTTGATCTAAAACATTAAAGGCTAACATTTCCCCCCCTAATGATTTAGCATCAAATTCTGTTGAGTGATCTTCAATGTTTCTTCAAGCAATGTCTTCAAGTTTCATTGCTCGTCTTGATGCTATCTTGTTGTCTTCTTCATCATCTTCAAGACTAATACCAAAACGATTATGACTTGTCTCTATTGCTCCATCCTTCACTCTCTTTCCTTCGGTCTTGCGGTCCATGGCCAAGCCATCATTGCTTATGCCTCCTACATCTTTTGACTTTTCACCCCAAGGTACGTTAGCAGCTTCATGGCGTACTACAATGAGATCAACAAACTTCTTATAACATGCATGTAGTGCTTCATCATCTTTGGTATCTAGTCCTTGAAATTTTGCAATCATTCCATACTTGTCACTCAAAACGTGTACCCTTTTCTCTTTTCCTTCTTTGTTTCCATTTCTTTGTGCAACGGTTCCAAGAACAAAATTGTTCTTCCCCTTTTTTCTGTTTCGCGATTTACAACAACAAAGATATGTTTCTTCTCATGATATTAAAAACGTCTCTTGAATGATGATCAAAAACATGAATTGTTGTGTTGTTTGATTCCATAAGCTCTGATACCATGTTCGTTTTCTACAGGTTCCATACTTCCAGGATCTTCAATAATCAAACAAACATCATGTGTGAAACATCATCAAGAATAATAAGAACAAGAGAATGGGTTGAACCCTTTAAACTGATATTATATAATCGAATGGGTTACTTTGTGACTTACAGGATCCTATCTATATATACTTAACGAATGGGTGCAAACTAAACAATGTGTCGGTTATAGTTTGTAACCGCTATAACCGCCCTTAACTAACTTTCATAACCGCTTGGCGGTTATCTAACTGTTACCAACCGCTATTCGGTTGAAATATTTTATTCTAACATTTCTAGCCCTTAGGCTTTATTCTTAACATAACAATAAACATTTGATCTAAAACATTAAAGGCTAACAGTGATATCCGGATTCGATCCTACAACCCAAATTTTGTGAAGACGAAAACGATTTTAGGTAAAATCAAGATCTTGAAAACCTTAGATGGTTTTAGTTTTATTTTATTTAACAAAAAATGCATATTATATAATTTTTGGTTTATATTAGGATATTTTGTAAAAAAAATACAAAAAGAATTGTTTGGAAGACACAGATAAACCAAAAAACAAAAGATGTCATTGTTCTACATAAAAAACATATTGCTTAACATATGGATTTATAAGTTCAAAAAGAAAAATATATGGATCTAAACTTTTAGGTGTTATTGATCATCTTAGATATTGGATCGTATCAATTACTCACAAGATTTATGAAATGGAACCCATTTATCTTAGCTGTAATATATGATGACCCATTTCACCTCAATCCATTTTGACCCGTTACCAAACCCGCCCATTTAACAGTCTCTTGAAGTTCAAATAAACTGATTGGAATTCCAATTAGGGGAGTTTGGTGTTATCGACTTTTTAGGGACTATAGCAAGCCAAAAGACTTCAAACCAATCCATGTTGAATGAGCACTTTGCATGTGAAGAGTCGAGAGATCACGTAAATAACATTTAACTATATCATAGTACAACTCTTATAATTCTTGCCGTTCATAGACATTACCATAAGTATCCCCAAATATAAATATAACTACAACCATACCTCACTATCACAAGCCTAAGCAGATACAGTTTTTGGCTTCGCCCCAATCTTTCTCCATGAAACACTGGGCATGATCTGTTTCGTGTCAACCCGGTCTTTAAACTGAACTGCAACGTTTAGTAGTGAATCAAGAAGTGAGTCTGAAAGGAGATGCGGTTCTAGTCCCAATTCAATAAGTTTAGTGTGCTTGGCATTGTAGTAATGTTCTTCTGCTTCAACTCTTGGGTTGGGTACGGATATAGTTTGCACTTCGATTCCAAGCTTCTCTCCAGCTTTTGTAACAAGTGATGCAAGTTGGTTCACGGAAAACTGCTCTGTAAATTGATTGAATACCCGAAACTCGCCTCTTTTTGCTGGATTTGCAATTGCAAGCTCCACACACTGGACTGTGTCTCTTATATCCAGGTACCCTCGAGTCTGTATTTGAAAAAAGAAAGTGTCAACTAGACGTATAGTTTATCTAAAAGACCACCAGAAACATAAGTACTCGTATATCTTTGTATCTAACTAGACCTGAATAAAACACAAGATGACAACTACCCAAACATAAAAATTATCCCAGTTGTAAAGTTGATTAAAGCCTCTTAGGACGAAAGTGTCTGGAGGTCTTGGGTTCGAACTTCGAACCCTGGGGAGAAAATTAATCCTCCATTGGCCACGGAGGTTCACCTGCGCCGACTTCCGGCTATCCAAAAGGGCAGGGATGGAGCTTGAACTATTTTACCGGAGGGGTCAAAAGAGATTTAATTATTTTTAAGGGGGCCAAACATGTAAATTGTTCTATGTTAATATTTTATTTATAAAAATTACACTGAAAAACAAGCTTGCAAATCCATTTTTGGGGGGGCCACATCCCCACCCTGCCCTTGAGAAGCTCCGTCCATGCAAAAGGGTAGTCGGCTCGCAATGTCGAGTCGGAAACCCAGGTATATATATAAAAAAAAAAAAAAAAAAAATTAAATCTAGAGTGGACAATCCTTTCATATAAATGAAGTCAATTTATGTAATGTTTTTATTGACAAATATTCAAGCTGTAAGCAAAATAGCTCAAAAGAGAACTGTAAAACGGTTTAAAACAAAGGTACATTCGAACTTTTGTAACATTATTTATACCAATCAGTGATACCATTACTTTACAATTAGCTTTTATAGTTGTAATTGTATTAATATAAACGCAATCTGGAAAATAAAAAGGATAAAAAAAAATTGACGGCGGGTCAACATAACTCGCTTTGACCCATTCTAAATGTTTGACCATTTTGACCCATTTCCCTACATGTCACCTATTTTTCAACATATACCAAAACCCTATAACTCCATCTCTTTGAGTCTATGTAAACTGCTTAACATGAAACTGTCGATTAACCCTGGTCCGGGTTAGTTACCACTCAACATGACAGAAAACACCAAACAGGATCTCAAATTCTCAGTTAGGTATTTAAACTCTAATGTAAGGCAGATAATAGTTATAATGTAACACGCAAAAATTTATTAGCGAGTTAGCTGAGTTATTTAACCTGTCCTCCTTTGCCATAAACAGTAAGCGGATGACCAACCGCTGCCTGAACACAAAACCTATTCAATGCTGTTCCAAACACTCCATCATAATCAAACCTATTGTAAAGTTCGTCATGCATTTCGGTCTCAGCAGTCCTCACACCATAAACCACACCCTGGTTCAGATCAGTAGCTCTTATCCCCCATGCCTTGCATGTAAATGCAATATTGTTTGAATCGTGAACTTTACTCAGATGATAAAATGAGCTAGCTTGTTTTGGGTAAGGTAAAGTGTCGGTTCTGCCATTATGAGTTATAGTTATATACCCTTCTTCAATGTCGATATTTGGTGTCCCGTATTCACCCATTGTACCAAGTTTCACAAGATGACAATCCTCAGCGTACTCCTTTATGGCGAATAAGACATTAAGGGTGCCGAGTACATTGTTTTGTTGAGTGTACACGGCTCTTGATCTGTCAATCATGGAGAACGGGGCAGATCTTTGCTCTCCAAAATGGACCACAGCATCGGGTTTAAACGATGTGAATGCCTCTGACAAAAACTCAAAGTCACAAACATCACCAATGTATAGATTTATGTCTTTTTCGGTTAATGATCTCCATCTTCTGATACGGTCATGGATCGATACAATGGGTGTGAGTGAATCAAGCCCAAGCTGGTCATCAAAATGACGACGAACAAGGTTGTCAACAATGGCAACTTCGTAACCCTTTTTGGATAAGTGAAGTGAAGTAGCCCAACCACAATAACCATCGCCACCAATGACCATCACTCGTGTTGGCTTTGATTGCAGACCGGAGCTTTCGTCAGAGCCAGACCCTGCCTTTGTTCCGGTTTGTTGGAGAGTAGTTGCACGTACTGAGAATAGCCTCTGCGCATTCCTTCTGCTTAAGGTCTGGTTTTTGAATAGTTGAATTGAAGTGCGTGAAGTGAATGAAGTTGGTAATGAAGCTAAGCTTTGTTTTAATGAGTTAGGGCCGTTTTTGGAACACGAGGATACGTTTAATGGGCAGGAAGCGGATAGTAAATGTGCCATTTTCACATAAAACGCTTTCACCCAAGATTTGCAGTATCAGTATCTAGTACCTACAATATATAAAAGAACTATCATCAATATTAAATTTCGATAAAAAAACATGGATAATGTTACATTTTCATCAGAAAGAATTTTCAATTATTAGTATTTATTCCAAAAAATCAATCATAAAGTTGAAAAATAACCTTCTAGTCTTCAACAAGTCAAATGATTTCAAACCATCTTTGAAAAGCAATTAAACCATAAAATTGCATATAACATAACTTTATCCAAATGCAAAATCTTCTAACTGGTCAATTAATTAATATATATATTTTTTGTTCAGTTCATCAAGTTAAATACTAATAATTATAAAGATAGAATAGCATCTAATTAGTGAAACAAAACATAAAAATGAAGTAGGATTATATATACCTGATGATGATGAAATGAGCAGACAATAAGAAGTTGGTGTTGGTTACTCCGTTTTATTATTTATTATCTTGTTTGTTTGATAGATAGAGCTCAGTCATAAGAAATTGATGAGGAGGAGCATCGAGGAGCATTGTGTAATGGATATTCCTCTTACCCCAATGTTGCATCTTTTACATGTGTGCACCAATTAACCTCATACTTTGTTTTTTTCTACATTCATCACTATCTTTTATTTTCATTTTTCAAAAATATCTAGCTTTGTTATCTTTATCACTATCACAAAAGAACAATTTCAAAAATATCTAGGTTTGATTGATAAGCCTAAAAGTGTGATCAATTTTGTATTTAAATGGACGTGACATTGATTTATTGGTTTGTAAAATAAAAGGTTTCTATGTTGTAACCAACTGAATGCCGCCATATAAGATTACACATACATTTAGACGAGAATTGCTAGAACTACACAAAATTTACAAAAAAGTATTCACACAATGATGTGACATGACACTTAGAGGGTCGGATATAGTGGCGAAAACATAGCCGAATCCTACGTGTCAACACAATCGGCAAAGCCCAACTTCTTATTTCACTAAACCCCAATTGAAATGTTGATGTTCACAAAACTGTTAGTCGTGTAATATTGATAGGCCCGTTTATTATGTTTGGGCTATGGCCCGATGTTATGTTTATTATTTAGGGTTGTCAAACTATATAATGTATTGGTTGGTTGATTAATGAGGATTACGATTCATTCTATAACTCTACATGGTATCAGCCTAAGTGTCGATCCATCCAAACCCTAAATTACACAACTTCCGCTCCATTAAAAAAAAAAAAATTGCTACTGTTCTTTTTATTTTGGTGTCGATCGTTGGTATTAAAGATTACTAGTCGAATTTATTGGTTTTGTTTGGTGGTCGATCGTTGGTATTGGTATTAAAAGATTACCAGTCGACTCTTCTTGTGTTACTCGTTTGTGTACGATCGTTGGTAGCTTACAAATTACCAGTCGACTTTATTGATCTGTTTGGTGGTCGATCGTTGGTAGAATAAAGATTACCAGTCGCCTTTCTTGTGTTACTCGTTTGTGGTCGATCGTTGGTAGCTTTCAAATTACCAGTCGACTTTAGTTGTTAATTGTTTTCTTGTTAAACCTTCACTACCCACTGTTACAATCATCCTACCACCCTACCTCTTTTACTGTTAAAAACATATCATCATGACTGGACAAAACCCACCCCATCCTCAACCCGTCATCTTGTTTTCGGATAAGCTTATGACGATCACCAACTTGAATCAACTCATTCCCGTGAAGCTTGACATCGATGAGATGAATTACACCTCTTGGGTGTATTTTTTCATGCATCTATGTCGTGGTAATGGCATTGTTGATCACATTCTTAGCACGGAAGAAGCAACATCAAGTAGTGATCCTCCTAAGGATGCGTAATGGATTAAAATTGATATTATTATCCTCTCTTGGATCTTTGTGACATTGTCCTCTAATCTTCAATCCCGTCTTGTTGTGGATAATCCCCAAACGCAAAGGCGCGGGGACCTCCTTGCTTCAATTTTCAATGACAACAAACGCTCCGTTCTCTATTGCATTAAAGACCGAAGGCGTGCATTAAACTCGATTTGAGTATTGATGCCTATTTTCGTAAAATAGAAAAAATGGCCACTGTTTTAAAGAGTCTTGGTTCTCCACTTAGCAATGATGATATTGTTACGTTTTCTTTAGAAGGGTTGCCGGTGAAGTTCGATAATGTTGCTACTATTATTGCCCATCGTGAGGTGTTTCCCGACCTTAAGATGGTACGTTCTATGCTCACTACGGAGGAGATGAGGTTGAAGTCTCGGCCACAAGACGTGTTTGTTGATTCTCTTCGTCATCCCCAATGGTTTTGTTGACAAGTAATGCTAACACCTCTCGCCCGTCTTCTTTAGCCCCGGCCAAGGTATTCAAACCATGTTTTAATTTTAATAAGTTCATGTCGGTTTGGGTGGATTGCAAATTTTGCATAATGGTGTTTATGGGTTGTCACATGGAACTAACTCTCATTTTACAGTGTCTTCTAATGCATGTTTAAGTTCACAAGATATGAATACTTTACAAAATCTTTTGGCTAAGTTAGGATTGCATGGGATCCCGTCTCAAAGTGAACAATACAAAACTCCACCCTTAGCTCTTCACACCGCCCAAATATGACTCCCCTGTTTTAATTATCATACTTACGCCCCATCCTACCACCCACAGTTTCACTTATATGGCCCAATCATACAACCCTACTCAACCCAACAATAATCATTGCTACGGGTTCATCGGATGGGGTTTGGGGTTTGTTTGGATCAGGAGGTTCCCCATCAGTAGGTGACATGGGGGGTTCATCAACAGTAGGTATGGGGGGTTCGTTTGGATCAGGGGGTTCTTCATCGCAGGTCCAGCAGATGGGGGGTCACGTCTGGACTCCTTGTCCTCTGCCAGTTCAACAGCAGATGGGGGTCAAGCTTTGGACAGTTTACACTCCAATGTTTCTATAGCACATGGTTTACAGGTTCAACAGCAGGGTCCGGTTCAACCACTTGCACCTGGTCATCAGCAAGGTCATTTACATGGGCAAGAAACTGTGTTACCTAGTACCTTTAACACAGTGGCACTTCAGGATCCTACTGCTGGAAATTGGAATATGGATACAGGTGCGTCCTCTCATATTAATGAATCGGTTAATTGTCTTAGTGATATTTTTAATTCGTGCATTTACCCATCCGTCGCGGTTGGTGATGGGAGCTATATTCCCGTTACCAACTCTGGCCATAGCATTTTGCCTACACCTTATCGTCCTCTTATTTAAATTTCTTAATTTAAAATCTTAATTACTCCCAATATTGTCAAAAATTTAATTTCTGTTCGTCAGTTTGTTCATGATAATTATTGTACGGTTGAGTTTGATCCTTTTGGTTTTTCTGTTAAGGACTTTCAAACGCGTCGGGTGCTGCTCCGCTGTGATAGCAATGGCGATTTGTACCCTGTCACACAGCCTTCCACAATTCCGCATGTTTTTCTTACAAGTCAGTATACGTGGCATCAACGTCTTGGACATCCAGGAAATGAAGTGTTACATCGTGTCCTTTCTAGCAACTCTATTTCGTGTAATAAAGAGAAGTCCCCTGTT
>OU343217.1:293509424-293584351 GCA_910596185.1 Chrysanthemum makinoi | reverse complement strand
CAAGTCAAATGATTTCAAACCATCTTAGAAAACAATTTAAACCATAAAATTGCATATAACATAACTTTATCAAATGCCAAAATCTTCTAACTGGTCAATTAATTAATATATATATATTTTTTGTTCAGTTCATCAAGTTAAATACTAATAATTATAAAGATAGAATAGCATCTAATTAGTGAAACAAAACATATAAATGAAGTAGGATTATATATACCTGATGATGATGAAATGAGCAGACAATAAGAAGTTGGTGTTGGTTACTCCGTTTTATTATTTATTATCTTGTTTGTTTGATAGATAGAGCTCAGTCATAAGAAATTGATGAGGAGCATCGAGGAGCATTGTGTAATGGATATTCCTCTTACCCCAATGTTGCATCTTTTACATGTGTGCACCAATTAACCTCATACTTTGTTTTTTTCTACATTCATCACTATCTTTTATTTTCATTTTTCAAAAATATCTAGCTTTGTTATCTTTATCACTATCACAAAAGAACAATTTCAAAAATATCTAGGTTTGATTGATAAGCCTAAAAGTGTGATCAATTTTGTATTTAAATGGACGTGACATTGATTTATTGGTTTGTAAAATAAAAGGTTTCAATGTTGTAACCAAGCTGAATACGCCATATAAGATTACACATACATTTAGGCGAGGTACTAGAACTACACAAAATTTACAAAAAAGTATTCACACAATGATGTGACATGACACTTAGAGGGTCGGATATAGTGGCGAAAACATAGCCGAATCCTACGTGTCAACACAATCGGCAAAGCCCAACTTCTTATTTCACTAAACCCCAATTGAAATGTTGATGTTCACAAAACTGTTAGTCGTGTAATATTGATAGGCCCGTTTATTATGTTTGGGCTATGGCCCGATGTTATGTTTATTATTTAGGGTTGTCAAACTATATAATGTATTGGTTGGTTGATTAATGAGGATTACGATTTGTAACGCCCCGACCCGACAAGGGTAAAGGAATCACAAGTAATGGTGTCATATCAAAGCAAACATATAAACCAAAAGAAATCTCAACATAAATATTGAAATAATCCAAGTCAAAAGACTTCAATACATAGGTCAAGCGGAATAACTCCAAAAATGTCTAAAATATAAAGTCTTAAATGGCATCATAAGATCAAAGCTAAAATCTCTAAGGTAAGTCCACTCAGCACTCATCCCAAGCAATACCCACTCAATGCTTAGATACCGCGCGGAAAAAGAAAAGTGCGGGCTGAGCTTCAAAAGCCCAGTGAACAGATATACAAGCAAATGACTACGAAACAGAACGAATACGAAATATAGTGAAAGAAAGATAGTGAAATCATAATCATTTCGAAAGATAAATCAGGATATGCGAATAAGTTTTATAGCTAACTACCTCGAGCCCAAACACATATGCCATATCAAAAACATATCATAAACACATAAGGCAACATTTTGTAAGGGAGACCTACCAGAGTTATGAAGGACGTGCATGCACGCAGCATCAATCATCAGATAACATATAGCATATAACATATAATATATAACATATAACAGATCTAGGATGCACCCATACGCCCCACAGACATACATTGATAATATAATATAAATTGAGCTCATAACAAATACAGATAAGGGACGTGGCAGAACTTCACTCTACTGCCCTAGAGTCATGTCAGAAGTGCATTTGCTGACACGGACATGGAACCCCCATGACTAGTTAATAATTGGCTCGGGTGTCAAACTATCTTAGGTCAAATAGAATGTCATAACTGACATAGATCATATTTTATCAAATATTTAATCATGTTTTCAAAATCAAAGTCTTCATATCGTATAGTTCAAAATCAAATGTTTTATGATTCAAAAATCAAAGTTCAGATAAGCAACAGCTCAAATAGACACATTAGGGTTCATAGCAAAGGCTTAGAAAATCCTAATATAAAAGCGAAAAGAAAACATTATACGAAACCTTTACTGAAAAGGTCAGAATATCTGTACCTTATTCCAAAGCAAATGATCGAAAAGAAGACACAGGGAAAGCAAAGAATTACTCCTTCTTCACAGAACCTATATACATTAATGTCGTATATATTATTAATGATTCCATAATCATCAAAATGATCTTTTAATATTTTAGGGTTTTATAATTAAATGAGACTTAAATGTTTTATAATTAATATCGTAGATTAGGGTTCATTATGTCATTAATTAAAGTTTAGGGTTTAATGTGAAAATAGTTTAAACGTCTTAACTCACACATAAAATAACGATTTAGTATATTTAGCTTCAAAACCCTAATCAACTCTCGTTTATATTCTAGGGTTTCTATTCTTTAATATCTCATTAATATGCATTAACTTACATGTTACGTCTTTTAATGACTCGTTACTTAACCTAACACGTCATAAAACAATCTTTCCTTTTATGTTTCACCATATACGTTTATGATTTTATGTGACATACAAGTTACTTATTACTCGTATTAATTACACGTTTACACCATTAGGGTTTAGCATTCCTTATTAGATTAACATGTCAAAACTAGGGTTTACATTTACATAACCTTTACTTAATTAATATACTTCCAAAAACTCATATGTGACTCGGTTCAAATTAGGGTTTTCGGCTATTAGGTTTTACACAAGTCCTAGCTCATCTTCATACTTTACTTATTCAAGTTATCAATTTTATACCTTATTCGAATATCAAGCATGGTTCGGTTATAGTTTCATATGATTCGGCCTGATATTAAATCAACACAAATATGACCCGATTCAATATTACATATTACGTAACATACTCTTAAATATTTGTAATGTTTAGTTTTTAGGGTTTCCTTGTTTTTGGTTCTACACGGCTCGACACAAGAAAAAGAAGAACATAACTCGACCAAACGAAACATGATACATTAAACAAACGCATAGCATAACAAGGAAGACAAATAAGCATGATACCTTAGCTTGGTTGATAAAAATCTCGACAAGAGGGTTTGAGACTCGGCCGAATAGGGAGAAAAGAAAAAAGAGAGGCAAATAAAACTAGGGTTCCAATCTTGTGATTATGTGTTGTATATATAGTAGTTGTGTTTGAGTTAGACTTGGAAAAGGATTGGGTTTTCGGTTTGGCCCAACCGAATCACAACCCAAACGCACACCATATGGCCTTCGGCCTTGTCCCACGAAACAAAATCACGACCCAAATCATTTGAACATTAAATCTTCGTCGTACCAAAATCGATCACGTAATATATATTTTAGTTAGGTTTTTAATTATTCACAAGTTAACTTTTAATTTCATTAAATGTCATAAATATATTTTACATATTTTATAAATTTTAAATTCCAAGGGTATTTTAGTCTTTACTCAGATTTTAGATTTTCAGGTTTTACAATTCTTCCCCTCTAAAGAAAAATTTTCGTCCTCGAAAATTGAAATGAAACGAAATGAAAACGAAAACGAAAACGAAACGTAAACGAAATGAGAACATACCAAACTATTCAAAGAAATGAGGATAACTAGCTCGCATCGACTCCTCGGTTTCCCAAGTAGCCTCACGTTCCGGATGATTTTTCCAAAGAATCTTAACGAATGGAATGACTTTATTCCTCATAACTCTTTCTTGTCTTTCCAGAATAGCTTCCGGTTCTTCAGATAAAGACATATCGGATTGAATTTGATCAAACGGATAAGAAGCAACGTGTAACGGATGGTAGTTGTATCCCCTTAGGAGTGATACATGGAAAACGTCATGAACATGCGATAATTGGGGCGGAAGTGCTAATCGATACGAAACTTCTCCTATACGTTCTAGAATCTCAAACGGTCCAATAAATCGATGACTGAGCTTGCCCTTGATTCCAAAACGTTTCACGCCTCTAAACGGCGAAACTTTCAAAAACACACGATCTCCAACCCGAAATTCTAAATCACGACGATGCTTGTCGGCATAACTCTTCTGACGAGACCTAGCTTCCTTCAACTTCTCTCTAGCAATAGCTACTTTCTCATTAGTGATCTCGATCATTTCCGGACCTTCAATCAAATGCTCACCTACTTCGTCCCAACAAATAGGTGCTCTACATTTCCTTCCATAAAGAAGTTCAAACGGTGCCGCCTTAATGCTAGCATGCCAACTGTTGTTATATGCAAACTCTACTAAACATAAATATTCATCCCAACTGCCAGTCCATTCTAAAGCACAAGCCCTTAGCATATCCTCTAAGGTCTGTATAGTCCTCTCTGACTGACCATCTGTTTGAGGATGAAATTCCGTACTAAAATTAAGTCGAGTACCCCAAGCTTTTTGCAAACCTTTCGAACGAGAAGTAAAACGCGGATCTCTGTCGGACACAATAGATGCCGGAGTACCATGAAGTCTAACGATCTCTTGCTGAAAAATCTCCGCCAATTTATCAATACCATAATCCTTTCTGATTGGCAAGAAATGAGCAGATTTGGTTAGTCGATCAACAACTACCCAAATTGCATCATGCTTCTTCCGAGTAAGAGGTAGTCCAGTCACAAAATCCATAGATATCTTATCCACTTCCATGTTGGAATATCCAATGGCTGTAACAATCCACTAGCCCTTTGATGTTCGTCTTATGCTAAATCATATCCGCGACACAAACGTCGCCACATCTTGCTTCATGCCGTTCCACCAAAAGTGCTGCTTCAAATCCCTATACATCTTGGTAGAACCAGGATGAATAGTGAAAGAGAACTATGAGCTTCAGTCATAACTTTCTCACGAAGTACCTGATCATTGGGAACACAAAGGCTATCTCCATACCATACAATACCGTCATTATCAACCTTAAACTCCGTCTGCTTACCTTCTTCAACATTTTGCACCACGGCCCACAGTTCGCCGTCATCTTTCTGAGCTTCTTTAATTTGCAGTATAAGGTTCGACTCCACCTTCATACTTGCCCAGTATCCATCAAAACCTCGTACACACAACTCAACATCCAAACTCTCTAAGTCACGCAGAATCCTAGGCTCAATCTTGATACTCGCAAGAATGCCTGATTTCCGGCTAAGTGCGTCAGCAACTACGTTAGCCTTACTTGGATGGTACTGAATGTTGGTGTCATAATCCTTAAGAAGTTCTAACCATCTCCTTTGTCTCATGTTAAGTTCCTTCTGAGTGAAAATATACTTGAGACTCTTATGATCATGAATATATCACGTCTCTCCATACAAGTAATGTCTCCAGATCTTCAACGCAAACACCACCGCAGCTAACTCAAGATCATGAGTTGGATAATTCTCCTCATAAGGTTTTAGCTGCCTCGAAGCATAAGCTATTACCTTTCCATGTTGCATCAAAACACAGCCTAATCCTTTCTTAGATGCATCACTATAGATTTGAAATCCTCGAACCGTTGGAAGAGTCAAAATAGGAGAACGCAATCTCCGCTTCAACTCTTCAAAACTCTTCTCTCGTTCATCCGTCCATACAAACTTTTCACCTTTCCTCATCAGTTGGGTTAGGGGTAGAGCTAAGCGAGAGAAACCTTCAACAAAACGTCTGTAGTAACCAGCAAGTCCAAGAAAACTCCCGACCTCAGTCACTGTCGTAGGTCTTGGCCATTTAGTGATAGCCTCAACTTTAGACGGATCCATGGTAATACCATCAGCTGATATGATATGACCAAGGAAAGCAACTTGTCTCAACCAAAATTCGCACTTCGAAAATTTGGCGTACAACTTCTTCTTCCTCAAAATCTCCAAAACTATCCGGAGATGTTCTTCATGCTCTTCTTCAGACTTGGAGTAAACTAAAATGTCGTCGATGAAAACAATAACGAACTTGTCGAGAACTCATGGAAAACACGATTCATCAGGTCCATAAAACACAGGCGCATTGGTCAAACCAAAAGGCATAACGAGAAATTCGTAATGACCATATCTGGTACGAAACGCGGTCTTAGGAACATCTTGCTCCTTCACATGTAACTGATGGTAGCCGACCTCGGTCAATCTTCGAAAAGAACTTAGCTCCTTGCAGTTGATCAAACAAATCATATACGCGGCAGGATAACGGTTACGAATAGTAATACGATTTAGTTCACGGTAGTCGATACATAGGCGCATGCTTCCATCCTTCTTCTTCACCAACAAAACAGGTGCACCCCATGGAGAAACACTGGGTCGAATAAATCCATTTTCTATCATCTCTTGCAGCTGTTCCTTCAACTCCTTCAGTTCTACATGTGCCATGCGATACGGAGCCTTCGAAATCGGTTCAGCACCAGGAATTAACTCAATACTAAACTCAACTTCTGGGAAGTCCAGGAGTTCATCGGAAAAACGTCAACAAATTCGCAAACAACCGAAAGATTTTCAATGTTAGGACTCTCCAAATATGTGTCCTTAAGATGCTAGAAACCTTGGCACCCATGAGCAATCATGATCCGTGCCTTCATAGCGGAAATGAGTTTAACAGATTTAAGAGGTTGAGAACCATGATAAACGAATTCAGGATGTTTTACGTCTCCAAAGATCACCGTTCTAGCATGGCAATCAATTGAAGCTCTATGATAAGCCAACCAATCCATGCCTAGAATGATATCAAAGTCGACCATATCGAGAGGATACAGATTTGCAAAGCGAATACGATCATCAAAATGAAGAGGACACTTAACGTATTTATGATCAATGATCACATGATTTTTCATAGGCGTAGAAATCGATAAGTGATTTGTTAACGGTTTGGGCTTCATATTAAGTTTCTTAGCAAATGTGATAGATATAATGGAGTGTGTGGCGCCAGTATCAAATAAAACGAAGACAGCCAAATCATCAATGAAAAGAGTGCCCGTAATGGTACCTAAAGTGCGCTCCGCCTGGTTACGAGTAGTAGCATAGACACGTCCAGTAGTAGTCGGCGGCTTGATATAGTTCCCAGGAACTGCCGGATTCTTCTTAGGGCAATCTTTAATCGTGTGAGTAGTGGAACCACAAGCAAAACATCCACCAGTGGCCTTGAAACACTGCCCCGGATGAGCCTTTCCACAAGTAGTACAGATAGGTGGGGGAGGCAAAACCTCAGTTGTCCTCTGTTGACTAGCAGATCCTGTAGCACGACCCTGATTTGTTCCTCGAGTTGGCTGATCCTTGTTGTAACGCTGGTTATTGTTACCTTGGTTTTGACGATCACTTCCATTCTTACCAGCATTTCTATTATCTTGACCCCTCGTCTCAAGCGCCAATGTCAACATTCCTTCTGACTGACCCCCGATCATAACTCCTATCCACTTGACTCCTCAAATCATAACTCCTACCAATTTCCTTATAGTCATTGCCTTGAGTCCTACCTTGAATCCGATCACCATCGCGATTACGCTTGTTAGAACCCGAAACCTCATGGAAGATCTCAATGTTACGAGCTGCGTCATTGCAGGCCGACACATTCTCATACTCAATATTAAGCAATCGGTCCAACACCCACTTCTTCAGTCCCCACTTGAAGTGCTTAGCTTGACGCCTACCATCTCCAGCAATCGCTCCAACAAAACTCACCAACCTCATAAACCTATTCATGTACTCATTGGAGTTCTCATAATCAAACTGGTAGATCGCCTGATAATCCCTCTCATACCTTTGCTGCTCAGCATCAGGGAAGTAACGGTTATAGAAGATAGTCCGAAACTCATTCCAGGTACAAGTCACAGCAAAAGTATCTCCTCCTCTTGCTTGTTTGAGCGCCTTCCACCAACTTAAAGCATCACCTTCCAATTTGAATGAAGCCAAACGAGTCTTAAACTCGTCTCCACAACCCATACTTCAAACAGCTTCTCAATATGAGTGATCCAGTCCTCGGCCTCAGTAGGAGTAGCAGCAGTGCTAAACGAAAGAGGCTTAAGCTTACCGAAACGCTCGAGCCAAGTGTGAATACCGACGGGTTGATTTCCTCCACCACTACCCGAAGCACCATTCTGATTACGAATGTTGTTGATCACCTGCTCCATCATCTTAGGTGTAGTCAAACCAGGGAAAAGAGAGTTGAGGGCATTCGCAATCGCAGCATCCATGTCAGTAGCATCATCGTCCCCTCCCGAGTTACCGTTACGACGATTTTGAACCATCTGAAGATATCCAAACGCAAAATGAACAAAGGTGAGATACGAAATGGAAATACGAAGGAATCGTAAGGTCTACCCAAATCCTCACAGGTCAAATCCTAAGCTCTAAAGTCTCAAAACCTAGGCTCCATATATCACAGGTCCTGACTAAAGTCGTAACCTGGGCTCTGATGCCATAAATTGTAACGCCCCGACCCGACAAGGGTAAAGGAATCACAAGTAATGGTGTCATATCAAAGCAAACATATAAACCAAAAGAAATCTCAACATAAATATTGAAATAATCCAAGTCAAAACGACTTCAATACATAGGTCCCAGCGGAAAAATAACTCCAAAAGAAATGTCTGAAATATAAAGTCTTAAATGGCATCATAAGATTAAAGCTAAAATCTCTAAGGTAAGTCCACTCAGCACTCATCTCAAAGCAATACCCGCTCAATGCTTAGATACCTGCCGCGGAAAAAGAAAAGTGCGGCTGAGCTTCAAAAGCCCAGTGAACAGATATACAAGCAAAATGAATACGAAACAAGAACGAATACGAATATAGTGAAATAAAGATAGTGAAATCATAATCATTTCGAAAGATAAATCAAGATATGCGAATAAGTTTTATAGCTAACTACCTCGAGCCCAAACACATATGCCATATCAAAAACATATCATAAACACATAAGGCAACATTTTGTAGGGGAGACCTACCAGAGTTATGAAGGACGTGCATGCACACAGCATCAATCATCAGATAACATATAGCATATAACATATAATATATAACATATAACAGATCTAGGATGCACCCATACGCCCCACAGACATACATTGATAATATAATATAAATTGAGCTCATAACAAATACAGATAAGGGACGTGGCAGAACTTCACTCTACTGCCCTAGAGTCATGTCAGAAGTGCATTTGCTGACACGGACATGGAACCCCCATGACTAGTTAATAATTGGCTCGGGTGTCAAACTATCTTAGGTCAAATAGAATGTCATAACTGACATAGATCATATTTTATCAAATATTTAATCATGTTTTCAAAATCAAAGTCTTCATATCGTATAGTTCAAAATCAAATGTTTTATGATTCAAAAATCAAAGTTCAGATAAGCAACAGCTCAAATAGACACATTAGGGTTCATAGCAAAGGCTTAGGAAATCCTAATATGAAAGCGAAAGAAAACATTATACGAAACCTTTACTGAAAAGGTCAGAATATCTGTACCTTATTCCAAAGCAAATGATCGAAAAGAAGACACAGGGAAAGCAAAGAATTACTCCTTCTTCACAGAACCTATATACATTAATGTCGTATATATTATTAATGATTCTATAATCATCAAAATGATCTTTTAAATTTAGGGTTTTATAATTAAATGAGACTTAAATGTTTTATAATTAATATCGTAGATTAGGGTTCATTATGTCATTAATTAAAGTTTAGGGTTTAATGTGAAAATAGTTTAAACGTCTTAACTCACACATAAAATAACGATTTAGTATATTTAGCTTCAAAACCCTAATCAACTCTCGTTTATATTCTAGGGTTTCTATTCTTTAATATCTCATTAATATGCATTAACACATGTTACGTCTTTTAATGACTCGTTACTTAACCTAACACGTCATAAAACAATCTTTCCTTTTATGTTTCACCATATACGTTTATGATTTTATGTGACATACAAGTTACTTATTACTCGTATTAATTACACGTTTACACCATTAGGGTTTAGCATTCCTTATTAGATTAACATGTCAAAACTAGGGTTTACATTTACATAACCTTTACTTAATTAATATACTTCCAAAAACTCATATGTGACTCGGTTCAAATTAGGGTTTTGGCTATTAGTTTTACACAAGTCCTAGCTCATCTTCATACTTTACTTATTCAAGTTATCAAGTTTATACCTTATTCGAATATCAAGCATGGTTCGGTTATAGTTTCATATGATTCGGCCTGATATTAAATCAACACAAACATGACCCGATTCAATATTACATATTACGTAACATACTCTTAAATATTTGTAATGTTTAGTTTTTAGGGTTTCCTTGTTTTGGTTCTACACCTCGACACAAGAAAAGAAGAACATAACTCGACCAAACGAAACATGATACATTAAACAAACGCATAGCATAACAAGGAAGACAAATAAGCATGATACCTTAGCTTGGTTGATAAAAATCGACACCAAGGGGTTTGAGACTCTCGGCCGAATAGGGAGAAAAAGGAGAAGCAAAATAAAACTAGGGTTCCAATCTTGTGATTATGTGTTGTATATATAGTAGTTGTGTTTGAGTTAGACTTGGAAAGGGATTGGGTTTTCGGTTTGGCCCAACCGAATCACAACCCAAACGCACACCATATGGCCTTCGGCCTTGTCCACACGAAACAAATGAATCACGACCCAAATCATTTACGAAACATTAAATCTTCGTCGTACCAAAATCGATCACGTAATATATATTTTAGTTAGGTTTTTAATTATTCACAAGTTAACTTTTAATTTCATTAAATGTCATAAATATATTTTACGTATTTTATAAATTTTAAATTCCAAGGGTATTTTAGTCTTTACTCAGATTTTAGATTTTCAGGTTTTACACGATTCATTCTATAACTCTACATGGTATCAGCCTAAGTGTCGATCCATCCAAACCCTAAATTACACAACTTCCGCTCCATTAAAAAAAAAAAAAAAAAAATTGCTATTGTTCTTCTTATTTTGGTGTCGATCGTTGGTATTAAAGATTACTAGTCGACTTTATTGGTTTTGTTTGGTGGTCGATCGTTGGTATTGGTATTAAAAGATTGCCAGTCGACTCTTCTTGTGTTACTCGTTTGTGTACGATCGTTGGTAGCTTACAAATTACCAGTCGACTTTATTGATCTGTTTGGTGGTCGATCGTTGGTAGAATAAAGATTACCAGTCGCCTTTCTTGTGTTACTCGTTTGTGGTCGATCGTTGGAAGCTTTCAAATTACCAGTCGACTTTAGTTGTTAATTGTTTTCTTGTTAAACCTTCACTACCCATTTTACAATCATCCTACCACCCTACCTCTTTTCTTGTTAAAACATATCATCATGGCGGACAAAACCCACCCCATCCTCAACCCGTCATCTTGTTTTCGGATAAGCTTATGACGATCACCAACTTGAATCAACTCATTCCCGTGAAGCTTGACATCGATGAGATGAATTACACCTCTTGGGTGTATTTTTTCATGCATCTATGTCGTGGTAATGGCATTGTTGATCACATTCTTAGCACGGAAGAAGCAACATCAAGTAGTGATCCTCCTAAGGATGCGTAATGGATTAAAATTGATATTATTATCCTCTCTTGGATCTTTGTGACATTGTCCTCTAATCTTCAATCCCGTCTTGTTGTGGATAATCCCCAAACGGCAAAGGAAGCGTGGGACCTCCTTGCTTCAATTTTCAATGACAACAAACGTTCCCGTTCTATTGCATTAAAGACCGAGTTGCGTGCATTAAAACTCGGGGATTTGAGTATTGATGCCTATTTTCGTAAAATAGAAAAAATGGCCACTGTTTTAAAGAGTCTTGGTTCTCCACTTAGCAATGATGATATTGTTACGTTTTCTTTAGAAGGGTTGCCGGTGAAGTTCGATAATGTTGCTACTATTATTGCCCATCGTGAGGTGTTTCCCGACCTTAAGATGGTACGTTCTATGCTCACTACGGAGGAGATGAGGTTGAAGTCTCGGCCACAAGACGTGTTTGTTGATTCTCTTCGTCATCCCCAATGGTTTTGTTGACAAGTAATGCTAACACCTCTCGCCCGTCTTCTTTAGCCCCGGCCAAGGTATTCAAACCATGTTTTAATTTTAATAAGGGATCATGTCGGTTTGGTGTGGATTGCAAATTTTTGCATAATGGTGTTTATGGGTTGTCACATGGAACTAACTCTCATTTTACAGTGTCTTCTAATGCATGTTTAAGTTCACAAGATATGAATACTTTACAAAATATTTTGGCTAAGTTAGGATTGCATGGGATCCCGTCTACAGTGAACAATAACAAAACTCCACCCTTAGCTCTTCACACTGCTCCAAATATGACTCCCCCTGGTTTTAATTATCATACTTCGCCCCAATCCTACCACTCACAGCCCACTTATATGGCCCAATCATACAACCCTACTCAACCCAACAATAATCATTGCTACGGGGTTCATCAGATGGGGGTTTGGGGGGTTTGTTTGGATCAGGAGGTTCCCCATCAGTAGGTGACATGGGGGGTTCATCAACAGTAGGTATGGGGGTTCGTTTGGATCAGGGGGTTCTTCATCGCAGGTCCGCAGGATGGGGGTCACGTCTGGACTCCTTGTCCTCTGCCAGTTCAACAGCAGATGGGGGTCAAGCTTTGGACAGTTTACACTCCAATGTTTCTATAGCACATGGTTTACAGGCTCAACAGCAGGGTCCGGTTCAACCAGCACGCACGGTCATCGGCAAGGTCATTTACATGGGCAAAACTACATGTTACCTAGTACTTTTAACAAAGTGGCACTTCAGGATCCTATTGCTGGAAATTGGAATATGGATACAGGTGCGTCCTCTCATATTAATGAATCGGTTAATTGTCTTAGTGATATTTTTAATTCGTGCATTTACCCATCCGTCGCGGTTGGTGATGGGAGCTATATTCCCGTTACCAACTCTGGCCATAGCATTTTGCCTACACCTTATCGTCCTCTGTATTTAAAAAATGTCTTAATTACTCCCAATATTGTCAAAAATTTAATTTCTGTTCGTCAGTTTGTTCATGATAATTATTGTACGGTTGAGTTTGATCCTTTTGGTTTTTCTCTTAAGGACTTTCAAACGCGTCGGGTGCTGCTCCGCTGTGATAGCAATGGCGATTTGTACCCTGTCACACAGCCTTCCACAATTCCGCATGTTTTTCTTACAAGTCAGTATACGTGGCATCAACGTCTTGGACATCCAGGAAATGAAGTGTTACATCGTGTCCTTTCTAGCAACTCTATTTCGTGTAATAAAGAGAAGTCCCCTGTTCTTTGCCATGCTTGTCAGCTTGGCAAACACGTGAAACTTCCATTTGTTAGTTATAATAGTTTGGTTCAGTCTTCGTTTGATATTGTACACTCGGATTTGTGGACATCTCCAATTATGAGTCTTTCGGGTTTTAAATACTATGTTTTATTTTTGGATCATTATTCACATTATGTTTGGGTTTATCCTTTAGTTCATAAGTCTGATGTTTTATCTAAGTTTCTGTTATTTCGTACATTTATTCGTACTCAATTTAATCGTGACATTAAGTCGTTTCAGTGTGATCATGGTGGTGAATTTGACAATCATAGTTTTCATAACATATTTGCTAAAAATGGGATTCAATTTTGTTTTTCTTGCCCTCGCACCTCTCAACAAAACGGGAAATCTGAAAGGATGATTCGCACCATTAATAATCTTATCCGTACATTATTATTTCAGGCTCACTTACCTCCTAATTATTGGACTGAGGCTCTTAATATGGATATTTATCTTTTAAATAATTTACCTTCACGTGCCATTGACAATGAAGTCCCTTTCACTCGCCTTTTTGGTAACACACCTGACTATACCATTTTACGTACCTTTGGGTGTCTTTGTTATCCACATCTCGATACCACACACAAACTTGAGCCTCGAGCCACGCCTTGTATCTTTTTGGGTCATGCTGCCAATCATCGTGGCTTTCGTTGCCTTGACCTCAACAATAATAAAATCATTATTTCCCGTCACGTTACCTTTGATGAGACTGTTTTCCCGTTTGGCACTCGACAACACCCTCCAAGTACGTCTTATGATTTATTGGAAGAATCATCGGATGTCATATCCAATATCATTCGCTCATCTCCTATCACTCATTTACCTACACCTTCTACTCTCCATAACCCTCAATCCTCTTCCCCAATTGAGCCCTCTAGTCCACCATCGTTATCCCCTATCAGTCCTCCTGAACCGACAACTCCCATGTCGACTCCACCTATTCACCCCACTATTAACCCCTCCCCACCTGTTAACCCAACTCCTAACCCACTTCCACCCACTTCACCTGTTAACCCAAATCCTAACCCTTCGTCAACACACCCTATGATCACACGTTATCGTGTTAGGACTAATCGTCCCACTCAACGGTTTAATTTACATGTGTCTTCTGTCTCTCCTTTACCTAAGTCTTACAATGCTGCGTTTAATGATCCAAATTGGCAAGGTGCTATGCGTGATGAGCATAATGCTCTTATTAAAAATAAAACTTGGACTCTTTTACCTAGACCTGCAGCTGCCAATATCATTCGATGTATGTGGTTATTTCGTCATAAGTTTTTAGCGGATGGCACTCTTAGTCGCTACAAGGCTCGCCTTGTCGCGAATGGTAGCACTCAGATAGAGGGTGTGGATGTTGATGAAACTTTTAGTCCAGTGGTTAAACCTGGCACTATTAGGACGATCCTTAGTTTAGCTATTTCTCGACATTGGCCGGTTCATCAGCTAGATGTCAAGAATGCTTTTCTTCATGGTAATTTGGCAGAGACAGTTTATATGCATCAGCCGCATGGGTTTCGGGATCTTGATTATCCTGATCATGTTTGTTTATTGGAGCGGTCTCTCTATGGTCTTAAGCAGGCACCACGTGCATGGTTTCAGCGTTTTGCGTCTTACATTACTCGGGTTGGGTTTAGTTCTAGTCGTTGTGATTCGTCATTATTTATTTACAGACAGGGGTCAGACATTGCTTACTTGTTACTATATGTTGATGATATTGTTCTTACTGCTTCGTCTGAGTTATTATTACGACAGATTATTACGTCTCTACATCAGGATTTTTCAATGACGGATCTGGGTTCCCTTAATTATTTTTTAGGGATATCTGTTACACGTGATTCTACAGGGATGTTCTTATCTCAACGAAAGTATGCTACTGAGGTCTTGGAGCATGCTCATATGCTTGATTGTAACTCCAGTCGGACTCCTGTTGATACTGAGTCTAAACTAGGTGCTGATGGTGATCCGGTTTCTGATCCTACTCTATATCGGAGTCTTGCAGGTTCTTTGCAGTATCTTACTTTTATACGACCTGATATTTCGTATGTTGTACAACAGGTTTGTCTCTACATGCATGATCCTCGGGAGCCGCATTTCTCAGCTCTTAAGCGGATTTTGCGATATCTTAAGGGTACTTTAGATTATGGATTGCAGTTGTTTTCATCTACTACCTCATCTTTGGTGGCTTATTCAGATGCTGACTGGGCTGGTTGTCCTTCTACTCGGCGATCCACCTCTGGCTATTGTGTTTTTCTTGGTAACAACTTGCTCTCGTGGTCTTCTAAGCGTCAACCAACGCTTTCTCGTTCTAGTGCCGAGGCTGAGTATCGTGGTGTTGCTAATGCTGTTGCAGAGACATGTTGGTTACGTAATCTTCTTCGTGAACTGCATACACCATTGTCTTCCGGTACGCTTGTGTATTGTGATAATGTTAGTGCAGTATATTTGTCTTCTAATCCGGTTCAACATCAGCGTACGAAGCATACTGAGATTGATATTCATTTTGTTCGGGATTTGGTTGCAGCTAGGCAAGTTCGGGTTCTTCATGTTCCATCTCGCTATCAGTATGATGACATTTTCACTAAGGGTCTACATTCTGCACTGTTTCAAGAGTTTCACACCAGTTTGAGTGTTCAGTGTCCTCCCGCTCCAACTGCGGGGGAGTGTTGGTCGTGTAATATTGATAGGCCCATTTATTATGTTTGGGCTATGGCCCGATGTTATGTTTATTATTTAAGGTTGTCAAACTATATAATGTATTGATTGGTTGATTAATGAGGATTACGATTCATTCTATAACTCTACAAAAACTTGACGTCTTAGAAATGTGGTTTACCGTTAGGAGTATACATGTCACTTTCATGATCACATTGCAAGAAATGAGACCATACCCAACGTTTCTGTTTCTAATTAAAAGGCGTGGTCCAAATGGATGATAAATATCGACAAAATTATTTTGTTTTTGAAACGTACTCGACAAGAAAAGAAATTTGACATATTTATACAATGTTGTTTGCTAAGCAAAGATGAAGGATGCAACCGTCGCTTTTTTATATCCGAATATAAGTGACTGAAGGTGCAAATATTTAGATTTGTTTAGTTTATTCGGTTTGGCTAGTTCAGTGTTTTTTTTCCCAGTAAAATAACTGAACTGAATCAAATTTAAATTGGATTAAATCGAACCAAAAATAAAATTTGAATTCGATTCGAGTTTTTGAGTTCACCAGAATAACCCGAATTACATATTTTTTATATATATATTTTTATTTTATTATATAAATTTTTAGCAAAAAAAATTTAAAGATTAAAAAATATTAAATTCATATTAGGAAAGAGTTTTAATAGTTTTTTTTATATAAATATATTCAAAATATATATACTTATATGAATTTGGTTTTAGGTTTGGTTCGGTTTGCATTTTGTTATTCAAACCGAAAATTAAATATTTAATTCATTTCGGTTCCGTTTTAACAAATTCGATTTGGTTATAAATTCGATTCGATTTTATTAAGTGGGATTACCCGATTTGTGAACACCAAATATCAAACATAGCCCATTATGATTTGGGCTTGTTCAATCTTAGCCCATCAATATTCATTGGCAAATGGGCAACAGAAAAATACAATTGACTTTCAATGTCAAAGTGTCAAACCTTTTGAAAAGTTGACCCAGTTTTTGATACACAAAATCAATTTGAGCTTTGTAAGAAACCGAAAGTTTCTGTCTACATCACTTGACTTAGTTATCAACTAGTTCATGTCACCTTAAAGATAAACCCTGTTCCCTCTTAAAAGATAATTATATGTCTAATGATTGTTGTAGCAAGACGAATTCTTTGACGATTATGATGTCCCTATAGTCGATGAGACAATGAAAAGTATTTAGTAAATTTATAATCATGCAAAATAGATAGTGTTCCAGTTGTTAACCGACAACTTTTTAAAGATACTTTTTTAAGGTTGATAAAAAGATATGATAAGGCGATAATCTGAATTCTTCAATAATCAAAATTTCTCAAATTACTCAAATAATTTGAAGGGTAAAAGCCATAAAATAACAACGTACTTTTCAAATTTTGCCGACTTGAAACACTTACTTTTTTATTACCTTAGTTCACCAACGAACTTTCAAAATTTGTTTCGAAATCACCCATATGACCAGTTTATATTAAAATAATAACTGAAATGACTATATTACCCTCGGCATATGGGTGAAGTCAGAACAAATTTTGAAAGTTTGTTGAATCGGAACAAATTTTAAAGAATAATAGGGTAATATAATTATTTCAGTTATTATTTTAATATAAACTGGTCATATGGGTGAATTCGAAACAAATTTTGAAAGTTCGTTGGTGAACTAAGGTAATAGAAAAGTAAGTGTTTCAAGTCGGCAAAATTTGAAAAGTACGTTGTTATTTTATGGCTTTTACCCTAATTTGAAACATGACATACAATTTTGTATAAAAAAAGGCGATAGACAAAAAAAAAAAAAAAAAAAAAAAAAAAAAAAAAAAAAAAAAAAATTACAAATCTTTTAAACAAAAAATGTCACTTTATACACGTAACCGGTACACCAAATTCATAACAATTAATGAACATGTAACTTACACGCTATCAATTCATCAGGTTATTCCATGATTCAAATGTAACACAAAACAAAATTTTCCATGACCAATATATATATATTACGATGTTTAGAACGATGCATATAAAAATGGTTTTACTTCATATACATGCTAAAGCTAATAAAAGAACTGAAAAACCTAAAGTACTACAGAGTACTTCTTATGTCCAAAATTAAATGTTAACTTACAAAATGAACATAGTTTTAGAAAAAGCGAGACAATCATGTTGCGCAACAATAATATATTCATATCTAACCTCCGAGTTGCGTAAAAGGTCACTGGTTTCTTTATGAGACGTCAATGACAACCATCGCTAGGTGTGTACATTTGTGAGCGGTGAGGAAAGGGTCAAAAACGGTTCTTGATTAACTAGATGAGGTCGCGTACGTTTGGGTTCAAAAAAGTTCACCCCCCGCAGGTAAATTAAAAAAAAAATGCAAGAAAGATTCCAAGAAAAACCCGTAATGGACATGTCGTCATAATGAAGGAGAGAGTCATGGGGCAAGAGTATATTACTGTAGTTTGGCACATACCTTAAAGTCAACTGCATTAGATAGAAGAAGAGTGTGCCCATCATCTTCTTCTTCTTCAAACTCCACTAAACCAATAAATCTTTTCTTCTTATTATTATTATTCTAGTCTTAAAACACACGCTATGTCATTTCATTATTTACTCACCGCTTACTAATTCCCATTTCACTTTTTCAACACAATTATCAATCAAAAGGTAATTTCCAAAACCTTTTTTATTGCTTTATTGATCATCATAGTTTTTTGATATATTGCTAGGAATATCAGTTTTCTTTAATAAAGTTTTTTTTTTCATCAATGAGTTGATCATTCAGTTTCTAGATTAGTGGTTGATATATGTTATTGTAGTATGTTTCAGAAGTTTTAGGATTGCTTTTTCGAAGTGATTATGTGATTATTGCGTTTGCGAATAATAGAAATTCGAACCATGCTTCATGATAGATATTTTATTTCAAGTTCCTTTTCCTGTTAATGATAAAATCCAGTTACTGCTTAACATTAAGGAATTGGGCTGCATATCCTATATGAATCTGTTGCGTTTGCTACGAATATTAAGAGCCATGTTTTATGATAATCTAAAAAGAACAATGTTCTTAATTGGCAATAAAAAGCGCGATGGCGGAACATTGTGCCTAATTTGATGGTTGATTTTGCATATACATTTTGACATTTGACAAAAAAAAAATCAAGTTTACATATTACTGCTTTCAGGCATTGTCGTAACTTGTAGGATGAATAATCAGTTTACAGTGAAAATTGTATTAAAAAGGTTTAGAATGTTGATTGTTCATTTCTGAAAGTAAGATTGATTTATATTGTCTTAGATTACTATAGTGGCCTATTTCAGAATAATTGAGAACGAGCTTTGCTGTTCTTTTTAGGATGTTAGATATCAGTATCAGAGTTTGTGGTAATTCAGTTGATGCATCTCTATGTAATCTGCATGTACATTGTTTGATTATAAAGATTTAACATGGACCCGTTAAAACTGATATTGAAAGTACAATTCCTTAAACAATTAGTCGCATATAAGTTTCTTTTAATATGAAATTTGCATATGTTTTTGTGTGGATTATATTTCAATTGACACAGCCAATTCCATATTTTGCAGGAATTTGAACTTGGGACCATTTGTTGATCCTGACCCTAATCTATCTGTTATTTTGATATAAAAAAGACTCTCTTTTCAGGACTCTTTCTATATCAATGTCAACCAGTAGTTGCGGTGACTCATCGGCCTTAGAAGCATGCCGGGATGAAAATACTGCTTTTGCTCTCAAGTTTGTCGCAATTGCTTCTATACTTTTGGCTGGATTCATTAGAGTAGTCGTTCCATTGGTTGGCAAGAATTGGCGACTTCTAAAAGCAGACTCAAGTTTCTTTATCGCCACAAAAGCCTTTGCAGCTGGTGTCATCCTCGCTACAGGTTTTGTGCACATGCTACCAGATGCCACATCGGCATTAACTAACCCGTGTCTTCCTGAAAACCCTTGGTCCAGTTTCCCCTTTGCGGGTTTCATTACAATGATGGCTGCTATGACCACATTGCTTGTTGACTTCATTACCACTCAGTATTATGAGGGAGAACAAGAAAAGCAAGCCCAAATTGATAGGATTGATCCGGATGATTTAGATTCGGTTGTAGTTCCGTTTGTTGTGAAAGAGTATGGTGCGGATGAAGATGGCTGTGATGCTATTCACATACATGAAAGTGGTCAAATGCATGAGATCTCAGAGAACCACTCACATAAGCATGAAGGCGGTGATGATTCTGATGGTGTTATAAGAAATGCCGTCGCTTCACAGGTAATAATATTTTAGTGGGTGTTTGGATTTGCATTTTTAAACTGAGTATGTGATATTGAATGAGAAACTTACTTTGCTTATGATTATTGGGTCAAATTATAAGGAAAGTTTCATACTTGCATTACAAATTGTTTTAGTATTTAACAAAATTGGTACAAATTTGTTTTTGTACCAAAATGGACACCAATTTTGAAAATTTATCATGTTAACTACATTTCTTTTGTGAAGTAAGTTTATTTCTCTGAAATAAATCCCGCGTAATTAGCAAAAACAAGTCAAACTTTCAAGGGTTTGCATTTGGTAACCATCACATACTGTTAAAACTCACATCCAAACACCCCTTAAAATAAACCTGACCATCTGTAGAACAATTAACTCACCTAACATGACTTGACACAGGTATTGGAACTTGGAATCGTATCACATTCAATAATCATCGGCTTATCACTAGGCGTATCACAAAGTCCATGTACAATACGACCATTGATAGGTGCATTATCTTTCCACCAATTCTTTGAAGGGTTTGCATTAGCTGGTTGCATCTCACAGGCCAGATTCAGCATCCTTCGTTCAACGTTAATGGCTTGTTTTTTTGCCATAACGGCTCCTATTAGTGTCGGCATAGGGACAGGCATCTCTTCATTTTACAATCCTAATAGCCCAAAAGCTTTAGTAATTGAAGGTACCTTGGACTCCATTTCTGCCGGAATTTTAATTTACATGGCATTAGTGGATTTAATTGCTGCTGAATTCTTGAGTAAGAGGATGAAAAATAATTTGGGGAATCAATTAGTGTCGTTTTTTGCACTTTTTCTTGGAGCTGGATTAATGGCTTCTCTTGCAGCTTGGGCTTAAAGATACCGTATTTTTTACTTGTGATGTAATTAATCTAACTCGGTCCCGCCTTCTTGTTATTGTGCGGTAATTACTGATTACTGTAAATAACACATGATACTATACGTGAATCATTAACAGATTAATGACACAAAGTTCATGTTGTAAAGTTTGTTCCTTCGTGAAACATTCTCTTGTAGCTCTGGTAACTGTTTATAGGCATGAATAACTTAACGGGTTTTGGCCTTTTGTCTTAGATTTTTGTTAACATGAGCGATGTTTTAATATAAGGTGGGTGTTTGGGTATGCATTTTGGAACCAGTTATCTGGTTATCAGCTTTTAATGTTTA
Organism: Chrysanthemum makinoi; assembly: GCA_910596185.1. Lineage (NCBI taxonomy): Eukaryota > Viridiplantae > Streptophyta > Magnoliopsida > Asterales > Asteraceae > Chrysanthemum > Chrysanthemum makinoi. The sequence goes on along the minus strand of OU343217.1, from coordinate 293,563,031 downwards.
AATGAACAAATAGTGTTTTAAGGATTAAAATTCTCATACGAACTGCGGAAAAAGTGATCATGGAAAATCAGAATGGCCTAATGTACCAACCTAACTGAAACTTCTGTAATTTCACAGAATGCCTCATTTCTGTACAAAAATGTCATTTTTGGTCAATCCTTTTTTTTTTGTTTAATCAATCAGGATTTATCAAACACTCTGCTATATGGCGTTTTTAACCTTAAACACAAGTAAGTGCGAAATATTGTCTCTTATAATCTGTTATCTTGTAACTGCTTATGTTAATTTTTCGATATAACATACTAATTGTTAAATCCAAACACACATCAGATAACACTTCTCTTCGTTCATAATGTTCTTTCCTACGTTCGAGCCAAAAAAACCATAGCTGATAAAGTGTAACCTTTGTTCCTCCTGGTTGTGTTTTTTCCACTTCTGTAATAAGAACACAAATGATACACACGCAGTGTAAGATCCTGGTTTCAGATTTGTAACTATACATGAAAACTGCATAACATTATTTCTAGATAACAATATAGAGATGAAATAGGATATTTGTCACGTCTCATGTTATTCCTTGATATCAAGGTGTTTTTTTTGTAATGATACCGACAAAGCATACTCCATTTGTCATGCAAAACTACCCGTCAAACTGCCATCTTTCTCACCCTTCATATATCGGATATGCCAAGGTACAATACTTATTAAGCTTCTAGAACCTTTCTAGAGTATAACATATTCTCAACCACTTTTACTCTTTTTGAGATCTAGATGCTTTTCTAGCTTGCTCTATTCGCCCCAAAACAACCCGTTCATATACATGTGCCATTGTGTTGTGTATTGGATATGCCAAGGTACGGACAATATTATACGGAAGATCAAGAATCAGAATTTTATAACAAATATATGAAACATGAAGAATAAACCTTTTTTGTGTGTGTGTTTGATTAGTCCCCTTAGTTAAAAGCATTAAGTATTCAAATTGACTCGTAAATTAAACTACTAGGGACGATTATAAAACCTTCAACTTTTAACAACGAATCTTAATTAACAATTTCTTTGGTTTTCTTTAAAACAACACAATACATGACTGAAGAAACTTAGTGAATGCAAGTTGAATGAAAGATGATCAAGATAGTAAGTTAAACTTATAGTGTAGCTAAAGTGAATACATGACAACTTTATCTTTACATTGGAACTTTACGTTCTCCATTTTCCTCATCGTTGTGACATCCACTACAGTGTGAGAATATATGCTTCGTATCTCATTTTGTTTGATTCATTTTTCGTATTGATGTCGTGTACAAATTAGGTCTGCAAGATTTCTAAAGCCAAGACAACTGAATACCAATGATAATTATACCCTTACGTTTTTAATGTTGTCTCTTTGAAACACAAAAGGCCGGTAAAACATGCTGAACTAAAAGTTGGATTGCATGAATCACGCTGTAATAACTTTTAACACACAATGTGTGTAAACTGTTGTACAATGAGAATTGTGTTGAGGATATTCTATGTGCATAAGAATATGTACATGATTTCTTGGTCTATAAATTGCTCACGAAAGAACATAGTACTGTAAAAGTGTGAAGCAATTGAAAGGGTTTCCAATGTATGGATGCATTACAGGGTGATTACTCCTTTGGCAGTAGGTTGTCTTACTTCTACCGCCAAGGGAGATTTGCCCAGCAATTCATCTGCTACGACCAAATCACTTAGACAAAGTAAGATCCTTTTGAGGACAATGTTTCAGGTAAAGATGGTATGTCTAAATATTCCTAGAAGAAATATGTTAATTGGATGTTTGTTTCGGTTATTTTGATTTATCATATCATAGCTTGTGGAATTAGTTTCATTTATTCACTTCATGTTTGTTTCTTATAAAGTGTTAATTATTTAGTTTGTAATTTAATTGATGATACATGCTATTGTAATGTTTTTAGAATAAAAAGTATTAAGGACTTGTTTATTTACTTCCAAAGATTTAGGGTGTGTTTGATAGCCACTTAATAAGATAATTCAGTGCCTAAAACTGAATCGGTCAAAGCTTTGTTAGTTTGATAGAAAAAAATAGTGTGCTGAGTGGGCCAAAGCACTTCTGAACGGGCCGTTTCCCACACCTATACCCTGTGATTCAGCATCTTCTCATTTATCTTAAATACCCCTTCTTTATTTTTTTATACGAAATCTCCTAAACCCCTCACCAGTAGCCTCCAACTAACATAATTTAGAATTACTTCAAAGTCCTAAAGTAATCTAGAATTAAAGAATCACTGGTTATTGTAATTTTGAAGCTTAAACTATAGCTCGAGCGATTGATATATGTATTTCGTCACGTTGAGTTGGAGGACCATTCATAAGAAATCGCTTGTATTGTATCAATTGAATGGAATCAAGAGTAAGTTATATTACACCACGAGAATGCCTAAATTTGGGGTGATATTTGACTACGGCTACGTCACACTCGCCAAACTAGATGTAAACTTAAGTAGGGTTGCCTCGATCCCATCTTCTTGTACTGGCTTTTTCCGCAGTTTTCGTAGGCATTCATATGGGCGCTAAGTGACCGCCTATGCGAGTAAACTACTCTGAAAATGGCGGTGTCATTATTTTGTTTAGTTTGCAAACTATATTGGCGATGAAATTGTGGAGAAGTTTACTCAAAATAATGTTACTAATCAACCATATGAATGATCTAAAAAGGTGTGGAAAATCATGTTATAGTTGAGTTCGAGTATCAAAGTGCTCTACTATTATCTATATTAAATTCGAGTATCCATGTGTCACTTTATATTGAGTTCGAGTATCGAAGTGCCTATTATTATCATATTTTTTTATCAAACAGCCCCTTAATCAGACATATCATAGAACGATTAGATATATATCACCTAAAAAGCAAAAATATAACAATGTTTTTGGCAGTAAAAATAAGGTATCACAATTAAAGTCAATTTGAATTTTAGGCACTCAACTTTATTTTTCTCAATTTAAGGAATCGAAGTTATTTTTCGTGCAATGTAAGATTTTTTTGACTTTTCGAAAGGTGTTATCGGCCATTTATTCAGCTGAATTGGTTAATTAATGTGATATATCGTTATAATTGAGCATTTAAAAGTCATTTCAGCTAATATTATGACTGGTAACCGCTTTCGAAAAGTCGGAAAAACCTTATATTGCACAAAAAATAATTTCGATACCGTAAATTGAGAGTAAAAAAGTTAAGTACCTAAAATTAAAATTAACCTACAGTGTGATACCATTTTGTGCGATTTGCTTTAAAATTAATGGTTTCGATTTTCCAAAAACATATTTCTGGCTTTTTTTGTGAGATCAATCATCAGTTTACAATGAAAAACCAACATAAAGAGGATTTGGTTTTTAATATATATGTCCAATTAAATGTTTAACACTTTCTTATGTTGTCTTGTTATTTACTTGAAATATAGAAATAGTCAGCAAGAATGAGTCAATAATGATCACGTCCTACTCTCCTCACTAATAATCGGCCCATAAGGCTGTTATATAACCCTTCGCTTATCAGTTTTCATTCACGATTTATTATTCTCATTTGAGATAACAAAACAAGAGGGAGACGAAGATGCGCCATATTCTGAGTTTGATTCTGACTCTATGTTAATGTTCTTGTTGTTCGTGATTGGGCTCGTGTTCGTGACCATGCGCACTACAAAAAAATATTATTTTACCACACTTTTAAAAAGTGTGTAAAATATTTTGAAGATTTTTAACATATAAGAATGTGTAAAAATTGGTTACATAAATAGTGTGAACAAATTTTAAAAAACAAAAAAGTTTTCACACTTATATGTGTTTTAAAAAAAAGTTCACACTTTTAAGTGTAAAGAAATTTAGAATTTGTCCACACTTTCAAGTGTGTACTATATTTGTAACACCCAAATTCTCCACACTTTTCCTTTTGTGTGGAGAATTTGGGTGTTACAAATCTAGTGCACACTAGATTTCTTCACATTTAAAGGTGTGAACTTTTTCTTGAAACACATATAGATGTGAAAACTTTTTTGTTTTTTTAAATTTGTTCACACTTATTTATATAACCAATTTTACACTTAGTATGATAAAATGACATTTTTTTTGTAGTGTGCATAGTTTTTGGTTGACGTCGATCATCCAAGGGTAGAACTTCATGTTGGGTTGAGTTTTGGTTCGGGTTCACATCTCGCGACGGGAATTGCTAGAGTCGAGAATGTTCGTGATCGTGTTCTGTTTGTAATTCAAAGACGAAACAAACAAACAAATTCGAACAAACGAAGCGGAAGCTTTTATTCAAATTATCAAACCAAATTCAAAGGTACCAACACAAAAACTAATTCAAAAGGTACAAAGAAAACTAATGCTAATAATCCCTATTTATATGCAAAACTAACCGTCATAGATTAGTTACCAAACTACAAACAAACTTGTAGCACAAGTCGAACACATTACCAAATAGCTCCTAAAGTTTAAGTCACTTTACTAACATGTTCGAAATCGTATTCGAGTCAATCTGTGATTGTTCCTTTGGAGGTAATCTATCGAGCCATATTATAGATAGTGTTTAATTCCAAAAGCCCGCAATAGAACCATAAACGATTACCACTAATGCTAAACGGTAACTTTCGGGTCCTGGAAACAGGCCATACTAAAATGAATCCGAAGTCTATTAGAAATCTTGTTTAGTATATAAGCAGTACATTTGATATAAGCAGTACCGTAGCTGAGATTTTGGAGGCCCAGTGCAAAAACTTAACTAAAAGTGATGGCCAAATATACATAATAGCAGCTATTGAAACAAAAAACGTAGTAATTTAACAATCTAGCTTTAATATTACAAATAAACATAACATAAAATCGTATATTATTAACATTTTTTGTTCGAAGTAAATTTTGAGGCCTCGAATATAGAGGTACACATTTTGAGGCCTCTAAATTGTGAGGCCTCGTACGATTGCACACCTCGCACAACCTCAAATACGCCTCTAGATGTAAGATGATCACCGCTAATGATTCTAAACATAATTTTCATGTCTTTTATAGTATGATGGTTCACATAACTTGATCTATTTATGTCATTATAGTTACCAGAATTTGACTAAATATGAATTGAGTTGTAATAATATAAATAAACTGATTAGGTTATAGATAAAACGAAGAAGACGATGATACATCTGTGATTCTAAGTGTTCAATTATTTTCATCATATTGTGTATGTATGTGAGGCTAAAGAGTGACGCCACATATTGCTTGGCCATGGAAACCATTATTTACATACGAAGACATTATGATTTTTTTTGTGTAACGTGAAAAATAGTGCTAGACTTCGACGTAATTAAAAGTGATTATAGACTATAAATGCTTAACGAAAAAAACATAACGAATATCGTACAAGTTGTGTCAAAGTAACTAAATTATTTGATATTTGATTATTTTAGTAAAACCATAAAATATTTAAAAGATTGAAAAACATTATGACACTAAAAAATTTACATTTAGAAACGTCTTATATATGAAGTGTATGTTTGGCAAAAATAGATGTTGCTGGTGCTGTTGCTGAAAAATATTAAAATAAATAATTTTTTTTGGTATTGGTGTTTGACAAACTAGCTGTATTTGTAGATTAAATTGTAAAATGAAATAATTTGTAAAACATAATCTTCACAATATTTTAAAAGCTGGTTTTAGAAATTTATTTTTTAAGAACTTATTTTTTTAAAATAATCTACAATCTTTGTCACCAAACAAAGTTTTTTTTTTACCAAAACTTATTTTTCAACAAAATAAACTTAAGGTGAAGTGGTTAAACTAATCTTTGAAGAGAAAAGAAAAAACTTTACTTAGTCAGAGTCACATAAAATTTATAAACCACAATTACCTAAAACAAAAATCATACTAAGCTTCAATATATACAAAATTATAAACCACAATTACCCAAAACAAAAATCAACGTATGCTTCAACATATAGACAAAATAATACTCTCTCATTTCCATATTAAATGTCCACTTTAAAAAATATTCTATTAACTACAGTCTCAATCAATCAAATATCATATTCATCCACTAAAGTCAACTTTCATTGGTTAAAATAAAAAGTGACACTTATTATGAGAAATTTCAAAATAGCAATATGGACACTTAATGTAGGATGGTGAGATTATTTAGGGTGCGTTTGGTATCATCCTATGAGAATGAGGAAATGATAGTGATAATGATTCTAAGTGTTTTGGCTAAGATGAGGGACCTACATTATATGAGAATGAAATATTGATATTATCCATACTCCATAGGAGTCTAAAAGGGGAGAAATGTATCATAGATGAGGGATCCATCTTATATCGAAACCGACACCGATTATGATTCATGGCACCATACCCAACGCACCCTTAACTCATGAAATGCACATAATATGCATACACATCGTACGTTTTTTATTTATTTTTATTTAAAAAAAATTGTGTATACTATATTATATTTATTATTTTGTATATAAATTAATAAATTAATTGTAGTTTTTTATTACAATGTATACTATATTACCATGTGACAAGTGACCCCACCATCTTGCCTCTATCACAAATCTTCTTTCCCATTTCTCACAGAGGCCATACCCTCTTTTACTCCATTATTTTTGGCGGACAAAATAACCTAAAGTCAGTTTCGACGTTAAAAGAGACTCAGGTTGTTGGTAGCGTGAGAGTGTAGAGGGCACTCAGATTATTTTCTTGAGGGCACTATTAGAATGGCCAAATCCCTTTGAGTACATACTTGACCATCTATCTTTTAGGAAGGTATTTGTGTTCACCATATGGCTAGACAATTATGTGTCTGTTTAAGAGTTTGAGAGTATGTAGAATAGTATGCAAAGTAGGCAAAAAGACAAAAATATGGAGGGAAATAACTAACAACATAAACTGTAATTTGATGATGTTTAACTGTCATACATAGTTCCTATATATAGTAATCTAAGAGGTGTCATTGAAAGGATGTGATGGTTCATTCAAACCAACAGTCATACATTTTCATTATAACTGATAATAACTAACTTATAACTGTTTTTTTTTGAACGACAATTGTGGCTACATGGCTCCTAGCCCATAAGGCGTAGCGAGCCCACACAACCAGGTTGGGTCCAGCCCAGAAGGCAATGGCACCCTTCCCTTTACGCACGCGGGAGGAAACCCCTATAACTGATAATAACTAACTTATAACTGTTTTAACTAACTGTCTTAGGGTCTGTTTGGCCTTTGGCCCAGACCATATGTTTTTACAGCCTTATTGGCATAGGTTTTCATGGCTGCAACCTATTACAAATACTAAGTAATATACATAACAATGTGGCTAAGGTTCTAAAACATGATTAAGGTTGAGTTGATCTTAACAGATTCCAACATTCTCTCCCTTAAGATCAAACAACCTTTAACCTGTTTTTCTTTTCTTCATGCTTCCTTGATGTGATCAACTAATGATGATGAAATCATCACTAGAACTGCAGCTAGTGTCCCTTTATTCTTTCTTCACTTCTATACTTGTGCTTCCTTTTTCAAAATGGTCTTTTGTCTCCATTTGGCAATTAGCTTGATATTTGTTGCCATTCTTTGTTTCTTCTATATCTTCCAATTCAACTCCAAAGTGTTCAACCTCGTTCTTCTCTTGACTAATTCTGTCTTGTCCAATAGGTGATGTCACTTGATCTTCTTGATCACCACAGTGACTTTGAAGGCAGGTTAACTCTTTGCCTTGAACCACAGATAATGTGGTCTTCTTTGGAACAATCTCTTGTTGCACTTGTGGCACCCTTGCAGTGCTATTGTAGCACTTGAATACATCTAAGTATTTGTTGTAACACTTTCTGGTTTCTTCACCATAATCACATGATAGGCCAAACATATGTGCTATATAACCAAACTCTTTTGCAAAATATCCACTTAGGTATCCTCCTAAGCTTTCCACTAACTTATATAGATCCATTAAATGTATCTTTATGCCATTTATCTTTGGGGGTATGGGACCAGGCATTTCCCTTTTCAAGTATACATCAAAAAATCATTTGAAAGCAATGTAAAACTTGTCCCTAAATATGTCCCATTCTTGATTGACTGACTAGATCATCATGATAGGCCAAACATCTCTGCTATATAACCAAACTCTTTTGAAAAATATACACTTAGGTATCCTTCTAAGCTTTCCACTAACTTATAGAGATCCATTAAATGTATCTTTATGCCATTTATCTTTGGGGGTATGGGACCAGGCATTTCCCTTTTCAAGTATACATCATAAAACCATTTGAAAGCAATGTAAAACTTGTCCCTAAATATGTCCCATTCTTGACTGACTAGATCATCATGTTTTAATAGATCAACAAAGGAAACATACTCATTAAATGAACTCACTTTTGTTGGATAAAATACACATTTTACAAAGACACAATCTGTAACGCCCCGACCCGACAAGGGTAAAGGAATCACAAACAATGGTGTCATATCAAAGCAAACATAATTATCCAAAAGAAGTCTTAACATAAATGCGGAATAATTCAAGTCAAAAAGACTTCAATACATAGGTCCCAGCGGAAAAAAAATAACTCCAACAAATATCTGAAATAATAAGTCTTAAATGGCATCATAAGATCAAAGCTAAATAAATCTCTAAGGTAAGCCCACTCATGCACTCATCCCAAAGCAAAACCCGGTTTCAATGCTTAGATATCGCAGCGTGAAGAAAAGAAAAGTGCTGGTGAGCTTCAAAAGCCCAATGAACAGATATGAAAGCAAAGCGAATACTAAACGATATCGAATATGAAATATAATAAACGAAAGATAGCACAATCATAATCATTTTCAAAGTATAAATCAGATTTTTCAAATAAAGTTTATAGTTAACTACCACGAGCCCAGAAACAAATATCGGATCATAATCATATTCTCATAAGGCAACATTTCTCGTAAGGCAACATTTCTCATAAGGCAACATTTGTAGGGAGACCTACCGAGTTATGAAGGACGTGCATGCACGCGCAGCATCAATCATCGATAACATATAACAGATAACGGATAATCAGATCTAGGATGCATCCATACGCTCCTTCCTACATATACAAAATATGCTCCACCATCCAGAACGTGGCGTAACATCACTCTCTGCCCTAGAGTCATATCGAAGTGCATCATCGATACGGACATGGAACCCCATGACTAGTGAAATATTTGGCTCGGGTTTCAAACTATCTTAGGTCAAATCGAGAATGTCATAAGCGACACAGATCATATTTTATCAGAAGATTATTCATATTTTTAGAATTAGAGTTTTCATATCATATAGTTCAAAATCAAATGTTTCATAATTCATAAATCAGAGTTCAGATAAGCATGCTCAAACAAAACGGAATGGGGTTCATAGCAAAGGCTTAGGAAACCTTAATATAAAAGCTAACGAAAGGAAACGTTATAAGGAACCTTATGAAAGGTGGAATATCGTACCTTATTCAAAGCAAATGATCAAAAAGCGTAAATCACGGAAAGCAAAGGATTATTCCTTCTTCACATAACCTATACACATTAACGGTCGTCCATGTTATTTATGATTCCATAATCGTCGAAATGATCTTTTAACATTTGGTATTTATACTTAGTGTATTCAATGATCTTCATACTTTAGGGTTTTATGATTAAATGAAACTTAAGTGTTTATAATTAATATCGTAGATTAGGGTTCATTATGTCATTTATTAAAGTTTAGGGTTAAATGTGAAAATAGTTTAAGCGTCATAACTCACACATGAAATAACGAATTAACACTCTTAGCTTCAAACCCTAATCGACTCTCATTATGTTCTAGGGTTTTCTCCTTCTTTTAATATCACATTAATATGCATTTACTTTTCATGTTACGTCTTTTAATGACTCGCTACTTAATCTAACACCTTCATGTCTTAACCATACGTTACTTATATACATGTTATACTTCAACTTTTATTCCCATGCACGTTTATGATTTTATGTGACACACAAATTACTTATTATCCGGATTAAATACACATTTACACACACACTCACCATAGCTTCAACTAAATATGACCACGTACTACGTTTACATATTTACAAGCTCACTTGACTTATAAAACACCCGCATGATACATAAACCATTTAGGGTTCGGCATGCACTATTCGGTTCACATTTCAAACTAGGGTTTATGTTTATATGACCTCTTACTTATTTAATACATGTTCAAAACTCTTATATGTTTCGGTTCAAACCTAGGGTTCAGCTAATAAGTTATTACATAAATCTTAGCTCATCTAAATACTTTACATATTCAAGTTACCATGTTTTACACCTTAGCCGAAACATACACATGGTTCGGTTCACATATATGTGGTTCGGTTCTCATATACTCGACCTAACCATGATCCGATTCAATAACACTTATTACGTAACATACTCTTTAATACTTATAAGGTTCAAATCATTACGGTTTATTCTTTGTTGGTTTCATACTTCGACACAAAGAAAAGAAACACAAGTCGACTAAACAAACATGCGACAACATATTAACTTAAGGTGCATCAAAGGAAAACGAGAAACATGTTATACCTTAACTTGGTTGAAGCAAAAAATCTCGATACCAAGGGTTGTAGGTATTCGGCCGAATGAGAGCAAAGAAAAGAAAGAGAGGCAAATCAGAAACTAGGGTTTCACTTTTGAGTTTATGAGTTATATTTATAGCTAGTTACATTTTAGGTTAGTCTTGAGGAGGGGTGTGGGCTTCGGCTTGGTCCAACCGAACACACAAACCCACGGCCCAATGGCCTTCGGCTCTTGATCCACACGAACAAAACAAACGCCCCCATGGGCTTCTTGGATTCTCGGCTTGGCAAAAAGAAACAAGCCCAAGTGGTTTCCCAAATAACGAAAACAAGGTTCAACTAATCGGCCCAACACTTTAGCGAGACGTTTAACTCTTTCGTCGTACTATGTCGATCACGCACACATATTAATTAAGTTTTAATTATTTATAAGTTAAGTTTTAATTTCGTTAAATGAATATAAATGTCTTTTACGTATTTTATAAATTTTGATTCCAAGGGTATTTTAGTCTTTATTCATGTTTTAGATTTTCAGGTTTTACACAATCTCCATCTCTTGGTATGTATCCAACTGTTGTTGTTTTAGTTGGACATGCATAGGCATGATTTCTTCACATCTGTAACATTTTTGTGTTAAAACAATTTCCTTTTCTAACTTTCCTTCCTTACACTCAGAGTTTTCCTCAAGTGATTTGTAATAATCACTCAAGTACTTATTCTGCATCATCTTCATCTTGCTTTCATCAAACTTGCAGTTTTCAGGGTCTTTGAACATATATACAAGTCTGCACTTGTTGTTATTGAAGGCCAAATCCATTTCTTGGACTTCTAATTGGTCTGCAGACAGTATGTTCAGAGTCACATTTGGTGTGTAGTGCACACCTGGTATGCAGAAGATCTTGATACGCTTACACAGCGCGTTCGGGGTCAAAGGAACTTCCTTTTCATCGAGCACGTTTTTCAACACCCTAAGCAGTGAACCTAATCGTTGTAGTGTAGTATTAGGGTAAGCCACGGGTATTGATATCGTTCTCTAGGGGAATAGGAATGCTAGTGAGAAGTTACTACGCTAAGGTTGAGGTTGAGGAAGATTATTTTTTATCTTTTTATGTTTTTTTTAGGAAATGGAACAGTGCGAATCTCGGGGTTTGGATTTGGGGTTGGTATTTCTACCGATTACTCTACTTATCTAATTATCTAATTAACTAAGCTAGGGGTAGTCTATGTCTATTGTTGTGTGCTCGTATGATGATTAAAAATGTATTTACTTAGATTTTATTACTCCCTGGTTATCTCCTATTGATGGTTGAATTGTCGCGTCCTTATTCTTAACGCGTTGTGTCTCTAAGGTCGTAGGGTATGCGTTTATCCCTAACTCTTTGAAGCTACCAAAGGTTAATGACTACAAAATCTCTAGGATTCATAAACTTAACACTAATGTATTCTTTGGATGTTTAGCCTACAATAACTCTAGGTGATTATAAACTAAGGTTCAACAAAGATTAATCAAGCATTAATAACACAACGAATGACCTATCGCAATACTAGGTCAATCACAATTAAGATAAGAGACAACCAATCAATATTCAATAACTAGGTTTCATATTACCTAAGCAAACACACAAATAAATTAGCCGGACATGGAGAACATGCAAGCATACACACAATCAATTGAAGACATAATTGAATTAATGAAGTAAAACACTTATCTTGATGTAAGATAGGGTATGGAACCCTAAAATACTGTACAAGACATCCTTGGTTCGGTTTAGTTTTTTACTCCACAAAACTACCCCTCTAAAAACTGAAAAATTCGGATTCTATATATAGTGTTACAAGCTGCGCGGCGCTCTTTAATTGTGACGCGCCGTGGTCGCTCATTAGGTTTTCGTCTTGGCCACGTTATCATTGTGACAACGTCACCTTATGCCTGTGGACGCCGCCGCCTTTAGTCTCCGGCCGTTTGGATCAAATCTAGGCCGCCCGAGCCGCGACGCCCTACTCTTTTAAAACCCGATGCCGCCACTTGAAAAATGTCAATTTGCTCTCGAGTCGTTAAAAACATGTTCCGACGGCGTCCACAAATAGAACGACGCCGTCTCTTCGAGTTCAGCTGACTTGAGTGTCTCGATTCTTGACTTTGGCCATTTTCTTCGTATATTCACGCCTTTTCGTCCGAATAAGTGTCATTCCAGCAATTTGCCTTCAAGAGACCTAAAAAGTGAAAAGGAACGAAATTAAGTAGTAACGGATACAAAAGTAATCAATTAAGGGCTTAAATGACCCCTAAAAAAGGTACCTTTTAAATCCTTATCAGATCTCCCTCCCAATTTTGATGTTGATCTCCCCAATTCCATGTATGAACATAAATGTGCCATTTCCTTGTAATTTCTTCACAATGAATTTTTCTTCTAACTTTCCAAATAGATTCTTGTTTGAACATACATGCCTTCCAATGTTCTTGTTGATATACCAGATTCTGTCCCAGTTTCCTTCATCTATCCCTTCAATCATGAAATCAGTCTGCATATGTATATTTTCAGGATGCAAAAACTGAGTATACACCTTTTGATATGTCTTTTCTTCTTTGAATTTTGTGTTTGCAGTCTCAGAATTCCTTCCCTTGTTTGGACAATTGCTGATAATGTGTCCTCTTAATCTGCAACCATAACACTTTTGTCTCTTGTGTTTGTTTAAGACCTTATGGGACTGTGTTTAAGGAAGTGCAGAATTGTACACTTCAATTTCTTCTATCTTTTTCCTGAGGCAGTCATTGGAGATTTGTCTAATATAGTTTCCAAGCCTTGACTTTCTTTCTCTTCTCAGTTGTCTTTGAATAAAATCATTTTGTAGTCTCTTTCTCAAAGGTCTCCCAGGTTTGCTCTGATGCCAAAGATTAGAATGGCCAAATCCCCTTGAGTGTAGACTTGACCATCTGTCTTCTAAGAAGGTATTTGTGTTCACCATATATATAGACGATTGTGTGTCTGTTTGAGAGTTTTGAGAGTATGCAGAATAGTATTCAAAGTAGGCAAAAAAAGACATAAATAAGGAGGGAAATAACTAACAATATAAATTGTAATTTGATGATGTTTAACTGTCATACATAGTTCCTATATATAGTAATCTAAGGGTGTCAAATGCAAGGATGTGATGGTTCATTCGAACCAACAGTCATACCTTTTCATTATAACTGATAATAACTAACTTATAACTGTTTTAACTAACTATCTTAGGGTCTGTTTGGCCTTTAGCCCAAACCAAACATTTTTGCAACCTTATTGGCATAGGTTTCCATGGTTGCAACCTATTATAAATACTAAGTAATATACATAATAATGTGGCTAAGGTTCTAAAACATGATTAAGGTTGAGTTGATCTTAACAGATTCCAATAGGCACTAGTTGTTTTTGTTACTAATTTGAACTTTTTTCCTGCGTAAATTGGGTATCTGCTAGAAGTTGGTTGAGGGCAACGCCCCATTACGATACTATTATTTCTAAATAATAATGGGTCCTCTAATTTAATTTGTATATTATATGAAGGATGCGTACGTCGAGTAGTTTACGTTACATTGCTTAATGTATGGATGACTCTCTATGCTTGTTCTTTTGTTTCGTAATTTGTCTGTACATACGTCTTCTTATACATGCTCTTTTGTTTTTTTATCATGTTTAAACTTGTCTTTATACTCTCTTTTTTCCTTCGACTCATAAACTTGTGTTTGAAATTCCTATGATACGCTTATTCAATTTGACAATGTTTGGGAGATGAACTTGCAATGTGACGACAATAGGGTTCATATTATAAAGCAGAAAACTATAAATCCGCCACATTGCTTCTGGTGGAAAAATATAATAGGCATTTTTATATCTTTTTATCTCATTAATCACATGCTGTTCTTCATCAGAACTCAGATGAATTACATGCTTATCATGACCCTTGTATACATATTTAATAGCATACTTCACTACTACAATGCTAGACAGACTTCAACATTCATATGACAATTAAACAAAGTTAAAAGTTTTGGGTTGTATGGTACAACCCATCTGTTGTCAAGGATTGCATTTCGTACCATATGTTGGAATCTGTTAAGATCAACTCAACCTTAATCATGTTTTAGATCCTTAGCCACATTGTTATGTATATTACTTAGTATTTGTAATAGGTTGCAGCCATGGACCTATGCCAATAAGGCTGCAAAAATGTCTGGCCTGGGCCAAAGGCCAAACAGACCCTAAGACAGTTAGTTAAAAAAGTTATAAGTTAGTTATTATCAGTTTTAATGAAAATGTATGACTGTGGGTTTGAATGAACCATCACATCCTTTCATTTGACACCCCTTAGATTGCTACATATAGGACCTATGTATGACAGTTAAACATCATCAAATTACAGTTTATAGTGTTAGTTATTTCCCTCCATAATTCTGACTTTTTTGCCTACTTTACATACTTTTCTGCATACTCTCAAATAGACACACAATTGTCTATCCCTATGGTGAACACAAATACCTTCCTAGAAGACAGATGGTCAAGTCTGCACTCAAGGGGATTCGGCCATTCTAATATTTGGTATCAGAGCAAACTTGGGAGACCTTTGAGAAAGAGACTGCAAAATGATTTTATTCAAATACAATTGAGAAGAGAAAGAGAGTCAAGGCTTGGAAACTATATTAGAAAAATCTCCAATGACTGCAAGGATATGCTCACGAAAAAGATACAAGAAGTTAAAGTGTACAATTCTGCACTTCTTCAAACACAGTCCCATAAGGTCTTAAACAAACACAAGAGACAAAAGTGTTATGGTTACAGACTAAGAGGACACATTATCAGCAATTGTCCAAACAAAGGAAGGAATTATGAGATTGCAAACACAAAAGTCAAAGAAGAAAAGACAGATCAAAAGGTGTATACTCAGTCTTTGCATCATGAAAATATACATATGTAGACTGATTTCATGATTGAAGGGACAGATGAAGGAAACTAGGACAAAATCTGGTATATCAACAAGAACATTGGAAGGCATGTATGTTCAAACAAGAATCTGTTTGGAAAGTTAAAAGAAAAATTCATTGTGAATAAATTACAAGGAAATGACAAATATCTGTTCATACATGGAATTGGGGAGATCAACATCAAAATTGGGAAGGAGATCTTCTCCATACCTGGTGTGCAATACACACCAAATGTGACTTTGAACATACTGTCTGCAGACCAATTAGAAGCCTAAGGAATGAATTTGGCCTTCAATAACAACAAGTGCACACTTTTATATATGTTCAAAGACCCTAAAAACTGCAAGTTTGATGAAAGTAAGATGAAGATGATGCATAATACGTACTTGAGTAATAATTACAAATCACTTGAGGAAAACTATGACTGTGAGGAAGGAAAGTCAGAAAAGGAATATGTTTTAACACAAAAGTGTTACAGATGTGAAGAAATTAGACATCATGCATATGCATGTCCAACTAAAACAACAACAGTTGGATACATACCAAGAGATGGAGACTGTGTCTATGTAAAAGGTGTATTCTATCCAACGAAAGTGAGTTCATTTAATGAGTATGTTTCCTTTCTTGATCTATTAAAACATGATGATCTATTCATTCAAGAATGGGATATATTTAGGGACAAGTTTTACAATGCTTTCAAATGGTTTTATGATGTATACTTGAAAAGGGAAATATCTGGTCCCATATCCCCAAAGATAAATGGCATAGAGATACATTTAATGGATCTCTATAAGTTAGTGGAAAGCTTAGGAGGATACCTAAGTGTATATTTAGCAAAAGAGTTTGGTTATATAGTAGAGATGTTTGGCCTATCATGTGATTATGGTGAAGAAATCAGAAAGTGTTACATCAAATACTTAGCACTGCAAGGGTGCCACAAGTGGAACAAGAGACAGTTCCAAAGAAGACCGCATTATTTGTGGTTCAAGGCAAAAAGTTAACCTGCCTTCAAAGTCACTGTGGTGATCAAGAAGATCAAGTGACAACACCTATTGGACAAGACATAATTAGTCAAGAGAAGAACAAGGTTGAACAATTTGGAGTTGAATTGGAAGATATAGAAGAAAGTACTAGAGGTGGCAAATTTTTACCCATTGGTTAAATTTGAGTCAATTTGGGTAATGTTATAAAACTAGATGGGTTTAATTGGGCTTTGTTAAAATAAATAGATGGGTACAAATGAGTCTAATTGGACTTTATCAAAATAAATACATGGGTATAGATGGGTAAAATATTATAACCACGTGGGTATATCTTGAAAACGTCTTAATTCATTTCTATCTCACTATCTCAGAATCTCAGAATCTCAAATATTATAACCACGACTCCACCAGTCCACTCCATATGTTCAGAATCTCAGAATCTATTCAATTAATTTGGTTTTAACTTTTAAGGTAATACCCTTTTAATTATTTAACATTTTGATGTACTAATTATCTATTGTTTCATCTTATAGCTTATTAGTAGTTGATGCACATAAGGTGTTTGATAAAATGCCTAAGTGAACAAATGGGTTTGTTATATTTTTCTTTTGTTGTTTTTAAATGATGGGTTTTAGTAGTTATTGAATTTGCTAATTTGTTGCAAGGTGGAATTCTAGAACGGGTTTAGTATTGATTAGGCTGTTGCTTTAGTATCCATATTGTTTACATGGCTGATACACTACTAAAGATTGAAAGAAAGGTGTTGCTTTAGTATGCATACTGTTTACATGGCTTTTATTTGGTTGTGTTTGGTGAATGTTCATGTTTTACAGTAAATTGTTGCAGTACAGTATGGGTTTTAAACTTTTAATAGAGATTAAATCTTTTGTTTCACATTATGATTTCACATTGCTTTAGTATGCATACTGTTTACATGGCTTTTTTGGTATTGATTAGGCTAATATGTGAGAAAAGTAGAAAACGGCAAAACGCTCAACAAAATATGCATGCGGGTGACGATTTGGAAGATGCTAGTTCATCAACAACGAGTAATCTATTTTCGAAGGTGTGGGATTATTTTACACTAATACCAATAGAAGAACCTGATGGGGTTTGAAGGGCGACTTGTAATTCTTGTAATAAGGTGTTAAAAGTACATGGAACATCTAATATTCGGCGTCATATAAATAAATGTTTTAAGGTAGACTTGTCCAACAACGCGGAGAGGGATGCCCCACCGCCGAAACGTATTTGCTTAGATCAAGCTAAATATAGAGAGAAACTAGCAATTTCTGTTATTAAACATAACTATCCGTTTAGCCATGTTGAGCACGAGGGAACAAGAGACTTGCACAAGTTTTTACACCCGGATGCAAAACCAGTATGTAGAAACACAATAAAGAAGGTTGTTGTGAGTATCTATGAAAGAGAAAAGCTTAAAGTTAGAGAGGAGTTCGAGAAAATTAAAGGTAGAATCTGTTTAACATCTGATTTGTGGACCTCAATTACTAGCGACGGTTACATGACATTGACTGCTCATTACATTGACGACACTTGGGTTTTAAGAAAAAAGGTCTTGAACTTTAGGGTGATTCCCCCTCCTCACACGGGATCTCTATTGGCGGTAACTATGATGACTTTTTTAAGAGAATGGGGAATTGAAAAAAAAGTGTTTACCATCACGTTAGATAATGCAACAAATAATAACGGTTTAGTAGATTGTTTGAAAGATCAGTTGAGTTTAAATGACGCGTTACTTTGTGATGGAGAATTTATACATGTACGTTGTTGTGCACATGTATTAAACTTAATTGTACAGTCCGGCTTGAAAGTCATTGAAGAAGCGACTGAAAAGGTTCGAGAATCGGTGAAATATGTGAGAGGAAGTGGGAGTAGAAAGATAAAGTTTGCTGAATGTATTGCACAACTCAACCTGCAATGTGGTAAGCATGTGCGGCAAGATGTAGTTACAAGATGGAACTACACATATTTGATGCTTGATTGTGCATTGGTGTATCGTCGTGCATATGTTCTATTGAAAACAATGGATACAAGTTTTAAGACATGTCCAACACCGGAAGAATGGACAAGGATAGAAGCAATTGCCAAGTTTTTGAAGCCTTTTTATGACATTACAAAGCTATTTTCAGGTTCTTTATATTCTACATCGAATCTTTATTTTCACAATGTTTACAAAATTCAGAAGGTTATTCAACGTCACTTGTGGAATGCTGATGATATTATAAGTGGAATGGCACAAAACATGAAAACAAAATTTGATAAATATTGGGAAACATATAGCATGGTTTTGTCATTTGGGGCCATTTTGGATCCACGATATAAGTTTCATATTGTCGAGTTTTACTTATCAGAGCTTGGTACGGAGGGTGATGAGCTAATAGAGAAAGTAGCAAATGTTGAGGCAGGGTTACGTAGGCTTTATGGTGCATATGAGATTCGAGCGAATGTAATGCATGATTCGACAGAAGGACCAAGTTCAAATGTTGGAAGCAGGAATTTGTGTGATGATATAGAAGATGATTTGGCAGGTTTTGAGACATTCCAAAGTCAATACAAAAAGCCAAAGGCACAAAAGTCGCAGTTGGATCAGTATTTAGATGAACCTAAACTTGATAAAAATCAAAAGATCGATATTTTACAATTTTGGAAAGAAAACCAAGTAAGGTATCCTGAGTTGGCAAATATGGCTCGCGATATATTAAGTATCCCAATTACTACAGTAGCTTTGGAGTCTACTTTTAGCATAGGTGGTCGAATTATTAGCAAATACCGAAGCTCACTATCTTCTGAAAATGCTGAAGCATTGCTTTGCACTCGTGATTGGCTATTTGATCTAAAAGGTTTATAGTTTTTCCATTCTAATTTTAATTCTTATGCATCGACATTTTATATGTATATATGTTAACCTATTAATTTGTGTAGATGAAGAAGAAATCGACGAAGAAGAACTAATAACGGATATTGAGAAGCTGGCTGCGACTCTCTAGTAAGGTAAATTCACTTTAAAACTGCATATCCAAACATCTAAGTTTTTGTTACTGCATACGAAAAGTATTACAGATTACTTAACTGTTACAGTATGAATGAACTAGATTACTTAACTGTTACAGTATGAATGAACTAGGGAAAATGTGAGAATTTTATGTCCTTTGGTTAAGAATATTATTGGTAGACCAAGTTAAAGATAAGGAGATAAAGGCATAAGATTCTATGATATCTGAGATCATCGAATATTGCCTATGTTCATACTTCAACAAATTTGAAACTACCTATATACAATGTGTATGTTTATTGGTTTGATTTTAGACCTTTTCACACATGTATATGAGCATATCAAAGATCCCGCCTCCTTAATTTGTTTTATCTCTACCGTTCATACTAAAACTTGCAAAATAGGTATAACTGATCTTGGTGTAATTGTACGCCTGCTGAAACGTTGGGTCTGATGTGCATAAGTTGTTGTATGACTGTATGTAAATTCACCTCACTGAGGTATGTAAATTGCATCTTGACAGTGTGTTTCGGTGGTGGTGGAATATGATTCATATGCGCTGTATGGTTTAGCTTGTGATTAGTAAGTCATATAGGGTACAAGTGATTAGTAAGCTTCTAGATGCATGTAGCTTTTTTTTGTATGTTAGTCTCCAAGAAGAAACATGATTAGACAAAAGTAGATGAAGTGTCTGTTGCCATTGGTCTACTCTAGGCTGTAAAAGAATGAAACAAATAGTAACCTGGTCCAGATTTTATTCTTCAGTGGTTTTCATTTATACTTGATCATTGCTACTAGGTGAATGATTTAGATAAAGCTAAAGATTATATCTCCATTTGCCTTTTTTTTTTTCTTTTTGACGAGCAGGTATAGGCATGGATACTAATGGTTGTTATACACTCCGTGATTCTTTGTACAAAAGTTTTTTGTTTTTGCTTGATGGTCATCCGCCTATTGTTGTTGAAAATTGTCATAACCATCTTGTTTTGGTGTGATTCAGTTCTGTCCAAAAGTTCGTGTTCAGTTAGGAGTATATTGCTCTTAGTTATTAGGATCTGTGAAATAGGAAATTAGCTCTTTTACTTGTCCCATTGCATTTGTTAGATGTACCCATAGAAACCAACTTGTGTACATTGCAATTAGGCAAAAATGACACGAAAAGAGTGTACACATGAGTCAAGTTCAGTCCCTGTTAGGAATTGACTAATGTGTATTGCAAACATATAGTAGAACATACATAACCATTCCGTTTAAACTGCCATGACATTTACTTAGTTAGCTATCCTATGCTGTGCAACCATTCGTTATATAAGCAGAACATTTTCTTTGCTTTTTTGCAGGTAAACTTTTCGCTTGCACAGTTGATTGCAGTGATCATTCCACTTCGGGTGATGGTTCTTTTGGTGACGATGGGCTATTCGTATCAGAATCTTTCGTCTTGCAGATAAAGAATCTCGAATGATGGCTATTCTTGCTAAAGATATCATCTTTACTCTTTACGAAAGAATCTCGAATGATGTGTTTTGTGTTATGTTTTGTATTGGTTAGCAACTAAGTTCATTACAACCTGATTAAGAATGAGTCTTGCCGATCATGTTTGCAAATTGGCGAATTGCAACTAAATTTCTTATTAATGATGGCAAAATATCTGGCATGTTTATTATATCTCAACTATGTATTATAAATATCTCAGGTTGTATTTGTGTTTTGAATACTAATCATGTGACGTCGAATAATAAGAAATTTAGAATCAAGTATTCAAATGTTATAAAACGAACAGTAGGAGATGAACAAATGGTGTTTGGATGTGCCATTACGGTAATTAAATTATTATTTTTCATTAAAAAAAAAAAAAAAAACCAAAAACAAAAAAAAAGTTGAAATACCCATAGAAACCCGACCCGACCCGAGTCAAGACTCGTTTGACCCAAACTCATCTAGACTCATCCTTCCAAATGACTCATCTAGACCCATACCCATCTAGACCCATACCCATCTAGACCCATACCCATCTAAGACCCAAGACTCAACCCAACCCAACCCAACCATTTTGCCACCTCTAGAAGAAACAAAGAAGGGCAACAAATATCAAACTAATTACCAAATGGAGACAAAAGACCATTTTGAAAAGGGAAGCACAAGAATAGAAGTGAAGAAAGAAGAAAGGGACACCACCAACAGTTCTAGTGATGATTTCATCATCATTAGTCAATCACATCAATGAAGCATGAAGAAAAGAAAAACAGATTAAAGGTTATTTGATCTTAAGGGAGAGAATGTTGGAATCTGTTAAGATCAACTCAACCTTAATCATGTTTTAGAACCTTAGCTACATTGTTATGTATATTACTTAGTATTTTTAATAGGTTGCAGCCATGGAAACCTATGCCAATAAGGCTGCAAAAATGTCTAGTCTGGGCTAAACGCCAAATAGACCCTAAGACAGTTAGTTAAAACAGTTATAAGTTAGTTATTATCAGTTATAATGAAAATGTATGACTGTTGGTTTGAATGAACCATTACATCCTTTCATTTGACACCCCTTAGATTATTATATATAGGACATGTTATGACAGTTAAACATCATCAAATTACAGTTTATATTTTTAGTTATTTCCCTCCATATTTCTGTCTTTTTTGCCTACTTTGCATTCTGCATACTCTTAAAACTCTCAAACAGACACACAATTGTCTATCCATATGGTGAACACAAATACCTTCCTAGAAGACAGATGGTCAAGTCTGCACTCAAGGGGATTTGGCGATTCTAATACCATAAAGGTTGTACCATACAACTCAAAACTTTTAACTTTGTTTACTTGTCATATGAATATTGAAGTGTGTTCTAGCAATGTGGCAGTGAAGCATGCTTTCAAATATGTATACAAGGTTTATGATAAGCAGGTAATTCATCTTAGTTCTGATGAAGATCATCATGTGATTAATGAGATAAAAATATATCAAGATGCACGTTATATTTCTCCGCCAGATGCAAAGTGACGGATTTATAGTTTTCCACTTTCTAATATGAACCATGTGAAGTTAGGTTTGCAGATGATGTTGATTTGATATAAATTATTGAAAATGAAAGGGGTAAAGATCGATTTTGACCTTGTTTTTTAGTGTAATCAAAGGGATATCAATGCAAGAAAACATTTGTTCAAAGAGTTTCCTAAATAATATGTATCGAACGCAGGTGCACGACTATGGACTCACGGAAAAGACAAGTTGCTAGAGGGCGACTGGTTTCGGTTTTATCGTCGTATTCTTTGCAATATGTTCGTGGTCTGACATGCTTTCAAGATTTCTACACCGTGGATGGTGTATTGTATTTGACATTCCGAAAAGTAACACTTATGAGAGGTTTGATAAATGACTAATCTTTGTCACTATGTCTTACCGAGGCAACTTTATTTCAATTTCCTCCTGCACTTCATCAACTATACATTACTTACTATTTGTTCACCAGGAGATGTTCGAAAATTGTGGGATGATCATTACGAAGCACTCTCTGAAGATTATCGTTTTTTTGTGCAAAAGGGTGAAATATTTATATTAATCACAAAAAAGTTACAATACATCACAATTCTTTGGGCTGGACTTATCCAACCAGAAAAACAAAAAAAATTGAAATCCTATTCTATCCGATATCTGTTACAACTATAGAAGGAAATCTGACAGGCTTGTGTCCGATATCTGATGCAACACAAAACAGAGGACAACTTTTGATAGCTTTCAGCAACACTTTCTCCTCTGAAGATTATCGTTATCGATCACATAATGGTGTTTAAGTTCATAATATGTTTCTGGCTGACATTAGTGTATATCTCAGAAGTATGGGAAAAGATTGACTTTGATCTTCCAGAATTGAATAGAGAAGTAGATTCAGATATGTTTAGTGTACGTGAAGTGCAAGAGGAGTAATCGATCATTGTTGATGAAGAACACTTGCGTGCTCGCTATTGTTTGCATGATGACCAGAAAGCTGCGTATGATAAGATCATTAGACATGTGGATAATGAGTATTCTGGGTTTTTTCATTGATAGTCAGGGTGAAACTACCAATACATATTTGTACAATGCTTTGTTGGCTGAAGTTCGCACCCACGATTGTGTCGCTTCTGCCACTGCATCTTCTGGTGCTGCAGCTAATAATATGCCAGGTGGATTTGGAAGTAAGGTTAAAAAAAATCATTTTGCAATATCAGGAAACAAAGTGGGACAACTAAACTTTTACGGGAAGCTAAATTAATAACTTAGGATGAAGCATCAATGGCAAAGAGGCATGCCATAAAGGCCCTTGATCGTACAATGCAAGATATAATTCGAATGAACGTGAATTTGGAAGTAAGGTTATGGTTATGGGAGGTGATTTCCGACATATAAACCTGAAGCATCATTGTCTCCAATTTAGTCTTCAATTAAAAAGATGCAGTTAACTATAAACATGAGGACAATGATAGATCCATGGTTTTCAGATTTTTTGTTATGATACATATATTCGAATACCAGATGACATGGTTATTCCCTACATTGGTGTGTCTACAGCTGACGTTCTGCGTCAAGGGATGCTTTAATTGATGCAATCTTTCCACGTTTTGTAAGAAATGCACATAATTCATATTATATAAAATCTGGAGCGATTTTATCAACAAAGAAGTAAATGTTGAGATGATTAATGATAAATTGATCGCACGATTTACAGGGTGAATAAAAAGAAGTAAATGTTGACATGTATTATAGTTTTGATGAAGCTGAAGATGTTAGACACAATTTCTATCCACTTTGTCAGTTAGTGGTTTGCCTCAACATTGCATCGACTCAATAAAGGATGTCCTATAATGCTATTATGAAATATTAATCCAGCAAACAGATTGTGATAATGTAATTGATGCCGCAATTATGTTTTGCGATGACCATAAATAAGTCTTAGGGACAAACAATTCAAAATGTAAGTATATACCTACCTTCATTTGTGTTTCCGCATGGTCAACTATACACTGCTTTATCAAGAGGGGTATCACACGCAAACACTAAGGTATTAGTAAAGCCTAAAAAAATTGATATGGACGGGGTGTACACTTCTATCGTATGCGCGTAAAAGAGTCTTCTTATTGAGAATTCCTCTAAGTCCATCAGAATATGATATGTTTCCATTCAAGTTGAAAAGAAAACAATTTCTCATTCTTCTTGGCTTTGATATGCCAATTCAACAAATCGAAAGGTCAGACTATTCCAAATGTTGGTGTATACTAGCCTGAATTTGTTTTCTCTCATGGACAACTTCATGTCGCTCTTTCTAGAGAGGTGTCACAAGCTACTATAATTTTTTTTGGTTACTTGGGTTTCCGACTCGACATTGTGAGCCGACTAATCCCAAGGCGACTACCCTTGGATAGCCCGGAGTCGGCGCAGGTAAACCCTTGAACTCCTATTTAGAAGACTGGTATTCTTAAGCCTGCTAAAAAGTATGACGAAGATGGTGTATACCCAGCAAATGTGGTTTATAGAGAGGTTTTAAATGAAGAATGAACATCAATCAATGTATATTTTTTTGAAAAGCTTATATATTTTTTACGGAAAAAAGCCCCAAAAAAGGGCAAACAAGAAAACGAGTAACTATACAAACCCAAGAAAGACCAAAGGGCTACAACTAAAGAAAACTATACATCAAACTCAAACAAACAAATCAAAAGGCTTAGATATACAAACATCCCAATTAGCAGGCTTCGCAGAAAGGCGTGCAGCAATCCAAGTCCTGGTTAATCTTTAGATGGCCGGATAAATGTCTTCCTCCTTACACTTTGAAATTGAATCCGCGGTAGCATTCACGATCCTATTCCTTCACTTCCATATTGCCCATAAAGAAATTTGAAAAACACCTTGAAGAACTTTTTACAATTTCGGATTTCCAACCAAATCAATATTTCCACTAGCAATATCAGAGATCGAAAAAGATGGGAACACCATAGTAGATTATAAGTTCCACCAACTCCAAACTTTCCTCCAAATAGGGAGGGCGAAAAAACAACTAATAATACATGATCCAAGTCTTCGACATCTCGCTCGCAGAAAGGACATTCCAATGACTCCAAAACAACACCGCGAGAAGAAAGATTTAAACGGGTAGGTAATCTATTCAAAGACTCCAAAACAAGGTTAAATAGGATACAAACTTTGAACATGCCTGATCCATCTAACGCCTACTTCAAAGTATCATTGCTCTCAACCGAAGGACATATACTGCTAATAAAATATGTGAGGGATGCAAGGTCGTCAGTGGCTCTCCCTCTAGGAGGGAAACGCCAAGACCAATTCTAGCCCCAAACTTTATTCACCAGCTTCCAACAGTCACTTATGCTACAATCCTTGTGAATCTTGAGAGCAAAAATTCTAGGGAAAGACTTCATGAGACGTATCCCGTTACTGCACCAAGGATCTTTCCAAAACAAAGTATTCATGCCATTTGAAACTTTACGAACAAAAGAAGTTTTAAAGGAGGTATTAATAATACACACAGTCACTATCTATTAAAGCTGTTTGTAGTATTATTGTTATTGCATATTTACTGTTCCATTGAATCACAATACACACAGTCACTTTCAAACCATGAAACACATTTTGAAACAAAAGATTGTTCGCCAGAATCCTGCGAACAATTGGTATCAGAGCTCTGGCTCTCGAACATGGGAAAGGCCAACTTTCAAACCCACTACTGGATTCCAATATGGAAGATACCTATTAAGAGAAACTCCCAAAAGAGTGTACCAATGGAATTCTAGAAGGAAGAGCATCTCACCAAAGGGTAAAGAGATGCTGGTTCAGAAAGTGCGTGAGAATGAGGCATTTAATGCCACAAAGAAATCAGAAGGGTCAAAAGAACAAGGGAAGAAGACTGTTGGTACAAAGAGGGATAAAAACTCATGATGTTATATTTGCAAGAATAAGGACATGCTTACTGGGCATGTGAAAGCAGAAAGAAATTAGCAGGGGTCGAAATACAACAAGAGATTGAGACTACCAATCAAATCATTGCAGAAGAGAGGAGATACCTAGAAAAAGTCCATGTGATTGCTGACTACATGGTGGAAAGCACGAATGATTATACATGGAATGAGGTCTAGTATGTTAGTAGAAATTACAAATTCCATATGTGCCTTAGGAGAATTTTACTCAATGATGTTCAGTATAAATTTAAGATGATAGGGAAAGAAGAAAATGAAAAGAAATTCTTTTTCTCCTATGGAATTGGTAACACTACAGTCAAAACAAAGCATGGTGATTTGGTTATTAGGCATGTGCAATAAACCCCTGAAGTTTCCATCAACATACTCAGTTTAGAATTACTTGAAACACAAGGATACACTGTGAAAATCAAAGATAATATATGTAATATTTATTACATGTATGATGATGAAGAAACTAGTATGCAGTTACCATATGTTGAGAAAACAGGAGAGAAAATTAGGCCAAAAGAAGTTGTGAATGAACACAATCAATATTTACAAGATTATTTGAATAAATTGACCCAAAAGATGAATGCTCTCTGATAAAAGGATTGGAGGATTTGGATTGGAACAGGGAAGATACTCAAGATTATATTGATGATGAGTATCTCAGTTGGAATGGAACACTCTATGCCTTAAAGGTAAATTCCTTTACAAGGTTTCTTTCTTTTAGGAATTTATTGAAGAAAGATAGTCTGTTGTACAAGAATTGGGAAGTGTTCAGTAAGAGGTTTATAGATATGTTGAAATGGTTTTATCTTGTGCATTTGAATTATGATGTACTTGATATGATACCACCTCTTGTTGGGGATGTTGAGTTGAACCTGTTATGCTTGCATAAAGTTTTTGAAAATCTTAATGGATATTTCTTAGTCACATTAGGTGACAAGTGGTGAATGATAGCATAATTTCAAGGTCTAACAAGCAAAGATAATGAAGCAGAACAGAAAGTTCATTGACTTAGTTGTGATATACCATGAGACTGCACAAGTTCCTTGGGGTGAAAAGCCAACTGAAGTGGGAGAAAGCAGCAAAGTAGCAGAAGCCAGGGACCCACAAGGCCAGAAGGATAAAGCAGGAAAAGATGGAGCAATTGAAGCAGGAATGAACAAGATTGGTGTTAGATTGAATGATGATGAAGATGGAAAACAAGGAAGCAGCCAAGACAGCAATGACTTTGAACTCATTGCTTGAAAAAACCAGAAGGATCACTCAAGAAGGTTTTGATGCTAAATAATTAGGGGGGAGAATGTTAGCCTCTAATTTATTTAGATCAAAGTATGTTACTTATTTATGTTTAAGACAATATTTAAGTTTGTATTATGTTTGTTGGGTCGAATTTAAAGTCTGCAAAGTGGGTCAATATTGTTAACCCAAACAACCCATTTGCAGGCAGTTAAGTAGTTATTTCATCCAAGAGTTACAATGGTTGGAGAATAAACTGTCAAATGGTGTCGATTAGAATAGTATATATAGGTTATCTGATGTAAACGAATTACAACAATTATTCACTATCTATTAAAGCTGTTTGCAGTATTATTGTTATTGCATATTTACTGTTCCATTGAATCACAATACACCCAGTCACTTTCAAACCATGAAACACATTTTGAAACAAAAGATTGTTGGCCAGAATCCTGTGAACACTGTAGTCACTAGTATTTTTGTTGTTATAACAATTGTTTTAAGCACAAAAAATTTATATTTACTATGGATTCATATAATAGGGACACTTTCTAGTTTCTAGGAATCTTTCTGTATCAAATGTCAAAAAGTAGTTGCAGTGACTCACCGGTATTTGAAGCATGCAGGGGATGAAAACACTTTTTCCTTCTCAAATTTGTGGCAATTACTTCCATCCTTTTTCCTGGATTCACTAGAGTATAGCCGTTCCATTGGTTGGCAAGAATTGGTGACTTCTGAAAGCAGAATCAAGTTTCTTTATCGCCACTAAAGCCTTTGTAGCAGGTGGTATCCTTACTACAGGTTTTCTGTACATGCTACCAGATGCCACATCGGCGTTATCTAAGCCTTGAGTTCCTAAAAATCCCTTGGTCCAACTTCCAGTCTTCCGGTTTCATTATAGTGATGGCTGCTTTGACCACATTACTTGCTGACTTCATTAGCACTCAGTATTATGAGGGAAAACAAGAAAAGCAGGCCCAAATTTATAGGACTGATCTGGATGATTTGGATTTGGTTGTAGTTCCGTTGGTTGGGAAAGAGGGCGGTGTGGATGAAGATGGTTGTAAGGTTAATCACATACATGACCATTCCAAGAACATTTAGCTCACTCAACCTCAGTTCACTTCATACAGGTATTGGAACTTCGAATCGTATCACATTCAATAATCATCGGCCTATCACTAGGCGTTTCACAAAGTCCATGTACAATAAGACCATTGATCGGTGCGTTATTTTTCCATCAGTTCTTTGAAGGGTTTGCATTAGCTAGCTGCACCTCAAAGGTCAGATTCAGCATCCTTCGTTCGACGTTAATGGCTTGTTAAATTGCCATAATGGCTCTTATTAGTATCGGCATATGGATAGGTATCTCTTCATTTTGCAGTCCTAATAGCCCTAAAGCTTTGGTTATTGAAGGTATCTTGAGTAAGAGGATGAAAAAGGATTTGGGGGATCAATTAGTGTTATTTTTTGCACTTTTTCTTAGAGCTGGATTAATGGCTTCTCTTGCAGCTTGGGCGTAAAGATACCACTTTTTTTACTTGTGATGTAATTAATCTAACTCGATCCCACTTTCTTGTTAATGTACGGTGAAATTGTAAATAACACATGATACGTGTATCATTAACAGACTAATGACACAAAGTTCATTATGTAAAGTTTGTTTCTTCCTAAAACGTTCTCTTGTAGCTCTGGTAATTGTTTATAGGCATGAATAACTTAACGGATTTTGGCCTTTTGTCTTAGATTTTGTTAGCATGAGCGATGTTTTAATATAAGTGTTTTTAAGGATTAAAAAGTTTCACACGAACTGCAAAGAAAATGTTAATGGAAAATTGAAATGGCCTAACATACGAACTTAATTGAAACTTCTCTAATTTCAAGAGAATGTTTCATATTTCTGTACAAAAATGTCATTTTTGGTAAATATTTTTTATGCATTTTTCTAATCAATCTGGATTCGTCAAACAGTCTGTTATATGGTTATTATTGGGAAATTTACCAAAATAGACCAGTCTCCCTACGGCTTGTCACTTTTTAGACCAGAAATAATTTTAATTCGAAAATAGACCAGGCTACCGGGCGACTTGTACAATGGGACACTTGTTGAATTCATAAGGCGAACACTTAGCATGTAACGGGACACTTGTCGAATTCAGAAGCGGACACTTAGCATGTTGTACAGGTCGTCCGGTCGGTTAGTCGGTCTATTTTCGAATTAAAAATTTTTTTGGTCTAAAAAGTGACAAGCCGTAGAGCGACTGGTCTATTTTGGTTAACTTCCCTTATTATTTTAACCTCATAAACCAGAAGTAAGTGCGAAATATTGTCTGTTATAATCTATTATCTTGTTATGTTAATTGTTCGATAATAACATATGCATTGTTGAGTCCAAGCACACATGATATAATGTATACTTCTTTTCGTTTGTAATGTTCTTTCCTTCTTACGAGCCAAGAAACTATAGCAAATAAAGTGTAACCTTTGTTCCTCCTAGTTGTAATTTTTGCGCTTGTCTAATAAGAACGCAACTGATACACGCACAATACGCAACTGATACACGCACAATACAGTGTAAGATCCTGGTTTCAGATTTCTAACTATACATGAATACTAAATAGCTCTATTTCTAGATACCAATGTAGATGATTGAGGATATCTGTCATGTTTTGTGTTATTCCTTAATTTCAAGATGCTGTATTGTAATGATACCCACAATTTAAAACATACTTCACTTGTCATGTAAAACTACCCGTCAAAACGCCATTCATCGGATATGCCGAGGTACAATACTTGTTAGACTTACGGAACCTTTCTAAAGTAAAACATATTCTCAACCTCTTTTACTCTTTTTGAGATCTAGATGCTTTTCTTGCTTACTCCATTCATCTCAAAACAACCCGATTGCATACATTTGCTATTGTGCATTGGATATGCCAAGGTACGGACACTATTATACGGAAGATCAAGAATCAGAATTTTATAACTGATATATGAAATATTAAGATTAAACTTTATTTATGTGTTTAGGTCCCTTGATTATAAGCATTAAGTATTCTAACTAGCTCGTTAATTTTACTACTAGAGACGGTTATAACAAGTTGAATGAAAGATGATCATGATAATAAGTTAAACTTATAGTGTAGCTAAAATGAATACATGACAACATTATCTTTCCATTGGAACTTTACGCTCTCCGTTTTCCTAATCGTTGCGACGTTTTCCTCATCGTTGCGACATCCACTACAATGAAGAATATATGTTTCATATCTCGTTTTATTTGACTCAATTTTCATGTTGATGCCGTGTACATATTTAAACAGTCTAACAGACGTCTCAAGCCAAGACAACATAACATCAATGATAGTCTTAACCTTAAGTTTCATTGTCCCTTTGAAACATATAAGGTCGGTAAAACATGAATCTGATGTTCGCCACCAATTGCCATCAATCACGCTATAATAACTTTT
This sequence comes from Chrysanthemum makinoi, assembly GCA_910596185.1. Classification (NCBI taxonomy): domain Eukaryota; kingdom Viridiplantae; phylum Streptophyta; class Magnoliopsida; order Asterales; family Asteraceae; genus Chrysanthemum; species Chrysanthemum makinoi. Next base: position 293,531,814 of record OU343217.1, on the reverse strand, counting down.
AACACACAATGTGCGTAAAATGTTGTACAACGAGAATTGTTTTGAGGATATTCTATGTGCACAAGAATATGTACATAAATTCTCTGTCTATAAATTGCTCATGATATAACGATAGTATCGTAAAAGTGTGAATCCAATTGAAAGGATTTCCAATGTAAGGATGCATTACTGGGCGATTACTCCTTTGGCAGTAGGTTGTCTTACATCTACCGCCAAGGGAGATTTGCTCAGCAATTCATCTGCTACGACTAGGTAAGATCCTTCCAAGGATAGTGTTTCAGGTAAAGATGGCATCAGTACGTCTAAATATTATTTCCAGAAGAATTATGTTAATTGGATGTTTTTTTGGTTATTTTGATTGATCATATCATAGCTTGTAGAATTAGTATCATTTATTCACTTCGTGTTTGTTTCTTATAAAGTGTTGTTTCTTCAGTTTGTAAATTAATTGTTAATATATGCTATGTAATATCCTTTCGTCCCAAAATATAAGTTCATTTGACTTTTTAAATTTTTTTTCTCCAACTTTGACCTTAAATGTTTGTATTTGTATTATATAATACTTGATACAAAATATATAAATGGATTGAGTTTTAAATGTATTTTTATTCGTATAATTTTCCTCAAGTATTATATAATACAAACAAAAATATTTAAAGTCAAAGTTGGAGAAAAAAGATTTAAAGTCAATGTTTTTAGAACAAAAAATATAAGAGGACTTGTTTATTTGCTTTGAAACATACCATGAGGATTTAGATATACATATCACCTAAAACATTAATATAACAATGTTTTTGGTAGTAAAAAGAATGGTTTCGTTTTTTCTTTTAAAAAAACACATCCTCTAAGATCAATTATCAGTTTACAATGAAAACCAAGCAAAAAGGTTCAGAAACATAATTAGTCATGTTTAAATGTTTTACATTTGTTTATGTTCAAAACTCGTTATATATATGTTGTATTTCATTACTGTAGTCGCCTATTAAGGATTATTTGAGGAACACGTTTTAATGTACTTTCTTGGATGTTAGATTCGATCCATACTAATGAGGACACGGATAAAATGAAAGAGCTTGTGGAAGATTAGATAACTCAACTAGAGCATGCAAAGCAACACACGCCCAAGAAAACGTGAATGGAGCATCAATTGTTGAGGGTCACCTCGGCGTGATTGATCAACCGCGAGTGATGAACAAGTTTTTGGGTAAAAGGGTTACCTCCGATAAAATATTATTAACTCCAAAAAAATAATTTAAGTACAACGGATGTCGGTGTGTCCCACACCTCAATCTAAAAAGGCAAACCAAAAGTGACTACAGTGTTCAAGACCTAAACTAGCATAACAAATAACATGTCATACTTATGCAAAAAAAAAAAGCCTATCTAAGCTGACCATGAAGACTAATGACATATGCATTAGCAAAATTCAATTGTGCATTAGTCTGACTACAATCATCATACTCATCATCATCATCATAAGGGTTTTGGTTTTAGGTGCTCTCTTTCCACTGTTGCAATAAGCTCTTCATGCACACTCCACTACCACTTTTAGAACCGTCAAATGCTATAAAACTGTTGTAGTCCTTAAGAACTTCATCATCATCATTATCACTATCCAAAATAACCAAATTCTCAAACTTAGAAAACGGATTACCTAACTTTTTTCCATCTTTAACTATGTCAGGTGTGCTGTTTAGCAGCATTGGATGAACTAGGGATGTTACATTAGCACCTTCATCCAAATCAACATAAGTTTTTGTGAAGTGAACCACGTCGCGGTCGATCCTTAATTGGATAGTTTTAAGTTTCTGTATTTTGTTTGATTATGGTATTTTAAGGGTTTTTGAGTTCATTTTTTTACTTTAGTTAGGAGACCTTTTCCCAAATAAATATCTTCCAGTATAGGGCTTGAGATCATTGTTTTTACTTATCAAGTAACAATTAATTCGACGTGGTCGTTAAATGATGCTTTGTGATTGTGTTGGTCCCTTGTTAAGGTTTTATTATTGCTTCCGTTCTGCGTCACATACCACGTGTGAATTTCCGTGGTATATTTCTATTGGAGCAAGTATATTATTTGAATGTGAACTTATATATAGACACTTAAACCTTGATATTGAAAATACTTCTTTGATGTACAATTTATCTGTTGATAAGGTTCATAATTACCATTCCGAGGGTGAACTTTTGTGATACTTCAACTTGTATTTTGCAAGAAATTGAACTCGGGGATCTCTAGTTCTTTTGAACTTTGAGCTAACCTTACTCTAGTAGTTTGGTTGTTAGCAACATTTTTTTTGTTTTTTTTCCTGTTTGAAGCATATATGTACTTTCATTTGGATTCGTAATATGGAAACCCGTTCTAGGAATTTTTTTGTATCAAATGTCAACAAATAGTTGCAGTGACTCACAAGTCGTTGCAGCATGCCAGGATGAAAATACTGCTTTAGTTCTCAAGTTTGTGGCAATTCCTTCCATCCTTTTGGCAGGATTCAGTTAAGTATCCATTCCATTAGTTGGCAAGAATTGATGAATTTTGCAGACTCAAGTTTCTTTATCACCACAGCTTTTGCTGCTGGTGTCATCCTCGCTACAGTTAATGTGCACATGCTACCAGCCAAATCACACAACTTCACATTTACAAAGGTACTGGTCCTGGAACTTGGAATCGTATCACATTCAATCATTATTGGTGTATCACTAGGTGTTTCACAAAGTCCAAGTACAATAGTACCAGTGATCGGTGCATTATCTTTTCATCAATTCTTTGAAGGGTTTGCATTGGCTAGCTGCATCTCACAGGCCAGATTCAGCATGTTGATAATCAGTCCCTTCCCCACCCCGAACTCACAACTGCAAACACCAATCAAAATACTAAGAAGATTGATACACTGGTGTTATATTAAAAGGAAGGAAACTGAATACACTTTACAAAGCAAACCTACAACCCTATTTATACCAACCTCTTTCGCCGTTAGTGGGTTGTTTTTTTTTCTTCATACTGGCCCCTATAACTGGCGGCATAGGCACAAGTTGCAGGTGTCTCTTCATTTTGCAATCCTAAAACCCCAAAAGCTATAGTTATTGAAGCTATCTTGCAATCTACTTGTGCTGGAATTCTAATTTATATGGTATTAGTGGATTTAATTGCTGCTGAATTCTTGAGTAAAAGGATGAAAAGCAACTTCGGGGAACAAATTGCATCTTTATTGCTCTTTTTCTTGGGGCTGGATTAATGGCTTCTCTTGCAACTTGGGCTAAAAAAGACATTTTTCTACTTGTGATGTAATTAATCTCACTGCATCCCACCTTCTGGTTGTTGGGAGTTAATTGTTATAAATTATACATGAAACGTTAACAAAGATATAGAAGGAACACTTAAGAAGTTCCACAGAATCACACAAATGTACAAAATGTTCCCTTTTTGCTCTTTTGAGGGTTCATCAAGCATGAATATTGGCTTTTTCGTGTGCTTTCCTTCTAACCACCCAAAATACCATAGGTGATAAAGTGTAACCTTTATCTCTCCTAGTTGTAGTGTTTGACTTGTGTAATAAGAATATGACTGACACACGTACAATGTAAAATCTTGGTTTTGGATTTGTAGCTATATATGAAAAGGGTAAAAGCCATATAATAACAACCTACTTTCTCCAATTTGACGAATTGAAACACGTACTTTTTATTAAACATATAAACAAACGTACTTTCAAATTTTGTTCTGACTTACCCATATAACTAAAATACCCTTACGTCGTTAGTACTTTATACTAACGACCGTTAGTGAATAACTTAAAATTTTGTTCTCTTACGTTTTCGTCCGTTTTTGAAAGTTTTCGTCCGTTTTTACACATTTTTGTCCGTTTTCACACGTTTTCATTCGTTTTTACACGTTTTCGTCCGTTTTTACACGTTTTCGTCCGTTGACACACATTTTCGTCCGTTTTTACAAGAAAAGTAAATGTGGTGTGAACTTCTTATATGAGAGAAATGTATTTACCTAGAGTTGCATTACTTCCTAGTCGTTTCTTACTAGTTTACTGTATTGTCACTTTCTTATCTAATGCAATGTGGAGCATTCATTATAATCTAATGCGGGTTGGTCAGTCCCACGTCTATGAACTAGCCTAAGTAAAATGTCAATAACCTACCCAATAACTAATCCACGCAACAAATACCCTTCGTAGCTAATAATATAAGATATAAGCATTAACATGATATGTTTTAGTGGATGTTCAAGTTAAGATACGGGATATAGCCAGTTTTCCAACTCCTAACATACACACCATTGACAAGTGATAATAAACAAGTTATCAATAACTAGGTTTCATGAATTCCTAAGTAAATACTAATTAAGTTTAGCTTAGCACACTAATATAGAAACAAGCAATAGACAAAAATGTGCAAAACCGTGTATCAACGGATGAAAACGTGTAAAAACAGACAAAAAAGTGCAAAAAATGATGAAAATGTGTATCAACGGACGAAAACGTGTATAAACAGACAAAAACATGCAAAAACATGCAAAAACGGACGAAAACGTGCAAAAACGAACGAAAACGTGTACAAACGGTTGAAAACGTGTACAAAAGGACGGAAACGTGCAAAAACGGACGAAAACGTGTAAAACGGACAAAATCGTAAAAAAAATCAAATTTTAAGTTATTCACTAACGGCCGTTAGTATCAAGGACTAACGACGCAAGGGTATTTTAGTTATATGGGTGAAGTCTATTCAAAATTTGAATGTACATTGGTTTATATGTTTCAACTCGGCAAATTTGAGAAAGTATGTTGTTATTACATGGCTTTTACCCACATGAAAACAACATACGTAGTATGTTAGCATTTTTCTTTTTTCTTTTTTTTTTTCGATATCAATATAGAAATGAATTACCGTATAGTACAGTGAGAAGATTTATTTTGGGCAAAGTCAATGTTACAGTTTATATACACAGAAAAGTCAAAACACTTTGGTCAACTGATGCTAACTACTAAGTGAACTAATTAAACCGTCTAAATACGTTACATTATGTTGCGTTTGATTAAGCTGTTATAGAGAAGCACGTCTTGCTTGGTTGTGACTTGTGTTTGGAAACAGGCACAGAGCTTGGTGTAGTAGCATCAATGTGCTGGATATGCCATGGTACAATTCTTGTTAGGCTTATGGAACCTTTCTAGTGTATAACATATTCTCAACCCTTTTACTCTTTTTGAGATCTAGATGCTTTTCTACTTTACTCAATTCGCCTCAAAACAACCAGTTCATGTGCCATTGTGTATTGGATATGCCAAGGTACGGATAATATTATAGGGAATATCAAGAATCAGAGTTTTATAACAGATATATGAAAATTAAACCTCTTTTTTTTGTGTGTGTGTCTTAAGGTCCCTTGATTAAAAGCATTAAGTATTCAAATTAGCTTGTATCTAACTACCCGAAACGATCATAAAACCTTCAACCTCTAACAATTTCTTTGGTTTTCTTTGAAACAGACATAATACATGAGTGAAGAAACTTATTGAATACAACTTGCATGAAACATGATCAAGATAGTAAGTTAAACTTATAGTGTAACTAAAGTGAACACATGACAACGTTATCTTTACATTGGAACTTTGCTTTCTCCATTTTCCTCATCTTTGAAACATCCACTACAGTGTAAGAATATATGCTTCATATCTCATTTCATTTGATTCATTTTTCGTATTGATGTCGTGTACAAATTTAAACGTTCTAACATATATGTCTCTAAAGCCAAGACAACATAATAGTCTTACCCTTACATTTCATTGTCTCTTTGAAACACAAAAGGTCGGTAAAACATGAATCTGATGTTTGCCGCCAATTGTCATCAATCACGCTATCAAAACTTTTAATACACAATGTGTGTAAAATGTTGTACCATGAGAATTGTTTTAAGGATATTCTACGTGCACAAGAATATGTACATAAATTCTTGGTCTATAAATTGCTTAGGAAAGATAGTATCATAAAAGTGCGAATCAATTGAAAGCTTTTCCAATGTATGGATGCATTACTGGGCGATTACTCCTTTGGCAGTAGGTTGTCTTACTTCTACCGCCAAGGGAGATTTGCCCAGCAATTCATCTACTACGAAAAGTCACTTAGACAAGGTAAAATCCTTCCAAGGATAGCGTTTTAAGTAAATATGGCGTGTCTAAATATTCCTAGAAGAAATATATTGATTAGATGTTTGTTTTGGTTAGTTTGATTTATCATATCATAGCTTGTGGAATTAGTTTCATTTTATTTACTTCATGTTTGTTTCTTTTAAAGTGTTGATTATTCAGTTTGTAATTAATTGTTAGTACATGCCATGATTAGATATATATCACCTAAAACTATAATATAACAATGATTTTGGCATTATATAAATAATGATTTCGATTTTTTCAAAAACACATTTATGTATGATCAATAGTCAGTTTACAATTAGAAACCAAGCAAAAGGTAACATAAACATAATTATTCAGGTTTAAATGTTTAACATATGTTTATGTTGATAACTTGTTATATGTTGTATTCCATTACGGTTGTCGCCTATATAGGAGTATTTGAGGAATGATTTTTAATGTGCTTTCAAGGATGTTAGATTCGAGCCATACTAATGAGGACAAGGATAAAGTGGGAAGAGCTTGTGGAAGATTAGATGACTCAACTAGAGCATGCAAAGCGACACAAGTCCAAGGAAACGTGAATGTTGCACTGTTTAGGGTCACCGCGTCGTCACTACTGATAAACCGTGAGTGATGAAGAAGTTTCTGTGATGTGAACCACGTTGTGGCCGATCCCTAACGGGATATTTTGAGTTTTTTTGTTTTGTTTAATTATGGTATTTTAAGGGTTTTTTGTTGGCTTTAATGTTTTAAGCCTTTTGTTATTATAGAACAATATGTATATATTTATGCTTGTAAAGACTAAAACGTAAAATTCTGTATAGTTTGGCAAAGCCTGGAACCTTTGTATTGGCTTTGGGCCAAACGGGGTCATATTGGTCACATTTGACCCATTGTGACTTTAGAATAGGATACGCCTCTTAGGATTCTTGAAACGTGATAACTGCTTTCTGTGACAATGTTTCAGAATGTATAAATAGATAAAGGCATTGTAAACTTTGTAATCATCCATATTTTAATCAATATACATCGTTTATGCAATACTTATTGTTGTTGTTTCTACACGTTAAACAAATAGCCAAACATCCTTTTACTTTCTGCACATACAAAACCAAACAATTATGTCAAAGTTCAATCGTTATGCAAAGTGCACTTGGCCACATGAAACCTGTTTCCATCAGTGGCATCAGAGCGAGGCTTCAAAGTCTTGGGAAAGGCCAAGTGCAAGTGGTTCGTTGCCATACAAACCACGAAGGAGAATTTCTTATGAAACCAAGGAATTGCTCAAGAAAAATTTGCATGAAATTGAAGCATACAACGCTTCGAAGAGACAAGAGACTGTTACAAGGAAGGAGAAGAGGGCAAGATGTTATGCATGTAGAAAACGTGGCCACTATTTCTGGAAGTGCAAAAACAACGAGACCCCACACCACTCGAGAACTAAAGAGGAAGAAGGCAAGCCCAAGTATCAAAAGCGTCCACGTCAAAACATCCTATATGATTGAAGGGACGGACTACGCAAATTGGGACCATATTTGGTATATTAGCGATATATACAACAATCATATGTGCCCCATGAAATCACTTTTCCTAAAAGAAACGAAATTATCAATGGAGGGGAAGGAGGAAAGCGAGAAAAAATTCCTTTTTTTCATACGGTATTGGAGAAGTATTTGTTGAAACAAACGAGAAGAAGATGGTAATCCCATGTGTTTCATACACACCGGAAGCAAGTTTAAACGTACTTAGTGCCAAACAACTTTCGGCACAAGGTTTCGAGATTACCTACGACGACAACACGTGTAAAATCTCTTACATGTTTGAGGAAGAGGAGATGGGACACGACAAGGGTAAGAATGTCGAAGTGGAAACAAATACGATGGTCAAGCAACACGACAAGTTTTTGGAAGATTACTATGAATCGATTGACCCAAAAGGCGAGTGCAAGGATATAAAGGGATTGGAAGATCTTGATTGGAAGGAAGGAATGATTCATGATTACTTGGACAACGAGTACTTGAGCATGAATGGAACCCCCAACGTAATGAAGGTTAACACGCTTAAAAAGTTCATTTCGTTTTTAATCATGATTGAAGATGACAAATTGGTATACAATAATTGGAAAGTTTTAAGCAAGCACTTTGAAGGCATGGTAAAATGGTTTTACGTAGTCTATCTAGGTCGAAGCATGGTGGAACCCCTGCCCCCCGTCATCAAAGGTATAAATATCGATTTACTCGGTCTTTATAAGATTATAGGTAGTCTAGGAGGCTATCTCGGAGTTACGTTTGGTAACAAATGGGGAGACGTTGCATTAATACACGATCTAGCAAGAGATTAAGACGAGGAATTAAGTGAATGTTACAAGAGATACATTGACTTGATAAGGTGTTATTTTGAGACGACATTACGAGCCCGAGGCAAGGATAAACTTGTGATAGCCAAGAAGGAAGGCTATGGGAAGAACCCAAAGGATGAAAGTGGGTCGAATGGGCAGTGGTCTATGGAAAGAAATGCACAAGGAAGAGTTCTCAAGACACATGGCAACGAGGATGATTGGACGGACAAGAAGGACACACCAAAAGGATGATTTCGCAATCATCAAGTAGAAGAAAAGTTGGACGACCAAAAGGGCTTACACATTAAGGGGGACATTGTTGGCTTTAATGTTTTAAGCCTTTTGTTATTATAGAACAATATGTATATATTTATGCTTGTAAAGACTAAATCGTAAAATTCTGTATAGTTTGGCAAAGCCTGGAACCTTTGTATGGGCTTTGGGCCAAACGGGTCATATTGGTCACATTTGACCCATTGTGACTTTAGGATAGGATACGCCTCTTAGGATTCTTGAAACGTGATAACTGCTTTACGTGACAACGTTTCGAATGTATAAATAGATAGAGGTTGTGTAAACTTTGTAATCATCCATATTTTAATCAATATACATCGTTTATGCAATACTTATTGTTGTTGTTTCTACACGTTAAACAAATAGCCAAACACCCTTTTACTTTCTGCACATACAAAACCAAACAGTTATGTCAAAGTTCAATCGTTATGCAAAGTGCACTTGGCCACATGGAACCTGTTTCCATCATTTTTTAGTTCATGTTTTGCTTTAATTAGGAGACTTTTTCCCAGATAACTGTCTTCCCATATAGGGCTTAGGATCATTGTTATTTACTTATCAATTCATAATTAAATCAACTTGTTGTCGTTAAATGATCCTTTGTGATTTTGTTCATCCCTTGTTAGGGTTTTATTATAGCTTCCATTATGCGTCACATACCACGTTTAAATTTATGTGGTATTTCGGTCGGAGCAAGTATATTATCTGAATGTAAACTTTTATAGACACTTGAACCTTGATATTGAAAATACATAACCTATAATGAGAAGTAGTTCTTTGATATGCAATTTGTATGTTTTTAAGGTTCATAATCACCATTCCAAGGAGATTTTTTGTAAACGGATGAGGTTCTCCCGGTTTAGGTACCGGGAGGCGGCATTTTTACTCATATGTGCGGCGGCCTCAGGGCTACTTTCGAGATTGTTTCGACCCTTCCCTAGCCACCCCAAATGCACACAACTAGTGAGGTTTGAACTTTTGTGATACTTCAATTTATGTCTTACAAGAAATGGAACTCAGGGATCTCTAGTTCTTATACACATTGAGCTAGACTTACTATAGTATTATACTTATCTATTGTTGAAGTTAAGAGAAAAATGATGACTTGGCATCATTTATCAACCGTCAAATTCAAATAATATTAGATCTGAACCATTTAAAATAAAGTATATCCTAATTTATAGTAAGTAACCCGATTCTTTAAGATTACGCCATATTTTAGCACGTTTATTAATATTGAAACTAACTTACCTCTATTTAAGTAACTCATTATAGCCATTTCAAAGCTACAGATAAGTTTCGAAACTTTAAACATCCGTCAAAGTTATCAAATGGTCAAAGTAGATAGCATATATTTTATATTTTGAATACAGTTTGTGTTTATCTTTAGTGAATTTTCAAAACACCTCATCATTATTTAAGAGAACATGTTTTTATTCTATGCATCGTACACCTATACATAAATTATGTATTTTAGAATGCCATGCAAATGAGATATATGTATATCATTGTCTGGCAAACACATTGTATTATTGAGTTAGAACATCAGCTCACAAGCAGTTGGTATTATTTAGATACAACATGATCTCAAAAGGATTACTTAAAGGTGTAAATTTGTTATCATCGTGTGCATCCCACATCAAGTTTGTTTATTTTTAATATCTTCGTTTCTATTGTTTATCCTGTATGTATATTCTAGCAATCATGTCGTTTACTTTTCTACAAATGCAAACTGTTAGAATATCTCAAACGATGACATTATTGTTGGTTTATTGGAAAATATAAAAGTTTGATGCTCACAAGTCACAACCAACGTTATATATCTCTTGAATACGTAGGTGCTTTCTTATTGTATTGGTAAACACATCAAGTAATGTTTGAAAATCTGCAAATGACAAATGAAATTGACCATGGTCTATCAAAGATACATAGTCTAGAAAATAAGATTGATAACGAGGTATATGCTATGAAGCGTTACCGCAGTATAATCCTATAAACTCTGATATGTCTATCATATATAGTCGGTACAATATAACCTTAAAAGCATGATATAATCAAACGAAAAATGTGCATTTTAGAATGAGAAGGAGCAACATCATAGTTTGAAATATATCATTAAGACGGTGAAAAGCATTTTATATCTAGGAAGCAGGAACCACTTAATCTACTTTGATCACTGAATGCTATTTTAATATTTTATTAATATTTTTTAAATAAAATATTACTATGTGTCAATTCACGCTAAATTAAACACGAAAAAGATGATGCAAATAAACTATAACATTTAGGGCATGCTTGGTAGGGGTTATGAGCGTGGTGGAGCGAAAATGTGATTCAGGGGATCGAGCACTAATAGGGGTTAAACAATATATCGAGATGTATTTTTAAGCGTAATCTGAAACAAGTCGGGTGGGTTCATTGAAGATAACAAAAGCACTATACTTTGGCGAACTAACACAAAAAGTGTTAGTTAAGGTCAAAAATATAGTGGTTTTCTTATCTTCAATTGAACCCTTTCTCTACTTATTACATCTATGTTAAAAAAAGAACCCTGAAAATTAATTCATGCCAACGTATTATACCCATGATAAAAACTCAAATATTCACACTAAAAAATTTGTCTACCAAAATATTCACACTAAAAAATTTGACATGTTATGAAATTAAAACGAAGGTTACGATATTCACGCATACAAATGTAATATAAAAACATTAGCATTCTCATGATATACACTCAAATATTCACATTAAAAAATTTGTCTACCAAAATTTTGGATAAAGTCATAAAACTATACTACAGTTTTAGGTATTTGTTTAGAAAAAATGAAATTAATATTCCCCTAGTCCCTATGCTCTATAAGTAAAATAAATAAAATAGAAGAATGGCCCACTTCCGGTTCCCATTTCCCAACTTCCCACGCCCTCTCTTTCTTCGGTTACTCTTTTCCTCCATGTTTTCCGAAGAAAAGCACCGGAAAACGCTTTTTGGACATTAAAGCGCACTCATTTTGTTGGAATTCAAAGAGCAGCGAGAGCACTCGGATTATTTGGCCGAGGGAACCAAATTTTTCCATCACTTAGGTTTTTTTCCTACATGTTTTAATGTGTCCGGAGAACATGGTTGGGGCATCGCCCACTACCATTAACATGGCTCCACCCACAGTTATGAGGGGTAAAGAATGAGAAAGATAATGAAAACATGTAATTTGTAGAGTATAATGGAATGACCCATTACCTAATAGTGGGTAATGAGTCATTACCCAATAAATTGAAGGGAATGCTTTTCTTTCCCTTTCCCTCATAAGGGTTGTGTTTAAGAGACTTTATATTATTACAATTGTTTGCTTTTCTTTCCCTTTCCCTCATAAGGGTTGTGTTTAAGAGACTTTATATTATTACAATTGTTTGTATGAATACAATTTAACTAATTGCATTCAAGTGTCAATATTGTATCTTCGCTATTTTTGGGATTGTCTACACTTTTTTCGGAATTATCATTCAATCAGAATCACTTATAGGTAATATTGTAACGATAATTATTTGCTTAACCATAACATTTAGGGTTGTTGTTAACAAAACCCTAATATAATATATGATTTTTGAAATTCCATAAGTATCTAGGTATATGTTTTATAGACGCATAAATATACTTTTGTCTCGATTATATTTTATATATTTACAAAGATCGGTTCAATTTTAAAATAAATTAGATGATGAGTGGTAATGTACAAATGCATGTTGTTTACGGGGCTGCATTGATTTTCTATGTCATTCATCATTTAAACTTACATATAGTTAAGCGCCTAACTTATACAAACGCCATCAAATAAAAGATGTACGCGTGCAGCACAATGGCATACGGTGGACGCATTTTTGTGATGTTTGCAATTAGTTAGGAAGAGTTGGTATCTAAAATTTTTAAAAAAGATAATAAAAAATTTAAAAAAAAAATAATTATCAGGTAATGCATTTTGCGGTTGCACTTGCAAAACATAATTAGGTAATGCATTTTCTTGATGTTTGCAATAAGTTAGAAAGAGTTAGAACATCTAAAATTGAAAAAAAAATGCAAACATCACAAAAAATCGTCTACCCGTGCAACGCACGGGTATTGTTCTTGTTTTGGTTGTTAGCAACACTTTTTGTATGTTTACTGTTTGAAGCATATATGTACTTTCATTTGGATTCATAATACAGGGACCCTTTTTATTAATCTTTTTGTGTCAAAAATGTCAACAAGTATAGTAGTTGCAGTGACTCACAAGTGGTTGAAGCCTGCTGGGATGAAAACTGTTTCATTCTCAAGTTTGTGGCAATCCCTTCTATCCTTTTAATTTGGTGGGATTCCTTGAAGTGTCTGTTCCATTAGTTGGCAAGAACTGATGAATTTTGAAAGCAGCCTCAAGTTTCTTTATCATCGCCACAGCTTTTGCTGCTGGTGTCATCTTCGCTACAGGTAATGCGCACATGCTACCGGCCAGATCACACAACTTCACATTTACACAAGTAGTGGAACTTGGAATCGTTTCACATTCAATCATCATTGGTGTATCACTAGGTGTTTCACAAAGTCCCAGTACAATAGCACCAGTGATTGGTGCATTATCTTTCCATCAATTCTTTGAAGGGTTTGCATTGGCTAGCTGCATCTCACAGGCAAGAATCAGCATCCCTCTTTCACCGTTAGTTGCTTGTTTTTTTTACATAATGGCTTCTATAAGGTAAGTAGGCACAGTTCGCTTGACGATATCTATTTGAGATCCTAAAACCTCAAAAGCTATGGTTATTGAAGGTATCTTGGACTCTACTCCTGCTGGAATTTAAATTTATATTAGTGGATTTTATTGGGTTAATCCCAATCAACCCAAGTCAACACCCATATGACCCGGTCAACCAAAGTCAAAGAAGAAAGTCAAGACAAACAGGTTTATGCGGTTACAACATAAAGCGCCAAATAGCGATACAAAAAGCGATTACATCAAAGGGTCACACCAAGTTGATTCTAACGAACCAACACACCCTTTCATTGTGCCTTTTCATTTTGTATATATAGTTTAGAATCTGTAACAAACAAATGTATGACTGATATATAGAAAAGCCTTTTACGATTCAATTGTTTCTTGTACTTTTGGTATATCTTGCTTATAGATCTAGAAACGGGGCCAACAATTGGTATTAGAGCCACAAAATCATCATATACCAATCTATTCGTTTTAGTTTCAGAATCAAAAGAACAAGAAATTGTTTCGGAAATTTTTTTTCTGCAAATAATAATTCGAACACCAAATCAAAAAGATCATCTTTTGTGTTTTTGAATATATGCATAACAAGTGAACAATCACAATTTGTGATTGCCCAACCGGCATCAAATATCAATTTGCAAGAAACTTTTTTGATAACAATTCACAATGAAACAGATCGAGAAATCCAATAGGATCGAAATGATTAAATCGCTTACCTTTTGATTCAAAACAAAACAAATAACGGTCATCAATTAGGGCAAAATTATACGATTCAAATTGAACAAACACATCTTTTCGCATTAACGAATCAAGCCTGAGCGTTAATTGAGTCACAATCGACTCAATTTCAATCTCCATTATCCATATCTCTCACGGTTGAAAACCCCAAATTCACGAAACCATAAAAGTTTCAATTGAGGAATCGAGTGCTCGCGAAGAACACCACACGGGAGAAGAGAGGAAGGCCAACAAGCCATAAGTATAGGAGAAAAGAACGGATCAAATTCCCAAGTAAAGAGGCGAAATATTAGGTCTCCTACAGTGAAGCGTTTTTCTGTTTCTTTTATCTCACAAAAAGAGATAAGAAACTTATAAGAGGCACGTCCAAAATAGGGCAACAACAAAAGGATAATTAGGCATCGGGTTAAACCCATCAACCCCTCAAGGTTCCAAATTTGCAAAAAACCACCCTTTTTAACTTTATTTCTATATAGTATATAGTAATTTGTGATATATATGTATAGTTTTATTTTTGTTAAGATACTTCTTTATTTTTAAATTAGTACCTTGTCAAATTTAAAAAAAAAAAAAATTATAATAATACTGGTTATTATATTGTTTAGAAATAATTTTTAAGGAATAATTAAACTTAGGTTATTCGTTTTTAAAATATATAATCTCCGAGGATAGTTTTGGATTAAAAACTAGTCGATATAAATTTTATAACCTATAAGAAAAAATAAAACATTTTCAACACACCTCGTGTTAAAAAAAATTTGGAGTTTTATTATCATTATCTTTAAGATATGACAAAGGAAGTGAAATAAGGAACCTAGTACAAAGTGTACACCACAATTTCAATGTCCAATCCTAAAACCCGAGAATTACTCATTATGGGCAATTGAATAAAATCATTCTCGGCTTAATGGTTTATGGGAAACAATAGAGCCGACCAATCGACTCAACCCGATAAGAAAAAAGACAAAACCACTATTGCTTTCCTTTATCAAGCCTTACCCGAAGAACAATTACTTCAAATAACAAAGCACAAAACCGCGAAAGCCATTTGGAATGCTTTGAAAACTAGACACGTTGGCGAAGAAAGAGTTCAACAAGCAAGACTACAAACACTCAAATCTGATTTTGAGATGTTACAAATGAAGGAAGACGAGACAATCAACACCTTCGCTACAAAACTAACAACACTCGTAAACAAAGCCGTTAGTCTAGGACACACAATTGAAGATCAAACCTTAAATGGAAACTATTAAATGTTGTACCCGATAGGTATCTGCAAATAGTTTCATCAATAGAGCAATACTCCGACCTATGTGAAATGACGATGGAAGAAGCAATTGGGAGACTCAAGATGTACGAGGAAAGAAGAAAGTTTAAGAAGAATAAGGACAATAACGATCAATATAAGTTATTGTTTACGTCTAACAATAACATTACTCACGAGAAGACATGTAAAGAATGTGGAAATGATTTGTTGCGAGGCCAAGAAAATAATTCCAAGAAAGAATCAAACAACAACTCAAATAAATTTACTTATGATAAGAGTAAGGTGATGTGTTTTAAATGCAAGGAGTATGGGCATTTTGCAAACAAATGTCTATCAAAGAAAGAAGAACAATCTAATCTCATTGAAGAAGACTTAGAACCAACATTGCTTATGGCAAAATTTGTTGAAGAAGCACAGAAAAATATGATGGCCGAATTAGGAAGATCACAACAATGAAGGTGGAAATAACCGAAAAAATATGATCAATCCTAATTAAGGAAGATCACAACAATGAAGGTGGAAATGACCGAAGAACATGATCAACCCGACTTAAGGAAGATCACAACAATAAAGGTGGAAATAACCGGAAAAATATGATCAACATGGATATAATGAAGATCCGTAAGAAAAGGTGGAAGTAACTAAGAAGTAAAATTGATCTACCCGGATATAAGGATGATTACAAGCACTATAAGAGATTAAAAGCTCGGATGGTGGATTTAACCGAAGATGAATCAAGAAGACTTAAAGACCTCGGTCAGCGATTGTGATTAAGGGGGAGAATATTGGGTTAATCCCAATCGACCCAAGTCAACACCCATATGACCCGGTCAACCAAAGTCAAAGAAGAAATTCAAGACAGCAGTTTTATGAAAGTTACAACATAATCGCCAATACAGATTCTACAAAAAAGATTACACATCAAAGGGTCACACCTGTTGATTCTAACGAACCAACACACCCTTTCATTGTGACTTTTCATTTTGTATATATAGTTTAGAATCTGTAACAAACAAATGTATAGTGGTATATAGAAAAGCCTTTACAATTCAATTGTTTCTTGTACTTTTGGTATATCTTGATTATAGATCCGAAAAACGGCCAACAATTGGTATTAGAGCCACAAAATCATCATATACCAATCTATTCGTTTTAGTTTCGTAATCAAAAGAACAAGAAATTGTTGGAAAATTTTTCTGCAAATAATAATTCGAACACCAAATCAAAAAGATCATCTTTTGTGTTTTTTTGAATATGTCGCAACAAATGAACAATCACAATTTGTGATTGCCCAACCGGCATCAAATATCAATTTGCAAGAAACTTTTTTGATAACAATTCACAATGAAACAGTCGGCAAATCCAATAGGATCAGAAATGATTAAATCGTTTACCTTTTGATTCAAAACAAAAACAAATAACGAAGTCATCAATTAGGGAAAAATTATACCGATTCAAACTCGAACAAACACACCTTTCGATTAACTTGAATCAAGCTGAGCGTTAATTGAGTCACAATCGACTCAATTTCAATCTCCAATTATCCATATCTCTCACGGATTGAAAACCCCCAAATTCACCGAAACCCTAAAAGTTTCAATTGAGGTCAGTGCTGCATGAAGAACACCACACACCGGAGAAGAGAGGAAGGCCAACAAGCCATAAGTATAGGAGAAAAGAACGGATCAAATTCCCAAGTAAAGAGCGAAATATTGGGCTCACAAGAGAAGCGTTTTCTATTTCTTTATCTCACAAAAGAGATAAGAAACTTATAAGAGGCACGTCCAAAATAGGGCAACAACAAAAGGATAATTAGGCATCGGGTTAAACCCATCAACCCCTCAAGGTTCCAAATTTGCAAAAAACCACCCTTTTTAACTTTATTTCTATATAGTATATAGTAATTTGTGATATATATGTATAGTTTTATTTTTGTTAAGATACTTCTTTATTTTTAAATTAGTGCCTTGTCAAATTTAAAAAAAAAATTATAATAATACTGGTTATTATATTGTTTAGAAATAATTTTTAAGGAATAATTAAACTTAGGTTATTCGTTTTTAAAATATATAATCTCCGAGGATAGTTTTGGATTAAAAACTAGTCGTATAAAGTTTTATAACCTATAAGAAAAAATAAAACATTTTCAACACACCTCGTGTTAAAAAAAAATTGGAGTTTTATTATCATTATCTTTAAGATATGACGAAAGGAAGTGGAAATAAGGAACCTAGTACAAATTGTACACCACAATTTCAATGTCCAATCCTAAAACCCGAGAATTACTCATTATGGGCAATTCGAATAAAAATCATTCTCGAAGCGAATGGTTTATGGAGAGCAATAAAATGCATTTGAATCGACTCAACCCGATAAGAAAAAAGACAAAACCGCTATTGCTTTCCTTTATCAAGCCTTACCCAAGGAACAATTACTTCAAATAACAAAGCACACAACTGCGAAAGCCATTTGGAATGCTTTGAAAACTAGACCGTTAGCGAAGAAAGAGTTCAACAAGCAAGACTACAAACACTCAAATCTGATTTTGAGATGTTACAAATGAAGGAAGACGAGACAATCAACACCTTCGCTACAATGAAGATCATAGAAGAAAAGGTGGAAGTAACCGAAGGAAAATTGATCTACCTGGATATAAGGATGATCACAAGCACTACAAGAGATTAAAAGCTCAGATGGTGGATTTAACCGTAAGATGAATCAAGAAGACTTAAAGACCTACGTTCAGAAGCGATTGTGATTGGGGAGAATATTGGGTTAATCCCAATCAAGACCAAGTCAACACCCATATGACCCGGTCAACCAAAGTCAAAGAAGAAATTCAAGACAGAGGTTTTATGAAAGTTACAACATAACGCCAATAGCGATAAAAAAAGCATTACACATCAAGGGTCACACATTTGATTCTAACGAACCAACACACCCTTTCATTAGCCTTTCATTTTGTATATATAGTTTAGAATCTGTAACAAACAAATGTATGGCGATATATAGAAAAGCCTTTTACGATTCAATTGTTTCTTGTACTTTTGGTATATCTTGATTATAGATCCAGAAAAACGGGCCAACAGATTTAATTGTTTATTTTGAGTAAAAGGGTGAATGCAATTTCTGGGATCAAATTGTGTCTTTTAAAGTTCTTTTTCTTGTGGCTGGATTAATGGCTTCTCTTGCATCTTGGGCTAAAAAAGAACATTTTTTTAACTTGTGATATTATTTAATCTCACTGCGTCCAACCTTCTGGTTGTTGGTGGTAATTGTTATAAATTATTTATGAAATGTTAGCACGTGAATGACAAAAAAAGTTCTTTCTGCAAAATGTGGCTGTTTGTGTTAGTTATACAAAGATATAGAAGAAGCACCAAAGAAGTTCCACAGAATCACAAGAATATACAAAATGTTGCCTTGTTGATCTCTTAAGGCTTCATTAAGCATGAATATTGGCTTTTTCATGAGGTTTCTTTGTAACGACCCAAAATACCATAGGTGATAAACTGTAACCTTTATCTCTCCTAATTGTAGTGTTTACGCTTGTGTGACTTACGCTGATGTAAAATCTTGGTTTCGGATTTGTTAGCTATACATGAAAACAACATCTGTTACAGCATAATTAAATTTTGTTTGATATCTATATAAAAATGAATTAGTATAATACAATGAGAAGATTTATTTTGGGCAAAGTCAATGTTACAGTTTATATACACAGAAAATAACTAATCTCTCCGTCCCAAAACAAGTGTCTAGCTTGACTTTTGAAGTCTTTTTTGTTTAACTTTGACCATAAATATTTTTATTTGTGTTATATAATACTTAACAAAAATTATGCCAATGAAAATAAATTTAAACCCCATTCATATATTTTGCACAAGTATTACATAACATATATAAAAGTATTTATGTTCTAAGTTGAATAAGAAAGACTTCAAAAAGTCAAACTAGACATTATTTTGAGACGGAGATCTAAATAGCTACATTATATTGCTTTTGATTAAGCTGATATGGAGAAGCAGGCACGTCTTGCTTGGTTGTGACTTTATTGAGTATATTTGTCATGTCTTGTGTTATTTCTTAAATTCACTTGTCATGTAAAATCACCATTCAAACTGCAATTTTTCTCACCCATTGTATAGGATATGCCATGGTACAATTCTTGTTAGGCTTATGGAACCTTTCTAGAGTATAACATATTCTCAGCCCTTTTACTCTTTTTGAGATCTAGATGCTTTTCTAGTTTACTCTATTTGCCTCAAAACAACCTGTACGTTTATGTGCCATTGTGTACTGGATATGCCAAGATACGAACAATATTATCTTTCCATTGGAACTTTTTATGTTCTCCATTTTCCTCCTCGATGCGACATCCACTACAATGTAAGTAACTAAGAATATATGCTTCATATCTCATTTTATTTTATTCATTTTCGTATTGATACCATGTCCCAATCTAAACCTGCGGATTTCTAAAGCTAATACAACACATGAATGCCAATGATAATCCCACCCTTACATTTCGTTGTCTCTTTGAAACATAAAAGGTCGGTAAAACATATCGACCTAAAATTTAGTTTGCATGAATATGATGTTCGCCGTCAATTGTCATCAATCAGGCGATAAAAACTTTAACACACAGCATTGCAAAAATGTTGCACATTGAGAATGTATAGGATATGTATGCATGAGAATATGTACTTATTTTGTTGGTCTATATATTCAATTTTAGAAGATCAATATCGTAAGCAAATATGTGAATGCATCGGAAGTTTTTAAATGTACAGATGTATTACAGGGTGATTACTCCTTTGGCAGTAGGTTGTATGCTCCTCTCCGCCAAGGGAGATTTTCCCAGCAATTCATCTGCTACGACGTGTAAATTATGCATGATAAATTCCTTCCAGTTTGTGGCAATTACTTCCATCCTTTTGCCAGGATTCATTGGAGTAGCCGTTCCATTGGTTGGCAAGAATTGGCGACTTCTGAAAGGCAGACTCAAGTTTCTTTATGTACTTAAAAAGCCTTTGCAGTGGCATGCTGCCAGATGCCACATTGGCATTATCTAAGCCTTGTCTTCCTAACAATCCCTTGGTCCAACTTCCACTTTTCAGGTTTCATTACAGTGATGGCTGCTTTAACCACATTGCTTGCTGACTTCATTAGCACTCAGTATTATGAGGGAAAACAAGAAAAGCATGCCCAAATTTATAGGATTGATCCGGATGATTTGGATTGATTTATGTATTCCGTTGGTTGGGAAAGGAGGGGTGTGTGGATAAAGATGGTTGTGAGGCTAATCACATACATGACCATTCGAAGAACATTTAACTCACTCAACCTCAGTTCACTTCATACAGATATTGGAACTTCGAATGGTATCACATTCAATAGTCATCGGCCTATTATTAGGCCTTTCACAAAGTCTATGTACAATAAGACCATTGATCAGTCGCTATCTTTCCATCGGTTCTTTGAAGGGTTTGCATTAGCTAGCTGAACCTCAAAGGGCAGATTCAGCATCCTTCAATTGGATCACATTAATGGCTTGTTAAATTGCCATAATGGCTATTATTAGTATCGGCATATGGATAGGTATCTCTTCATTTTGCAATCCTAATAGCCCTAAAGCCTTGGTTATTGAAGATATCTTGAGTAAGAGAATGAAAAAGAATTTGGGGGATCAATTAGTGTCGTTTTGCTCTTTTCTTGGAGCTGGATTAATGGCTTCTCTTGCAGCTTGGGCGTAAAGATACCACTTTTTTTACTTGTGATGTAATTAATCTAGCTAACTCGATCCCGCCTTCTTGTTAGTGTCGCGTAAAAATGTAAATAACACATGATCGCGTATCATTAACAGACTAATTACACAAAGTTCATTTTGTAAAGTTTGTTTCTTCCTGAAACGTTCTCTTGTAGCTCAGGTAATTGTTTATAGGCATGAATAACTTAACGGGTTTTAGCTTTTTGTCTTAGATTTTTGTTAACATGAGCGAAGTTTTAATGTAAGCGCTTTTAAGGATTAAAAGTTTCACAACTTTCGAAAAATATGTTAATAGAAAAATCGAAATAACATACCAACTTAATTGAAACTTCTAAAATCGCAGAATGTTACATTTCTGTACAAAATGTCATTTTTGTAAATATTTTTATGTAATTTTCTAATCAATCTCGATTCACAAACACTCTGATATATAGTTATTTTTTTAGCCTTATAAACCAGAAGTAAGTGTGAAATATTGTCTGTTATAATTATCTATTATCTTGTTACGCTAATTTTAGATATAACATATGTTGTTGAATCCAAGCACACATGATATAACGTACACTTCTCTTCATTTATAATGTTCTTAATTTCCTTCTTACGAGCCAAAAAACCATAACTTATAAAGTGTAACCTTTTTTCCTCCTAGTTATATTTTTTGGCGCTTGTGTAATAAGCGCGAAATGATACACGACAGTACTGTGTAAGATCCTGGTTTCAGAATTCTAACTATACATGAATACTAAATAGCTCTATTTCTAGATACCAATGTAGATGATTGAGGATATCTATCATGTCTTGTGTTATTCCTTAATTTAAGATGTTGTATTGTAATGATACCGAAAAATTAAAAAATACTTCACTTGTCATGTAAAACTATGTTGGAATTACATATCAAGACATTCAAATAAATAATCACAAAACATCAAAGTAATTATGCGGAAGCGCATAGGATTTATTAATGAACAATTAATTAATATAAAAGAATATCGTACCTTTTCTTGATTCTACACAACTAAGAAGAATCAAATCCACAAACTAGCAACGGATGAAACCTAATTTGATTTAATTAGGATTATGTGAATTACCCTTACCGTTTTT
>OU343217.1:293412064-293509324 GCA_910596185.1 Chrysanthemum makinoi | reverse complement strand
TTACCACGTGAATTTCCGTGGTATATTTTATTGGAGCAAGTATATTATTTGAATGTGAACTTATATATAGACACTTAAACCTTGATATTGAAAATACTTCTTTGATGTACAATTTATCTGTTGATAAGGTTCATAATTACCATTCCGAGGGTGAACTTTTGTGATACTTCAACTTGTATTTTGCAAGAAATTGAACTCGGGGATCTCTAGTTCTTTTGAACTTTGAGCTAACCTTACTCTAGTAGTTTGGTTGTTAGCAACATTTTTTTTGTTTTTTTTCCTGTTTGAAGCATATATGTACTTTCATTTGGATTCGTAATATGGAAACCCGCTCTAGGAATTTTTGTATCAAATGTCAACAAATAGTTGCAGTGACTCACAAGTCGTTGCAGCATGCCAGGATGAAAATACTGCTTTAGTTCTCAAGTTTGTGGCAATTCCTTCCATCCTTTTGGCAGGATTCAGTTAAGTATCCGTTCCATTAGTTGGCAAGAATTGATGAATTTTGCAGACTCAAGTTTCTTTATCACCACAGCTTTTGCTGCTGGTGTCATCCTCGCTACAGTTAATGTGCACATGCTACCAGCCAAATCACACAACTTCACATTTACAAAGGTACTGGTCCTACTGGAACTTGGAATCGTATCACATTCAATCATTATTGGTGTATCACTAGGTGTTTCACAAAGTCCAAGTACAATAGTACCAGTGATCGGTGCATTATCTTTTCATCAATTCTTTGAAGGGTTTGCATTGGCTAGCTGCATCTCACAGGCCAGATTCAGCATGTTGATAATCAGTCCCTTCCCCACCCCGAACTCACAACTGCAAACACCAATCAAAATACTAAGAAGATTGATACACTGGTGTTATATTAAAAGGAAGGAAACTGAATACACTTTACAAAGCAAACCTACAACCCTATTTATACCAACCTCTTCGCGTTAGTGGGTTGTTTTTTTTTCTTCATACTGGCCCCTATAACTGGCGGCATAGGCACAAGTTGCAGGTGTCTCTTCATTTTGCAATCCTAAAACCCCAAAAGCTATAGTTATTGAAGCTATCTTGCAATCTACTTGTGCTGGAATTCTAATTTATATGGTATTAGTGGATTTAATTGCTGCTGAATTCTTGAGTAAAAGGATGAAAAGCAACTTCGGGGAACAAATTGCATCTTTATTGCTCTTTTTCTTGGGGCTGGATTAATGGCTTCTCTTGCAACTTGGGCTAAAAAAGACATTTTTCTACTTGTGATGTAATTAATCTCACTGCATCCCACCTTCTGGTTGTTGGGAGTTAATTGTTATAAATTATACATGAAACGTTAACAAAGATATAGAAGGAACACTTAAGAAGTTCCACAGAATCACACAAATGTACAAAATGTTCCCTTTTTGCTCTTTTGAGGGTTCATCAAGCATGAATATTGGCTTTTTTTGTGCTTTCCTTCTAACCACCCAAAATACCATAGGTGATAAAGTGTAACCTTTATCTCTCCTAGTTGTAGTGTTTGACTTGTGTAATAAGAATATGACTGACACACGTACAATGTAAAATCTTGGTTTTGGATTTGTAGCTATATATAGGAAAAAAGAAGTTCATATAATAACAACCTACTTTCTCCACCTGATTTAATCAAACACGCATTTCTTTTATTAAACATATAAACGCATTTTCAATTTTCGATTTCATTTACCATATAACTAAAATACCCTTTACGCCGTTAGTACTTTATACTAATTAATCGCAGGAATAACTTAAAATTTTGTTCTCTACGCTTTCTCTGCTTGAAAGCGCAACCGCTTTTACACATTTTGTCCGCCACACGTTCATTCGCTATTTTGCCCGCTTTTACACATTTTTGTCCGCTTCACGCCATTCGCTTACACGCCAGCCCCGCTTTTACATCGCCCGCTGACACACATTTTCGCCCGCTTACAAGAAAAGTAAATGTGGTGTGAACTTCTTATATGAGAGAAATGTATTTACCTAGAGTTGCATTACTTCCTAGTCGCTTACTAGTTTACAGTATTCACTTTCTTATCTAATGCAATGTGAGCATTCATTATAATCTAATGCTGGTTGGTCACCCCACGCCTATGAACTAGCCTAAGTAAAATGTCAATAACCTACCCAATAACTAATCCACGCAACAAATACCCTTCAGAGCTAATAATATAAGATATAAGCATTAACATGATATGTTTTAGTGGATGTTCGTTAAGATACGGATATAGCCGCTTCCAACTCTAACATACACACCATTGACAAGTGATAATAAACAAGTTATCAATAACTAGGTTTCATGAATTCCTAAGTAAATACTAATTAAGTTTAGCTTAGCACACTAATATAGAAACAAGCAATAGACAAAATGTGCAAACCGTATCAACGGATGAAAACGCGGTAAAAACAAAAGTGCAAAAATGATGAAAATGTGTATCAACCATCAAAACGCAGTATAAACAGTATAAAAACATGCAAAAACATGCAAAACGGACGAAAACGCAAAACGAATCAAAAAACGTACAAACGCGTTGAAAACGCGGTACAAAAGGACGGAAACGCAAAACGACTAAAACGTAAAACGGACAAAATCGTAAAAAAACCAAATTTTAAGTTATTCACTAACGGCCGTTAGTATCAAGGACTAACGACGCAAGGGTATTTTAGTTATATGGGTGAAGTCTATTCAAAATTTGAATGTACATTGGTTTATATGTTTCAACTCGGCAAATTTGAGAAAGTATGTTGTTATTACATGGCTTTTACCCACATGAAAACAACATACGTAGTATGTTAGCATTTTTCTTTTTTCTTTTTTTTTTTCGATATCAATATAGAAATGAATTACCGTATAGTACAGTGAGAAGATTTATTTTGGGCAAAGTCAATGTTACAGTTTATATACACAGAAAAGTCAAAACACTTTGGTCAACTGATGCTAACTACTAAGTGAACTAATTAAACCGTCTAAATACGTTACATTATGTTGCGTTTGATTAAGCTGTTATAGAGAAGCACGTCTTGCTTGGTTGTGACTTGTGTTTGGAAACAGGCACAGAGCTTGGTGTAGTAGCATCAATGTGCTGGATATGCCATGGTACAATTCTTGTTAGGCTTATGGAACCTTTCTAGTGTATAACATATTCTCAACCCTTTTACTCTTTTTGAGATCTAGATGCTTTTCTACTTTACTCAATTCGCCTCAAAACAACCAGTTCATGTGCCATTGTGTATTGGATATGCCAAGGTACGGATAATATTATAGGGAATATCAAGAATCAGAGTTTTATAACAGATATATGAAAATTAAACCTCTTTTTTTTGTGTGTGTGTCTTAAGGTCCCTTGATTAAAAGCATTAAGTATTCAAATTAGCTTGTATCTAACTACCCGAAACGATCATAAAACCTTCAACCTCTAACAATTTCTTTGGTTTTCTTTGAAACAGACATAATACATGAGTGAAGAAACTTATTGAATACAACTTGCATGAAACATGATCAAGATAGTAAGTTAAACTTATAGTGTAACTAAAGTGAACACATGACAACGTTATCTTTACATTGGAACTTTTATGCTCCATTTTCCTCATCTTTGAAACATCCACTACAGTGTAAGAATATATGCTTCATATCTCATTTCATTTGATTCATTTTTCGTATTGATGTCGTGTACAAATTTAAACGTTCTAACATATATGTCTCTAAAGCCAAGACAACATAATAGTCTTACCCTTACATTTCATTGTCTCTTTGAAACACAAAAGGTCGGTAAAACATGAATCTGATGTTTGCCGCCAATTGTCATCAATCACGCTATCAAAACTTTTAATACACAATGTGTGTAAAATGTTGTACCATGAGAATTGTTTTAAGGATATTCTACGTGCACACAGATGGTAAAATTTGTGTCGAGAAGTGCTTGAGGAAAAGATATATGTACATAAATTCGAATCAATTGACGCTTCCAAGATAGTATGCATTACTGCTGGGCAATTACTCCGGGATGGCGGATTTGTCTTACTTCTACCGGCCAAGGGGATATTTGCCCCACAATTCATCTACTACGGCAAACTGTCACTTAGACACAAGGTAAAATCCTTCCAAGGATAGCGTTTTAAGTAAATATGGCGTGTCTAAATATTCCTAGAAGAAATATATTGATTAGATGTTTGTTTTGGTTAGTTTGATTTATCATATCATAGCTTGTGGAATTAGTTTCATTTTATTTACTTCATGTTTGTTTCTTTTAAAGTGTTGATTATTCAGTTTGTAATTAATTGTTAGTACATGCCATGATTAGATATATATCACCTAAAACTATAATATAACAATGATTTTGGCATTATATAAATAGATTTCGATTTTTTTTCAAAACACATTTATGTATGATCAATAGTCAGCTACAATTAGAAACCAGCAAAGGTAACATAAACATAATTATTCAGGTTTAAATGTTTAACATATGTTTATGTTGATAACTTGTTATATGTTGTATTCCATTACGGTTGCTCCTATATAGGAGTATTTGAGGAATGATTTTTAATGTGCTTTCAAGGATGTTAGATTCGAGCCATACTAATGAGGACAAGGATAAAGTGGGAAGAGCTTGTGGAAGATTAGATGACTCAACTAGAGCATGCAAACGCCACAAGTCCAAGGACGTGAATGTTGCAACTGCTTAGGTCACCGCGTCGTCCACTACCGATAAACCGGAGTGATGAAGAAGTTTTGTGATGTGAACTACGTTGTGGCGATCCCTAACGGGATATTTTGAGTTTTTTTGTTTTGTTTAATTATGGTATTTTAAGGGTTTTTTGTTGGCTTTAATGTTTTAAGCTTTTTGTTATTAGAACAATATGTATATATTTGTGCTTGTAAAGACTAAAACGTAAAATTCTGTATAGTTTGGCAAAGCTAACCTTTGTATTGGCTTTGGGCCAAGCGGGTCATATTGGTCACATTTGACCCATTGTGACTTTAGAATAGGATACGCCTCTTAGGATTCTTGAAACGTGATAACTGCTTTCTGTGACAATGTTTCAGAATGTATAAATAGATAAAGGTTGTGTAAACTTTGTAATCATCCATATTTTAATCAATATACATCGTTTATGCAATACTTATTGTTGTTGTTTCTACACGTTGAACAAATAGCCAAACATCCTTTTACTTTCTGCACATACAAAACCAAACAATTATGTCAAAGTTCAATCGTTATGCAAAGTGCACTTGGCCACATGAAACCTGTTTCCATCAGTGGCATCAGAGCGAGGCTTCAAAGTCTTGGGAAAGGCCAAGTGCAAGTGGTTCGTTGCCATACAAACCACGAAGGAGAATTTCTTATGAAACAAAGGAATTGCTCAAGAAAAATTTGCATGAAATTGAAGCATACAACGCTTCGAAGAGACAAGAGACTGTTACAAGGAAGGAGAAGAGGGCAAGATGTTATGCATGTAGAAAACGTGGCCACTATTTCTGGAAGTGCAAAAACAACGAGACCCCACACCACTCAAGAACTAAAGAGGAAGAAGGCAAGCCCAAGTATCCTGAAAACGTCCACGTCAAAACATCCTATATGATTGAAGGGCGGACTACTACGCAAATTGGGACCATATTTGGTATATTAGTATATACAACAATCATATGTGCCCACATGAAATCACTTTCACGAACCGAAACCCAAATTATCAATGGAGGGGAGGGAAAGCGAGAAAAATTCATTTTTTCATACGGGTATTGGAGAAGTATTTGTTGAAACAAACGAGAAGAAGATGGTAATCCCATGTGTTTCATACACACCAATGTTTAGCGTGCTTAGTGCACAAGCAAGGGAGAGTACCTAACGACGACAACCTGTAAAATCTCTTACATGTTTGAGGAAGAGGAGATGGGACACGACAAGGGTAAGAATGTCGAAGTGGAAACAATCATGGTCAAGCAACACGACAAGTTTTTGGAAGATTACTATGAATCGATTGACCCAAAATGCGAGTGCAAGGATATAAAGGGATTGGAAGATCTTGATTGGAAGGAAGGAATGATTCATGATTACTT
This sequence comes from Chrysanthemum makinoi, assembly GCA_910596185.1. Classification (NCBI taxonomy): domain Eukaryota; kingdom Viridiplantae; phylum Streptophyta; class Magnoliopsida; order Asterales; family Asteraceae; genus Chrysanthemum; species Chrysanthemum makinoi. The sequence continues at coordinate 293,503,263 of OU343217.1, read as the reverse complement.
GGACATCTTGACAACAGTACTTGAGCATGAATGGACCGCAACGTAATGAAGGTTAACACGCTTAAAAGTTCATTTCATTTTTAATCATGATTGAAGATGACAAATTGGTATACGGAATTAGAAAGTTTTAGCAAGCTCTTTGCAAGGCATGGTAAAATGGTTTTACCTAGTCTATCTTGGTCGGCATGGTGGAACCCCCCACACTTTCAAAGGCTAAATATGATGATTACTCGATTTATTAGTATAGAGGCTATCTCGAGTATACGATGTAGTTAGAATAGTCTGCAGGAGGCATCTAAAGAGATTAACGATGATATGAAGTAAGAGACAAAGAGAGAAATTACTGCATTAATACACGATCTAGCAAGAGATTAAGACGAGGAATTAAGTGAATGTTACAAGAGATACATTGACTTGATAAGGTGTTATTTTGAGACGACATTACGAGCCCGAGGCAAGGATAAACTTGTGATAGCCAAGAAGGAAGGCTATGGGAAGAACCCAAAGGATGAAAGTGGGTCGAATGGGCAGTGGTCTATGGAAAGAAATGCACAAGGAAGAGTTCTCAAGACACATGGCAACGAGGATGATTGGACGGACAAGAAGGACACACCAAAAGGATGATTTCGCAATCATCAAGTAGAAGAAAAGTTGGACGACCAAAAGGGCTTACACATTAAGGGGGACATTGTTGGCTTTAATGTTTTAAGCCTTTTGTTATTATAGAACAATATGTATATATTTATGCTTGTAAAGACTAAATCGTAGTAAATTCAGATAGTTTGGCAAAGCTCGAACCTTTGTATGGGCTTTGGGCCAAACGGGTCATATTGGTCACATTTGACCCATTGTGACTTTAGGATAGGATACCTTTAGGATTCTTGAAACGCGATAACTGCCGTGACAACGCTTTTGCAGAATGTATAAATAGATAGAGGCTGTGTAAACTTTGTAATCATCCATATTTTAATCAATATACATCGTTTATGCAATACTTATTGTTGTTGTTTCTACACGTTAAACAAATAGCCAAACACCCTTTTACTTTCTGCACATACAAAACCAAACAGTTATGTCAAAGTTCAATCGTTATGCAAAGTGCACTTGGCCACATGGAACTCGTTTCCATCATTTTAGTTCATGTTTTGCTTTAATTAGAGACTTTTTCCCGGATAACCCTGTCTTCCCATATAGGGCTTAGGATCATTGTTATTTACTTATCAATTCATAATTAAATCAACTTGTTGTCGTTAAATGATCCTTTGTGATTTTGTTCATCCCTTGTTAGGGTTTTATTATAGCTTCCATTATGCGTCACATACCACGTTTAAATTTATGTGGTATTTCGGTCGGAGCAAGTATATTATCTGAATGTAAACTTTTATAGACACTTGAACCTTGATATTGAAAATACATAACCTATAATGAGAAGTAGTTCTTTGATATGCAATTTGTATGTTTTTAAGGTTCATAATCACCATTCCAAGGAGATTTTTTGTAAACGGATGAGGTTCTCCCGGTTTAGGTACCCGGGGAGGGCGAGCATTTTTTACTCATATGTGCGCGGCCTCACCGGGCTACTTTCGAGATTGTTTCGACCCTTCCCTGGCCACCCCCAAATGCACACAACTAGTGAGGTTTGAACTTTTGTGATACTTCAATTTATGTCTTACAAGAAATGGAACTCAGGGATCTCTAGTTCTTATACACATTGAGCTAGACTTACTATAGTATTATACTTATCTATTGTTGACGAAGCTAAGAGAAAAAATGATGACTTGGCATCATTTATCAACCGTCAAATTCAAATAATATTAGATCTGAACCATTTAAAATAAAGTATATCCTAATTTATAGTAAGTAACCTGATTCTTTAAGATTGGCTGCCATATTTTAGCACGTTTATTAATATTGAAACTAACTTACCTCTATTTAAGTAACTCATTATAGCCATTTCAAAGCTACAGATAAGTTTCGAAACTTTAAACATCCGTCAAAGTTATCAAATGGTCAAAGTAGATAGCATATATTTTGTATTTTGAATACAGTTTGTGTTTATCTTTAGTGAATTTTCAAAACACCTCATCATTATTTAAGAGAACATGTTTTTATTCTATGCATCGTATACCTATACATAAATCATGTATTTCAGAATGCCATGCAAATGAGATATATGTATATCATTATCTGGCAAACACATTGTATTATTGAGTCAGTTGGTATTATTTAGATACAACATGATCTCAAAAGGATTACTTAAAGGTGTAAATTTGTTATCATCGTGTGCATCCCACATCAAGTTTGTTTATTTTTAATATCTTCCTTTCTATTGTTTATCTTGTATGTATATTCTAGCAATCATGTCGTTTACTTTTCTACAAATGCAAACTGTTAGAATATCTCAAACGATGACATTATTGTTGGTTTATTGGAAAATATAAAAGTTTGATGCTCACAAGTCACAACCAACGTTATATATCTCTTGAATACGTAGGTGCTTTCTTATTGTATTGGTAAACACGATCGAAGTAATGTTTGAAAATACTGCAAGTGACAAATGAAATTGACCATGGTCTATCAAAGATACATAGTCTAGAAAATAAGATTGATAACGAGGTATATGCTATGAGCAGTACACAGAGTATAATCCTATAAACTCTTATACGTCTATCATATATAGTCGGTACAATATAACCTTAAAAGCATGATATAATCAAACGAAAAATGTGCATTTTAGAATGAGAAGGAGCAACATCATAGTTTGAAATATATCATTAAGACGGTGAAAAGCATTTTATATCTAGGAAGTAGGAACCACTTAATCTACTTTAATCACTTAATGCTATTTTAATATTTTATTAATATTTTTTAAATAAAATATTACTATGTGTCAATTCACGCTAAATTAAACACGAAAAAGATGATGCAAATAAACTATAACATTTAGGGCATGCTTGGTAGGGGTTATGAGCAGTGGTGGAGCCAGAAAATGTGATTACAGGGGGCAATCGAGCACTAATAGGGGTTAAACAATATATCGGGAGATGTATTTTTTAGCGTAATCTGAAACAAGTCGGGTCGGGTTCAATTGAAGATAACAAAAGCACTATACTTTGACGCAACTAACACAAAAAAAAAGTGTTAGTTGCGTCAAAATATAGTGGTTTTCTTATCTTCAATTGAACCCGACCCAACTAACACTATTACATCTGTATGTTAAAAAAAAAGAACCTCGCGAAAATTAATTCATGCCAACGTATTATACCCATGATAAAAACTCAAATATTCACACTAAAAAATTTGTCTACCAAAATATTCACACTAAAAAATTTGGCATGTTATGAAATTAAAACAGAAGGTTCTGATATTCACGTACAAATGTAATATAAAACATTAGCATTCTCATGATATACACTCAAATATTCACATTAAAAAATTTGTCTACCAAAATTTTGGATAAAGTCATAAAACTATACTACAGTTTTAGGTATTTGTTTAGAAAAAATGAAATTAATATTCCCCTAGTCCCTATGCTCTATAAGTAAAATAAATAAAATAGAAGAATGGCCCACTTCCGGTTCCCATTTCCCAACTTCCCACGTCCCTCTCTTTCTTCCAGTTTACTCTTTTCCTCCATGTTTTCCGACTGAAGAAAAGCACCGGAAAAACGTTTTTTGGACATTAAAGCGCACTCATTTTGTTGGAATTCAAAGAGCAGCGAGAGCACTCGGATTATTTGGCCGAGGGCACTGAAATTTTTTCCATCACTTAGGTTTTTTTTCCTACATGTTTTAATGTGTCCGGAAGAACATGGTTGGGGGCATCGCCCCCCCACTACCATTAACATGGCTCCACCCCTGGTTATGAGGGGTAAAGAATGAGAAAGATAATGAAAACATGTAATTTGTAGAGTATAATGGAATGACCCATTACCTAATAGTGGGTAATGAGTCATTACCCAATAAATTGAAGGGAATGCTTTTCTTTCCCTTTCCCTCATAAGGGTTGTGTTTAAGAGACTTTATATTATTACAATTGTTTGCTTTTCTTTCCCTTTCCCTCATAAGGGTTGTGTTTAAGAGACTTTATATTATTACAATTGTTTGTAAGAATACAATTTAACTAATCGCATTCGAGTGTCAATATTGTATCTTCACTATTTTCGGGATTGTCTACACTTTTTTCAAAATTATCATTCAATCAGAATCACTTATAGGTAATATTATAACGATAATTATTTGCTTAACCATAACATTTAGAGTTGTTGTTAACAAAACCCTAATATAATATATGATTTTTGAAATTCCGTAAGTAATACGGGGTGTATGTTTTATAGACGTTGTCGGAGCAACGCAAATATACTTTTTATCTCCGATTATATTTTATATATTTACAAAGATCGGTTCGAATTTTAAAATAAATTGCGATGATGAGTGGTAATGTACAAATGCATGTTGTTTACGGGACGACATTGATTTGCTATGTCATTCATCATTTAAATTTACATATAGTTAAACGTTTCCTAACTTATACAAATGTCAGCAAATAAAAGATGTACCCGTGTAACCTGTGCGCACAGGTGGACGATTTTTTTGGTGATGTTTGCAATTAGTTAGGAAGAGTTGGAACATCTAAAAGTTTTAAAAAAAGATAATAAAAAAATTTAAAAAAAAATAAAATTATCAGGTAATGCATTTTGCGGTTGCACTTGCAAAACATAATTAGGTAATGCCTTTTCGTGATGTTTGCAATAAGTTAGAAAGAGTTGGAACATCTAAAATTGAAAAAAAAAATGCAAACATCACAAAAAATCGTCTACCCGTGCAACGCACGGGTATTGTTCTTGTTTTGGTTGTTAGCAACACTTTTTGTATGTTTACTGTTTGAAGCATATATGTACTTTCATTTGGATTCATAATACAGGGACCCTTTTTATTAATCTTTTTGTGTCAAAAATGTCAACAAGTATAGTAGTTGCAGTGACTCACAAGTGGTTGAAGCCTGCTGGGATGAAAAACTGTTTTCATTCTCAAGTTTGTGGCAATCCCTTCTATCCTTTTAATTTGGTGGGATTCCTTGAAGTGTCTGTTCCATTAGTTGGCAAGAACTGATGAATTTTGAAAGCAGCCTCAAGTTTCTTTATCATCGCCACAGCTTTTGCTGCTGGTGTCATCTTCGCTACAGGTAATGCGCACATGCTACCGGCCAGATCACACAACTTCACATTTACACAAGTAGTGGAACTTGGAATCGTTTCACATTCAATCATCATTGGTGTATCACTAGGTGTTTCACAAAGTCCCAGTACAATAGCACCAGTGATTGGTGCATTATCTTTCCATCAATTCTTTGAAGGGTTTGCATTGGCTAGCTGCATCTCACAGGCAAGAATCAGCATCCCTCTTTCACCGTTAGTTGCTTGTTTTTTTTACATAATGGCTTCTATAAGTGGCGGCATAGGCACAGGTCGCACGTATCTATTTGAGATCCTAAAACCTCAAAAGCTATGGTTATTGAAGGTATCTTGGACTCTACTCCTGCTGGAATTTAAATTTATATTAGTGGATTTTATTGGGTTAATCCCAATCAACCCAAGTCAACACCCATATGACCCGGTCAACCAAAGTCAAAGAAGAAAGTCAAGACAGCAGTTTTATGACAGTTACAACATAACTGCCAAATAGCAGTTACACATCAAAGGGTCACACCTGTTGATTCTAACGAACCAACACACCCTTTCATTGTGCCTTTTCATTTTGTATATATAGTTTAGAATCTGTAACAAACAAATGTATGACTGATATATAGAAAAGCCTTTTACGATTCAATTGTTTCTTGTACTTTTGGTATATCTTGCTTATAGATCTAGAAAAACGGGCCAACAATTGGTATTAGAGCCACAAAATCATCATATACCAATCTATTCGTTTTAGTTTCAGAATCAAAAGAACAAGAAATTGTTTCGGAAATTTTTTTTCTGCAAATAATAATTCGAACACCAAATCAAAAAGATCATCTTTTGTGTTTTTTTGAATATGTCGCAACAAGTGAACAATCACAATTTGTGATTGCCCAACCGGCATCAAATATCAATTTGCAAGAAACTTTTTTGATAACAATTCACAATGAAACAGAATCAGCAAATCCAATAGGATCAGAAATGATTAAATCGTTTACCTTTTGATTCAAAACAAAAACAAATAACGAAGTCATCAATTAGGGCAAAATTATACCGATTCAAATTCGAACAAACACATCTTTTCAGATTAACGAATCAAGCCCAGAACGTTAATTGAGTCACAATCGACTCAATTTCAATCTCCAATTATCCATATCTCTCACGGATTGAAAACCCCCAAATTCACCGAAACCATAAAAGTTTCAATTGAGGGAATCGAGTGCTCGCGAAGAACACCACACACCGGAGAAGAGAGGAAGGCCAACAAGCCATAAGTATAGGAGAAAAGAACGGATCAAATTCCCCGAAGTAAAGAGACGAAATATTCAGTCTCACAAGTGAAGCGTTTTTCTGTTTCTTTTATCTCACAAAAAGAGATAAGAAACTTATAAGAGGCACGTCCAAAATAGGGCAACAACAAAAGGATAATTAGGCATCGGGTTAAACCCATCAACCCCTCAAGGTTCCAAATTTGCAAAAAACCACCCTTTTTAACTTTATTTCTATATAGTATATAGTAATTTGTGATATATATATGTATAGTTTTATTTTTGTTAAGATACTTCTTTATTTTTAAATTAGTACCTTGTCAAATTTAAAAAAAAAATTATAATAATACTGGTTGTTATATTGTTTAGAAATAATTTTTAAGGAATAATTAAACTTAGGTTATTCGTTTTTAAAATATATAATCTCCGAGGATAGTTTTGGATTAAAAACTAGTCGTATAAAGTTTTATAACCTATAAGAAAAAATAAAACATTTTCAACACACCTCGTGTTAAAAAAAATTTGGAGTTTTATTATCATTATCTTTAAGATATGACGAAAGGAAGTCGAAATAAGGAACCTAGTACAAAGTGTACACCACAATTTCAATGTCCAATCCTAAAACCCGAGAATTACTCATTATGGGCAATTCGAATAAAAATCATTCTCGAAGCGAATGGTTTATGGGAAACAATAGAGCCGACTGAATCGACTCAACCCGATAAGAAAAAAGACAAAACCGCTATTGCTTTCCTTTATCAAGCCTTACCCGAGGAACAATTACTTCAAATAACAATGCACAAAACCGCGAAAGCCATTTGGAATGCTTTGAAAACTAGACACGTTGGCGAAGAAAGAGTTCAACAAGCAAGACTACAAACACTCAAATCTGATTTTGAGATGTTACAAATGAAGGAAGACGAGACAATCAACACCTTCGCTACAAAACTAACAACACTCGTAAACAAAGCCGCTAGTCTAGGACACACAATTGAAGATCAAACCTTAGTACAGAAACTATTAAATGCTGTACCCGATAGGTATCTGCAAATAGTTGCATCAATAGAGCAATACTCCGACCTATGTGAAATGACGATGGAAGAAGCAATTGGGAGACTCAAGATGTACGAGGAAAGAAGAAAGTTTAAGAAGAATAAGGACAATAACGATCAATATAAGTTATTGTTTACACGTCACAACAATAACATTACTCACGGAAGACACTGTAAAGAATGTGGAAATGATTTGTTGCGAGGCCAAGAAAATAATTCCAAGAAAGAATCAAACAACAACTCAAATAAATTTACTTATGATAAGAGTAAGGTGATGTGTTTTAAATGCAAGGAGTATGGGCATTTTGCAAACAAATGTCTATCAAAGAAAGAAGAACAATCTAATCTCATTGAAGAAGACTTAGAACCAACATTGCTTATGGCAACTGTTGAAGAAGCACCAGAAAAATATGATCAGCCCGGAATTAAGGAAGATCACAACAATGAAGGTGGAAATAACCAGAAAAATATGATCAATCCGGAATTAAGGAAGATCACAACAATGAAGGTGGAAATGACCAGAAGAACATGATCAACCTGGACTTAAGGAAGATCACAACAATAAAGGTGGAAATAACCAGAAAAAATATGATCAACATGGATATAATGAAGATCACAGAAGAAAAGGTGGAAGTAACCGAAGTAAAATTGATCTACCTGGATATAAGGATGATCACAAGCACTATAAGAGATTAAAAGCTTAGATGGTGGATTTAACCAGAAGATGAATCAAGAAGACTTAAAGACCTACGTCGTAGCGATTGTGATTAAGGGGGAGAATATTGGGTTAATCCCAATCGACCCAAGTCAACACCCATATGACCCGGTCAACTAAACTCAAAGAAGAAATTCAAGACAGCAGTTTTATGAATGTTACAACATAACTGCCAATAGCAGTTACAAAAAAACAGTTACACATCAAAGGGTCACACCTGTTGATTCTAACGAACCAACACACCCATTCATTGTGCCTTTTCATTTTGTATATATAGTTTAGAATCTGTAACAAACAAATGTATGACTGATATATAGAAAAGCCTTTTACGATTCAATTGTTTCTTGTACTTTTGGTATATCTTGCTTATAGATCTAGAAAAACGGGCCAACAATTGGTATTAGAGCCACAAAATCATCATATACCAATCTATTCGTTTTAGTTTCAGAATCAAAAGAACAAGAAATTGTTTCGGAAAATTTTTTTCTGCAAATAATAATTCGAACACCAAATCAAAAAGATCATCTTTTGTGTTTTTTTGAATATGTCGCAACAAATGAACAATCACAATTTGTGATTGCCCAACCGGCATCAAATATCAATTTGCAAGAAACTTTTTTGATAACAATTCACAATGAAACAGAATCAGCAAATCCAATAGGATCAGAAATGATTAAATCGTTTACCTTTTGATTCAAAACAAAAACAAATAACGAAGTCATCAATTAGGGAAAAATTATACCGATTCAAACTCGAACAAACACACCTTTTCAGATTAACGAATCAAGCCCAGAACGTTAATTGAGTCACAATCGACTCAATTTCAATCTCCAATTATCCATATCTCTCACGGATTGAAAACCCCCAAATTCACCGAAACCATAAAAGTTTCAATTGAGGGAATCGAGTGCTCACGAAGAACACCACACACCGGAGAAGAGAGGAAGGCCAACAAGCCATAAGTATAGGAGAAAAGAACGGATCAAATTCCCCGAAGTAAAGAGACGAAATATTGGGCCTCACAAGAGAAGCGTTTTTCTATTTCTTTTATCTCACAAAAAGAGATAAGAAACTTATAAGAGGCACGTCCAAAATAGGGCAACAACAAAAGGATAATTAGGCATCGGGTTAAACCCATCAACCCCTCAAGGTTCCAAATTTGCAAAAAACCACCCTTTTTAACTTTATTTCTATATAGTATATAGTAATTTGTGATATATATGTATAGTTTTATTTTTGTTAAGATACTTCTTTATTTTTAAATTAGTGCCTTGTCAAATTTAAAAAAAAAATTATAATAATACTGGTTATTATATTGTTTAGAAATAATTTTTAAGGAATAATTAAACTTAGGTTATTCGTTTTTAAAATATATAATCTCCGAGGATAGTTTTGGATTAAAAACTAGTCGTATAAAGTTTTATAACCTATAAGAAAAAATAAAAAATTTTCAACACACCTCGTGTTAAAAAAAAATTGGAGTTTTATTATCATTATCTTTAAGATATGACGAAAGGAAGTGGAAATAAGGAACCTAGTACAAATTGTACACCACAATTTCAATGCCCAATCCTAAAACCCGAGAATTACTCATTATGGGCAATTCGAATACAAATCATTCTCGAAGCGAATGGTTTATGGGAAACAATAGAGCCGACTGAATCGACTCAACCCGATAAGAAAAAAGACAAAACCGCTATTGCTTTCCTTTATCAAGCCTTACCCGAGGAACAATTACTTCAAATAACAAAGCACAAAACCGCGAAAGCCATTTGGAATGCTTTGAAAACTAGACACGTTGGCGAAGACAGAGTTCAACAAGCAAGACTACAAACACTCAAATCTGATTTTGAGATGTTACAAATGAAGGAAGACGAGACAATCGACACCTTCGCTACAATGAAGATCATAGAAGAAAAGGTGGAAGTAACCGAAGGAAAATTGATCTACCTGGATATAAGGATGATCACAAGCACTACAAGAGATTAAAAGCTCAGATGGTGGATTTAACCAGAAGATGAATCAAGAAGACTTAAAGACCTACGTCGTAGCGATTGTGATTAAGGGGGAGAATATTGGGTTAATCCCAATCGACCCAAGTCAACACCCATATGACCCGGTCAACTAAACTCAAAGAAGAAATTCAAGACAGCAGTTTTATGAATGTTACAACATAACTGCCAATAGCAATTACAAAAAAACAGTTACACATCAAAGGGTCACACCTGTTGATTCTAACGAACCAACACACCCTTTCATTGTGCCTTTTCATTTTGTATATATAGTTTAGAATCTGTAACAAACAAATGTATGACTGATATATAGAAAAGCCTTTTACGATTCAATTGTTTCTTGTACTTTTGGTATATCTTGATTATAGATCCAGAAAAACGGGCCAACAGATTTAATTACTGCTGTATTCTTGAGTAAAAGGGTGAATGCAATTTCAGGGATCAAATTGTGTCTTTTAAAGTTCTTTTTCTTGTGGCTGGATTAATGGCTTCTCTTGCATCTTGGGCTAAAAAAGAACATTTTTTTAACTTGTGATATTATTTAATCTCACTGCGTCCAACCTTCTGGTTGTTGGTGGTAATTGTTATAAATTATTTATGAAATGTTAGCACGTGAATGACAAAAAAAGTTCTTTCTGCAAAATGTGGCTGTTTGTGTTAGTTATACAAAGATATAGAAGAAGCACCAAAGAAGTTCCACAGAATCACAAGAATATACAAAATGTTGCCTTGTTGATCTCTTAAGGCTTCATTAAGCATGAATATTGGCTTTTTCATGAGGTTTCTTTGTAACGACCCAAAATACCATAGGTGATAAACTGTAACCTTTATCTCTCCTAATTGTAGTGTTTACGCTTGTGTGACGCACGTACAGTGTAAAATCTTGGTTTCGGATTTGTTAGCTATACATGAAAACAACATCTGTTACAGCATAATTAAATTTTGTTTGATATCTATATAAAAATGAATTAGTATAATACAATGAGAAGATTTATTTTGGGCAAAGTCAATGTTACAGTTTATATACACAGAAAATAACTAATCTCTCCGCCCCAAAACAAGTGTCCAGCTTGACTTTTGAAGTCTTTTTTGTTTAACTTTGACCATAAATATTTTTATTTGTGTTATATAATACTTAACAAAAATTATGCCAATGAAAATAAATTTAAACCCCAATCCATTCATATATTTTGCACAAGTATTACATAACATATATAAAAGTATTTATGTTCTAAGTTGAATAAGAAAGACTTCAAAAAGTCAAACTAGACATTATTTTGAGACGGAGATCTAAATACGTTACATTATATTGCTTTTGATTAAGCTGATATGGAGAAGCAGGCACGTCTTGCTTGGTTGTGACTTTATTGAGTATATTTGTCATGTCTTGTGTTATTTCTTAAATTCACTTGTCATGTAAAATCACCATTCAAACTGCAATTTTTCTCACCCATTGTATAGGATATGCCATGGTACAATTCTTGTTAGGCTTATGGAACCTTTCTAGAGTATAACATATTCTCAGCCCTTTTACTCTTTTTGAGATCTAGATGCTTTTCTAGTTTACTCTATTTGCCTCAAAACAACCTGTACGTTTATGTGCCATTGTGTACTGGATATGCCAAGATACGAACAATATTATCTTTCCATTGGAACTTTTTGCGTTCTCCATTTTCCTCCTCGGTACGACATCCACTACAATGTAAGTAACTAAGAATATATGCTTCATATCTCATTTTATTTTATTCATTTTCGTATTGATACCATGTCCCAATCTAAACGGTCTGCGAGATTTCTAAAGCTAATACAACACATGAATGCCAATGATAATCCCACCCTTACATTTCGTTGTCTCTTTGAAACGCAAAAGGTCGGTAAAACATATCGACCTAAAATTTAGTTTGCATGAATATGATGTTCGCCGTCAATTGTCATCAATCAGGCGATAAAAACTTTAACACACAGCGTACAAAAAATGTTGCACATTGAGAATGTGCGTAGGATATTCTGTATGCATGAGAATATGTACTTATTTTGTTGGTCTATATATTCAATTTTAGAAGATCAATATCGTAAGCAAATATGTGAATGCATCGGAAGTTTTTAAATGTACAGATGTATTACAGGGTGATTACTCCTTTGGCAGTAGGTTGTATCGCTCCTACCGCCAAGGGAGATTTGCCCAGCAATTCATCTGCTACGACGTGTAAATTATGCATGATAAATTCCTTCCAGTTTGTGGCAATTACTTCCATCCTTTTGCCAGGATTCATTGGAGTAGCCGTTCCATTGGTTGGCAAGAATTGGCGACTTCTGAAAGCAGACTCAAGTTTCTTTATCGCCGCAAAAAGCCTTTGCAGCAGGTGTTATCCTCACTACAGGTTTTCTGCACATGCTACCAGATGCCACATTGGCATTATCTAAGCCTTGTCTTCCTAACAATCCCTTGGTCCAACTTCCACTTTTCAGGTTTCATTATAGTGATGGCTGCTTTAACCACATTGCTTGCTGACTTCATTAGCACTCAGTATTATGAGGGAAAACAAGAAAAGCATGCCCAAATTTATAGGATTGATCCGGATGATTTGGATTCGGTTGTAGTTCCGTTGGTTGGGAAAGAGGGCGGTGTGGATAAAGATGGTTGTGAGGCTAATCACATACATGACCATTCGAAGAACATTTAACTCACTCAACCTCAGTTCACTTCATACAGATATTGGAACTTCGAATGGTATCACATTCAATAGTCATCGGCCTATTATTAGGCCTTTCACAAAGTCCATGTACAATAAGACCATTGATCAGTGCGTTATCTTTCCATCGGTTCTTTGAAGGGTTTGCATTAGCTAGCTGAACCTCAAAGGCCAGATTCAGCATCCTTCTATTCGTTCGACATTAATGGCTTGTTAAATTGCCATAATGGCTATTATTAGTATCGGCATATGGATAGGTATCTCTTCATTTTGCAATCCTAATAGCCCTAAAGCCTTGGTTATTGAAGATATCTTGAGTAAGAGAATGAAAAAGAATTTGGGGGATCAATTAGTGTCGTTTTTTGCTCTTTTTCTTGGAGCTGGATTAATGGCTTCTCTTGCAGCTTGGGCGTAAAGATACCACTTTTTTTACTTGTGATGTAATTAATCTAGCTAACTCGATCCCGCCTTCTTGTTAGTGTGCGGTAAAAATGTAAATAACACATGATACGTGTATCATTAACAGACTAATTACACAAAGTTCATTTTGTAAAGTTTGTTTCTTCCTGAAACGTTCTCTTGTAGCTCAGGTAATTGTTTATAGGCATGAATAATTTAACGGGTTTTAGCTTTTTGTCTTAGATTTTTGTTAACATGAGCGAAGTTTTAATGTAAGCGTTTTTAAGGATTAAAAGTTTCACACGAACTGCGAAAAATATGTTAATAGAAAATCGAAATGGCCTAACATACCAACTTAATTGAAACTTCTCTAAATCGCAGAATGTTACATTTCTGTACAAAAATGTCATTTTTGGTAAATATTTTTTATGTAATTTTCTAATCAATCTCGATTCGTCAAACACTCTGATATATAGTTATTTTTTCAGAAGTAAGTGTGAAATATTGTCTGTTATAATTATCTATTATCTTGTTACGTTAATTTTTCGATATAACATATGCGTTGTTGAATCCAAGCACACATGATATAACGTACACTTCTCTTCATTTATAATGTTCTTAATTTCCTTCTTACGAGCCAAAAAACCATAACTTATAAAGTGTAACCTTTTTTCCTCCTAGTTATATTTTTTGCGCTTGTGTAATAAGAACGCAAATGATACACGCACAGTACTGTGTAAGATCCTGGTTTCAGAATTCTAACTATACATGAATACTAAATAGCTCTATTTCTAGATACCAATGTAGATGATTGAGGATATCTATCATGTCTTGTGTTATTCCTTAATTTAAGATGTTGTATTGTAATGATACCGAAAAATTAAAAAATACTTCACTTGTCATGTAAAACTATGTTGGAATTACATATCAAGACATTCAAATAAATAATCACAAAACATCAAAGTAATTATGCGGAAGCGCATAGGATTTATTAATGAACAATTAATTAATATAAAAGAATATGCGTACCTTTTCTTGATTCTAGCCGAACAAGAATCAAATCCACAAACTAGCAACGGATGAACCCTAATTTGATTTAATTAGGATTATGTGAATTACCCCTTACCGTTTTGTAATTCAATCCAAGATAATAACAATAGTGTGTTATTACTATGTTCTTGTACACACGCATAAAACCGAATTAAAGTAATGCTAGTTTTTATAAAACAAATAACTTTGTTTGTGGAAAAGGAGTGTGTCGACACCTTAGGGTGTTCGACCGGTTTTGAGGACAAGAAACACACACAAAACAATTTTTAGGGTTTAGCTTATGAGCACAAGAGATGGAAAAATAAAACCCCAAGCCTTGTTTATATACCCAAGCAAACTTGGTGAACAAGTTGGTTTTTCTTTCCTTGTTTTGTGTCCCTAGGCCGATCGGTTAAGGAGTCCCAAAGGGATTCCGGAACCTTCCCAACTTTTGCAATTTAGTCCTTTTCCATAAACATTTAACGACCGTTAGTCCATTACATTAATTACTTAACGTCCGTTAGTTATTTCGTTTAATAAATAAATAAATACAACATTTATATTTAATTATTAACTTTAAATTCTCATACGTAAAGTGTGCAATCCCATAGTCTCGAATTCGATCCTAACTCACGTCTACTAATTTATATCCATAAAACCAACAACTCCCACTTGGATATATCTTAATAGAGTTATCACATTCGGTTAGCGTCTAGCAACACTTCGATGCCTCTAGTACAACTCGAGCAAGGCTCCTGGAAAACCTTTTAATGATTTCTCATTATTATTATCCTTTTGTTTCTAATACCGTGTTAAATAAAGATATGGAATTAAGTCATTCTTTATTAAACTATTCTGTTTCTCGTTTG
Organism: Chrysanthemum makinoi; assembly: GCA_910596185.1. NCBI lineage: Eukaryota > Viridiplantae > Streptophyta > Magnoliopsida > Asterales > Asteraceae > Chrysanthemum > Chrysanthemum makinoi. Next base: position 293,488,047 of record OU343217.1, on the reverse strand, counting down.
TATGTGATTGACCAAGATTACCGAATCATCTAAACATATTTATGGGAGATTTGGGTGCGGCCGCACAAACATCTTGTCAACCCTACGAGGGCCCAAAGAAGATAAACTCCAAATAAATTTGAAGGAACAAATTTTATCTTGACTACAAGAATAACCCACAAACTTTGTAACATTTCTGAAAACAACCCTTATGACTACCGCACGTATAGCGTTAAGTTACTTCACGTAAATGCACTACATTCATGACACTTATCCGGTATCTCAAGTCTGAGGATAACTATTCATAATTTACTTATAACAATATCCACAAAGTAAATTATATAGTTGGGATAAGTCCTATATTCAATTCATTGAATATCATCTGAAATTTGTATGCATTCTCATCAATATACTTTCAAGTATATTCTACCACATCTCTCAGATTTGTCTTAGTTTAATGATACTCCCATATCATTAATCGACAACGGACATTTAGAATAACTTAGTTACTCATGGATTTAAACATGCAAATATAGGACAACAATATTATAAATGAAAATAAACATAATCCAAACTTTATTTCATTAAAATAATAATTGTTTTACAATATCCTTTATCCAAATACTAATCACAGTTATGCATGAAACTTTTAGCTAAACGAAGTCCAATTTCATTGGCAAGTCCTACAAGCTTGTCTTTAGCTAAAGCCTTAGGAGCGGATCACTAAGTTATCATCTGCGTGAACTTTCAGTAGATTTATTTCACCTTCCTGGACTTGTTCCCGAACATAGTGATACTTCCGTAGAAAATGTCCGGTGCCCTTCATGACTCCAGGTTCATTGGCAAATATGATTGCAGCAGAATTGTCACAATACATATCAATAGGCGATTCAATTGAAGGCATAACACCAAGCCCTGAAATGAATTTCCTAATCCAAACAGCCTCCATTGCAGCTTCGGCAGTATGTATTCGCTTCTGCCGCAGCATCGCATCGTACCGCTTCTTGCTCTTCCAGTCAATCTGCTCCTCCATTGATGACAAAGACATAACCCGTCGAGACTTCGTATCATCTTTATCACACGCCAGGACGCATCACAAGAACCTGTAACACCAAGTTCGTGCGGATTTCCTCCATACAATAAAAACATATCTTTCGTATTCCTAAGATACTTTAGAATATGTTTAACAAATCCAGTGAAGTTCATCCGGATTCTGTTGATATCGACTGGTCATGTTTTGAGCGAACGCCGCATCTGGCCTTGTGCATCTCACATCATACATAATAGATCCTACAACCGAAGCATAAGGAACTTTCTGCATGCGTGCAACCTCAGCAGGTGTTGAAGCACACATATCGCTACATAAGCCATGCTTTACTTCCATCGGCAAATATCCTTTCTTGGAATTTTGCATATTGAATCTCTTCAATATTTTATCAATGTAAGCGCTTTGACTTAAACCAATTAACCGCTTTGACCTATCTCGGTAGATCTTGATTCCCAGAATATATGCAGCTTCTCCTAAATCCTTCATGGAAAAACACTTCCCAAGATATGCCTTAACATTTTGCAAACTCGAAATGTCTTTTCCCATAATTAATATGTCATCGACATAAAGAATTAGGAAAATTACATTACTCCCACTAACTTTGTGATATACACATGGCTCATCAAGATTTTGAATAAATCCATACCTTTTGATTTCTTCATCAAATCTTTTATTCCATTGCCTTGATGCTTGCTTCAATCCATAAATGGACCTTTGAAGTTTGCATACACGGTTTGGAAATTGTGGATTCACGAACCCCTCAGGTTGCTTCATATAGATGTCTTCATCTAAGCGACCATTTAAGAAGGCGGTTTTGACATCCATTTGCCATATCTCATAGTCATAGTATGCCACTATAGCTATGAGAATTCTAATAGCTCTAATGTCCGCTACAGGAGAAAAGGTCTCCTCGTAATCAATGCCATAAGTTTGAGTAAAACCTTGCTCAACTAGACGAGCTTTATAGACGTGTACATTGCCATCCATGTCAGTCTTAATCTTATAGAGCCACTTACTTCCAACCACCGTGGCATTTGGAGGTAAGTCAACCTCTACCAGACTTCATTTTCTCTCATGGATTGCATTTCCCCATTCATTGCAACCTGCCATTTTGCCTTGTCGGACTTGCCATGGCGCTTTATAACTAGTAGACTCTCCAAGATCTCCTAACATAGTTTCCTCAACCTCTACGTTAAGACATAGACGTCGTGCACGCGCGTATTCCTTACGGATCTACGAACGGGAATCACTTCAACTGGTGGAGGACCCAGACTATCAGGTTCTACCGAAAGTATGCGTAGTGTTTTCGAAGGTAATGCATCTTCATGATCATCTTCCGGATCATAAACTCTCCCACTGAATTCTTGAGATACGAGATCTCTTTCAAGAAAATCTCCATACCTAGCAACAATTACTTTATTTTCGTTGGATAGTAGAAGTAGTAACCCATAGTTTCCTTAGGGTATCCTACTAAGATACACTTTACAGATCTTTGTTGGAGTTTATCTGCTGAGTCACGCTTAACATACGCCTCGAAACCCGCACCTTTAAATAAGACATGTTAGGAGCTTTACCATGCCATATTTCATATGGTGTCTTATCAACCTTCTTTGTGGGAACCATATTTAGAATGCGAACAACTGATTCCAAAGCATAATCCCAAAAGGATAAAGGTAGAGTGGTAAGATTAAACATAGATCGTATCATGTCCAACAATGTACGATTTCTTCTCTCAGATACACCATTTTGTTGTGGAGTATATGGAGAAGTGAGATTCGGGACAATTCCATTCTCAGCTAAGTAATCTTTAAACTCTTGGCTTAGATACTCGCCTCATCTATCGGATCGAAGAGCTTTAATCTTCTTTCCCAATTGCAGTTCTACTTCAGCTTTGAAAACCTTAAATGTTTCAAACATCTCATGTTTATGCTTAAGTAAATAAACATAACCATAACGGTGAAATCATCATAAAGGTTAAGAAGTAGCTAGCACCTCTCTTTGACACATGTCTAAGTGGTCCACACACATCAGAATGAATAAGACCAAGTAGATCAGAAGCCCTCTCCATATTGCTATGAAAAGGTTTCTTAGTCATCTTCCCAGATATGCATGACTCACATTTATCAAATGATTCATCATTGATATTTTGCAAAAGCCCTTCTTGTTGCAGCTTATGCATGCGAGCCTTGCCTATATGAGCAAGTCTACAATGCCAAAGATAAGAAGAATTCAAGTCTAACTTTATCTTCTTGTTAATGCTAAACATTGAATTATTATTATTGTTAGATTCATTTCCAATCACATCAATTTCAAACACACCATTCACAGTAATTGCTTTAAAATAAAATACACCATTTAAAGAAACATCAATTCCATTACGTGAAATAGTATGAGTAAAACCATCATCCAACAAAACTGAAAAGGAAACAACACCTCTAATTATAGAAGGTGCGTAATGACAATTGTTCAATAACAGTACTAAGCCCGAAGGCAATACTAAACTAAACGTTCCTACGGGCTTCAACAAATGCATGCGCCATTTCCCACGTCCAGATATTGCTCCCCATAGGCAAGCTTCCTTTCCACTCTAAATCCCTGCAGTGTATTACAAATGTGAATACCACAGCCCGTATCATATACCCAGGAATTATTATGATTTAGAGTAAATAATTCAATGACAAATAAATTACTGTAAGAACCGGCCCCAAGGACCCTTCATACTTCTTTTTATTTGCCCGCAATTCATCAAGATAGAGAGCACAATTTCTCTTCCAATGCCCAACGCTCTTACAGTGGTGGCATGCTTGATCCTTTTAGGATTTTCTTCCTAGAGTAGGGTTCTTATTGGGTTGAGGTTGATAGGCCATCACCGTTTGCCTTTGTCAACCCTTTCCTTACCCTTCCCCTTCTTGTTGTTCGCACGATGCGGTTTTGGCTTATTAATCCTTCCACCCTGAATAGCAAGTACCTGGGCGGTAGGAACCTTTTGAGGCAACCCTTTATCATAGTCAATTAGCAATGCGTGTAGGTCAAGAATGCCTTCCCACGCAGGCATATTGAAATTTCGACAAAACCATTAAAATCCTTGTTAAGGGATCTATTAATCGATTCACGCCATGTCATCATCATAAGTTTTGCCAAGTGCTTTGAGCTGGTCCATGTAACCTTTCATTTCCAGTACATGAGCCCTCACGGGTTTACCCTCACCTTGCCTACATACCGTAACGCCGGTCAAGTCATAAATCTCGACGGCACCGGTTTCTCAAACATAGTTCGAAGTTCATTGAGCATATTAAATGGGAAATAATGTTCAAACTGCTTTTGAAGAGCAGATTCCATTGTTCCCAACATAAGACAAGCCACATCATTATGACGCTTATACTCAAGTTGCCAAGCATCAATTTGAGCTTGAGTAGCATCGGACCAGCTTGGTTGTTCAGGGCAAGGTTCATAAAGATATTTCAACCGGTCAGCAACTCTATAGACAATTCTCAAAGAGCGGTGCCAATCATTGAAATTCTTAGAGCTACCAACTTTTCTCGATCATAAAAGCTTTTGAACGCAGAACTTAGTGCAGTGTTAGTGTTATCGTTATTTTGAGCCATTTCTCTGAAAAAGTTCAAGTATTAGTATTTTCGATAAAACAATTTTTCAAGAAAATAAAATATACCCAACGGTAATATAAACATATAACCATATAATTTTCTCGAAAAACTAGGATCCAAATTATCATAGGTTCATCACATCAGTTGATCTGCTAGCAACGAACGCATATAATAAGGTAATCTGTCGAACATTAATTGGCAAACAATTTCCAACTCCTAGATCATTATGGGATTTATATTTTCCAACGCTATTGCAAATATAAATATGTTTCATCCCATCTTATGCCATTGAGTCCAAGTCTCACTTCCTACTCAACTTAAGTGTCTAACATAAAGAACTACAAATATGTCCATGTAAGGTCTCACTTTACATAGAGATTTACCTCTCCATCACAATCTAGCCAAGTACTCTCATGACATAAATTGCAACTTCAAGTGTTCCTTTTAATTAGATGGCATATAACTTAATTTAAAAGGGTACTAGTTTTGATTTTATGTGGTCAAATCAAATATGTACAAAGATGTCATGCATTCATCTTGTAGCATAAATTTAATAAAAACTTTTTATTACCAATTCATAAAGATCAAATTATCAAAGTTTTGATTGAGGTATTGGGTTCACCAATCAAGGAATTTAGTGATAATTATCGTCCATTATACCGTACTTTTGCATAAGTGTAAACACTTAGTGTTTCGGATAATTACCACCGAAGTGGCACATGGAATTAAAACTAATTCGCCCTTAAGATGAGCTTGCACATTTTATGGCTTACTAAGTAGCTCCACTCGAACTTACAGAGGGCAGAGGACCGTAAGCCAAGCATAACCTAAGACATCCTTTCAGGTGACTGCGCACTTCTTTATTAACCCCTTTATAGTTCATTCTAATAGGTGAGCCGCTTCGACCATTTGTACCAAAGTCACCAATCAATTAAACTATATAAACTTAACTCTTCCAAAACAAATCAAATTTCGCCATTGTTTAGTCCGTATTATTTTTCTATTAAAAATTACCCTTTGCTTAAACTGTCGTACATAATAAACAAACAAGTAATACCAATAAAAAATAAACTACTAAAAAACAATGCGCACATAATAAACAATTTATACGTGTAAACAAGTAGCCACATGCAACTTATTCGATAAAACCCTATTAATAATCAATTTCTAGGTTAAATTTAATGTATATATTAATTAGGGCTTTCACCCAAATGATAGAAAGTGAGCTACATACATCGACGAATCGATTACGTAAACCCATAATTAATAATATACCAAATTGCACATAATTGTTTCATTAATTATACATAATTGGAGTCTTCCCCAATTCAAGATTTATCGTAATTAAATATTTCTCAACAATTAAACAATTTATCAAAGCAACTTATCCATGACTAACATGCATGTATAATCATGGATATCATAACAATTATACACATAAGTCACAAGATCGCATATAAAAAATTCCATGACACATAACAAATTATTCACGAATTAATCACGTAATCAATATTAATTCTAGGTTTTAATAAGGTTAGCAAACAATTTTCAAAACCCTAAAATTTATACATGTGTCTAACTAAAAAAAAATTAGGGAACGCCCCAATTAATAAAAATCGACCAAACATAAATTAAACATAAACCCTAGATAAACATAGCAAACAACATACAAGTATTTGTTTTATTACGCGTTTATGTAATTAATTACTCATTAAAACCAATGACTCGTGATGCCACTGTTGGAATTACATATCAAGACATTCAAATAAATAATCACAAAACATCAAAGTAATTATGCGGAAGCGTATAGGATTTATTAATGAACAATTAATTAACATAAAAGAATATGCGTACCTTTTCTTGATTCTAGCCGAACAAAAATCAAATCCACAAACTAGCAACGGATGAACCCTAATTTGATTTAATTAGGATTATGTGAATTACCCCTTACCTTTTTGTAATTCAATCCAAGATAATAACAATAGTGTGTTATTACTATGTTCTTGTACACACGTACTAAACCGAATTAAAGTAATGCTAGTTTTTATAAAACAAATAACTTTGTTTGTGGAAAAGGAGTGTGTCGACACCTTAGGGTGTTCGACCGGTTTTGAGGACAAGAAACACACACAAAACAATTTTTAGGGTTTAGCTTATGAGCACAAGAGATGGAAAAATAAAACCCCAAGCCTTGTTTATATACCCAAGCAAACTTGGTGAACAAGTTGGTTTTTCTTTCCTTGTTTTGTGTCCCTAGGCCGATCGGTTAAGGATTCCCAAAGGGATTCCTGAACCTTCCCAACTTTTGCAATTTAGTCCTTTTCCATAAACATTTAACGACCGTTAGTCCATTACATTAATTACTTAACGTCCGTTAGTTATTTCGTTTAATAAATAAATAAATACAACATTTATATTTAATTATTAACTTTAAATTCTCATACGTAAAGTGTGCAATCCCATAGTCTCGAGTTCGATCCTAACTCACGTCTACTAATTTATATCCATAAAACCAACAAACTACACGTCAAAACGCCACTCTTCTCACCCTTCATATATCGGATATTCCGAGGTACAATACTTGTAATTAGACTTATGGAACCTTTCTCAAGTAAAACATATTCTCAACCTCTTTTACTCTTTTTGAGATCCAGATGCTTTTTTAGCTTACTCGATTCGCCTCAAATAACCGGATCGCATACATTTGCAATTGTGTATTGGATATGCCAAGGTACGGACAGTATTATACGGAAGATCAAGAATCAGAATTTTATAACAGATATAATGTCCATATTCATTGCAATTATAACATTTTACTTTGCTGAAATCTCTAGGCTTTTTCGTTGCTTCAGTGTAATCTTGTGAGAATTTTTCTTCTTCACGATTTCGGTTATGTGGTGGAATGTATCTTCCTTTTCCTTGATTATCATAGTGATGTCTTCGACCATTGTTGTTGTGTTTTGTAAACAATAGTTTATCTTGATCATCGAATGTTCTTCTTTTCTTAGTCTTTACTCTTTCTTCGAAGGTTTTCAATCTACCAATAGCTTCGTCTAGAGTCATTTTATCTAGATCGGAGTATTGCTCTACGGATGCGACAATGTGAATGAATCTTTCAGGTACAGAATTTAGCAATTTTCGTACGCGAGTTGATTCATCAAGTATTGATCCAAGACTTGTCATTTTTGACGTAATGCTTGCCATTTTTGCGGTGAATGAATCGATAGTGTCATCTTTATCCATTTGTAATATCTCAAATTCGGATTTGAGCGTTTGTAGTTTTGCCTTTTGCACTCGATCCACTCCAATATTTATAGTCTTTAATGCATCCCAAACTTCTTTTGCGCTTTTGCAATTTGCCACTTGTAATACTTGATCTTCGGGTAGTGATTGGAATAGATATGCCAATGCGGTTCTCTTTTATCATTTACTTGAGTCTCAGTAGTAGGTTCTACCATTTCCCAAAGACCATTTGCTTGTAATATGATCTTTATTCTTATAGACCATATGGTATAATTTGTTGAATTTAACAAGGGACATTGAAAGTTTAGGGTATCTAAACTTTTAATTTGACTACTTGTTTCACCTTTTCCCATTTCGATATAATATTCTTATAAAACTTTTGAAACTTTTGTTAATAATTTTATAAATCTAAAAACTTTAACAATGTAAATCTTAAAACCTTTTAAACGTTTAAATACTTTGTAAGAAACTTAAAACTTAGAAACTTTAATCTTCAAAACTTTTAAACTTTATATATATATTACTTATCTTAAACCTAATAAGTAAAATCTAAAGAAAAACTTGTTTTCTTATCATAAACCAAATAAGAAAAATCTTTAAGACTTGTTTCTTATCACAAACCTAATAAGAGAACTTGAAACTTTTAAAAAAACCTTAAACTTTTCTTATCATAAACCAAATAAGAAAAATCTTTTAAAAAAACTTAAACTTTTTTTATTATAAACCAAATAAGAAAAAAACTTTGAAACTTAAAAAAAAACTTAAAAACTCTAATACACTTTATAAATTTAAACCTAAAAAAACTTTAAAGCTTAAACAAAAAATAATGTAAACCTTTCAAAAACAAAACTATATAAATACAAAATAAAATAAAATAGAGGGTGTGGTTTTGAAATTCTGAACCTGATGGATAAAAATACTCTTTGTTTGTTGCCCTATTTTTTTGTACGCCTCCTTATTATGTTTCTTATCTCTTTAGTTTGAGATAAACAAAATGAAACGTCTCTTTGAGAGACTGTATTATATCGTCTCTTCTGCTTCTGGGAATTTGATCCGTTCTTGATTTTCTCCTGATCTTTATGGTCAATTCCTTTCTTCTCCGGTGTGTAGTGTTCTTCGCGAGCACTTGATTCCCTCAATTGAAACTTTTAGGGTTTCGATGAATTTGGGGGTTTTAAATCCGTGAGAGATAAGGATGATTGGAGATTGAAATTGAGTCGATTGGTGACTCAATTAAAGTTATGGGCTTGATTTGTTAATTGTACAGGTGTGTTTGTTCTATGTTGAATCATTTTAATTTTTGCCCTAATTTGATGACTGCGTTTATCAGATTTGTATCTGTTTTGTTTTGAATCAAAAGGGTGTACGATTTTAAATCATTTTCTGATCCTATTGGATTTGTTGATTCTGTTTCGATGCAAATTGTTATCAAAAGAAAGTTTCTTGCAAATTGATATCTGATGACAGGTTGAGCAATCACAAATTGTGATTGTTCCCTTGTTGCGACAGATTCAGAAACACAAAAGATGATCTTTTCATTTTGTGTTCGACTTATTATTTGCAGAAAAAAAAATTCCGAAGTAGATTCTTTCCCTTTTTTGATTCTGAAACTGAAACGAATAGATTGGTAAGTGATGATTATTGTTAGTGTTTGACCAAACTGCGCTGATACCAATTGTTGACCTTGTTTGTGGATCTATGGTCTTTAACACAATCAACAATACCAAAACAGTAAAAACGCTTTGAAACTTTGCAAAAACAATTGGCTTTTATTAAAACTGTCATTCATACTTGTTCCTACAAAATCCTATCTATTTATACATGTTGAAAGGGTACAATGAAGAGACATGTTGGTTCACAGAACCAACAGGTATGTCGGTTTTGAGGTTTGTAACTGCCATTTGGCAGTTATTTTGTAACTGTCATAAAACTGTTGTCTTTGACTTTCTTCTTTTGACTTCTGGGTTGACCGGGTCATATGGGTATTAACTTGGGTCGATTGGGATTAACCCAATAAAATATTGGTTGCGGATTTGTAGCTATACATGAAAATAGCATATGGTATAGCTAGCATTTTTTTTTAATATATATATCAATATAGAAATGAATTAATGTACAACGAGAAGATTTATTTTGGGCAAAGTCAATGTTACAGTTTATATACACAGAAAAGTCAAACACTTTGGTCACCTGATGCAAACTAACTAAAATACTAGCTGACTCAATTAAACCGTCTTAATAGGTTACATTATGTTGCGTTTGATTAAGCTGTTATGGAAAAGCAGGCACGTTGTGCTTGGTTGTGACTTGTGTTTGGAAACAGGCACAAAACTTGGGGTAGTAGCATCAATGTGGTGTGTTTAGCTATGCACTCTAATGAGCATATCTGTCATCTCTCGTGTTATTCCTCAAATTCACTTGTCAGGTAAAATCACCATTCAAACTGCCATTTTTCTCACCCATTATATAGGATATGCCAAGGTACAATGCTTGTTAGGCTTATGGAACATTTCTAGAGTATAACGTATTCTCAACCCTTTTACTCTTTTTGAGATCTAGATGCTTTTCTAGGTTACTCTATTTGCCTCAAAATAACCCGTTCATTTTGTGTATTGGATATGCCAAGGTACGAACAATATTATCTTCCCGTTGGAACTTTTTGCGTTTCTCCATTTTCCTTATCAGTACAACATCCACGACAGTGTAAGAATATATGCTTCATATCTAATTTGATTAGATTCATTTTTCGTATTAATGTCCCAATCTAAACGGTCTGCAAGATTTCTAAAGCCAAGACAACACGTGAATGCCAATGATAATCCTACCCTTACATTAGGTTGTCTCTTTGAAACGTTAAAGGTCAGTAAAACATATTGACCTAAAAGTTAGTGTTTCCATGAATCGATGTTCACGTACCAATTGTCATCAATCACGCGACAATAACTTTAACACACAAATACATAAAATGTTTGCACATCCGAACGTGTGCAGTGATATTCTATATGCATATGAATATGTACGTATTTTGTTGGTCTATATATTCAGTTTTAGAAGATCAATATCGTATGCAAAAATGTGAATGCATTGAAAGTTTTTAAATGTAAAAGATGTATTACAGGGTGACTACTCCTATGGCGGTAGGGTCAGACGCTCCTACCGCCAAGGGAGATTTGCCCAAAGAATTCATCTCTACGACAAGTAACTTATGCGTGATAAGTTCCTTCCGGTTTGTGGCAATTACTTCCATCCTTTTGCCTGGTATCATTGGAGTAGCCGTTCCATTGGTTGGCAAGAATTGGCGACTTCTGAAAGGCAGACTCAAGTTTCTTTTTCGCCGCTAAATCCTTTGAATATGTTTAAATGTTTAACATATGTTTATGTTGATAACTTGTTATATGCTGTATTCCATTACGGTTGTCGCCTATTTATAATTAGGAGTATTTGAGGAACAAGATTTAATGTCCTTTCAAGGATATAGTATATAGTAATTTGTGATATATATGTATTGCTTTATTTTTGTTAAGATACTTCTTTATTTTTAAATTAGTACCTTGTCAAATTTAAAAAAATATATATATAATAATACTGGTTATTATATTGTTTAGAAATAATTTTTAAGGAATAATTAAACTTAGGTTATTCGTTTTTAAAATATATAATCTCCGAGGATAGTTTTGGATTAAAAACTAGTCGTATAAAGTTTTATAACCTATAAGAAAAAATAAAACATTTTCAACACACCTCGTGTTAAAAAAAAATTGGAGTTTTATTATCATTATCTTTAAGATATGACGAAAGAAAGTGGAAATAAGGAACCTAGTACAAATTGTACACCACAATTTCAATGCCCAATCCTAAAACCCGAGAATTACTCATTATGGGAAATTCGAATAAAAATCATTTTCGAAGCGAATGGTTTATGGGAAACAATAGAGCCGATTGAATCGACTCAACCCGATAAGAAAAAAGACAAAACCGCTATTGCTTTCCTTTATCAAGCCTTACCCGAGGAACAATTACTTCAAATAACAAAGCACAAAACCGCGAAAGCCATTTGGAATGCTATGAAAACTAGACACGTTGGCGAAGAAAGAGTTCAACAAGCAAGACTATAAACACTCAAATCTGATTTTGAGATGTTACAAATGAAGGAAGACGAGACAATCGACACCTTCGCTACAAAACTAACAACACTCGTAAACAAAGCCGCTAGTCTAGGACACACAATTGAAGATCAAACCTTAGTACGAAAACTATTAAATGTTGTACCCGATAGGTATCTGCAAATAGTTGCATCAATAGAGCAATACTCCGACCTAAGTGAAATGACGATGGAAGAAGCAATTGGGAGACTCAAGATGTACGAGGAAAGAATAAAGTTTAAGAAGAATAAGGACAATAACGATCAATATAAGTTATTGTTTACACGTCACAAGAATAACGTTACTCACGGAAGACACTGTAAAGAATGTGGAAATGATTTGTTGCGAGGCCAAGAAAATAATTCCAAGAAAGAATCAAACAACAACTCAAATAAATTTACTCATGATAAGAGTAAGGTGATGTGTTTTAAATGCAAGGAGTATGGGCATTTTGCAATCAAATGTCCATCAAAGAAAGAAGAACAATCTAATCTCATTGAAGAAGACTTAGAACCAACATTGCTTATGGAAACTGTTGAAGAAGCACCATAAAAATATGATCAGCCCGGAATTAAGGAAGATCACAACAATGAAGGTGGAAATAACCAGAAGAACATGATCAACCTGGACTTAAGGAAGATCACAACAATAAAGGTGGAAATAACCAGAAAAAATATGATCAACATGGACATAATGAAGATCATAGAAGAAAAGGTGGAAGTAACCGAAGGAAAATTGATCTACCTGGATATAAGGATGATCACAAGCACTACAAGAGATTAAAAGCTCGGATGGTGGATTTAACCAGAAGATGAATCAAGAAGACTTAAAGACCTACGTCGTAGCGATTGTGATTAAGGGGGAGAATATTGGGTTAATCCCAATCGACCCAAGTCAACACCCATATGACCCGGTCAAACAAAGTCAAAGAAGAAAGTCAAGACAGCAGTTTTATGACCGTTACAACTAGGGGTGTTATCGGGTCGGGTTATCGGGGTTATCGGGTTTGTCGGGTCGGGTTGAGTCGGGTTATGCTTTTTTAAAAAGTGACCCGCAACCCGACCCGATAAGTAATCGGGTTATCGGGTTTGGGTCTTATCGGGTCGGGTTAAATCGGGTCGGGTTGAGTCGGGCTGTCGGGTTAAAGCATCAATCACAGCAAGCTGCTAGCAACAGCAGACATGTTATATAAATTCAAACTTCATTGACTGAGCATGCAACATATTATATACATTCAACATTAACTAAGCATGCTCTAACATTTTATATACATTCAACATTCAACTTACAACATTTTATATACCCAAAACGTACAGTAACTCTCATTGGGCCTATAAGATACAGGGGTGTCATTAAGATACAGAATGTAAAAAAATGGGAACCAAACTTTTTATGAGAACTGGGAAACCAAACGTTTAAGTAAAAACTAATATAAAAACTAATACATAAAAACCAAACGTACAGTAACTCCCATTGGGCCTATAAAACTAATATATAAAAATGGAAATTTGATTATTGGGTCTAATCGGGTTGACCCGATAACATTACTTTTTTAACCCAAACCCGACCCGATAACATTATCGGGTTATCAGGTTCGGGTCAAAACAACCCGACAAGATTTTTGACCCGATTAGACCCGACCCGATAAGGCCTTATCGGGTTCGGGTCGGGTCAACCCGACCCTACTGACACCCCTAGTTACAACATAACTGCCAAATAGCAGTTACAAAAAAACAGTTACACATCAAAGGGTCACACCTGTTGATTCTAACGAACCAACACACCCTTTCATTGTGCCTTTTCATTTTGTATATATAGTTTAGAATCTGTAACAAACAAATGTATGACTGATATATAGAAAAGCCTTTTACGATTCAATTGTTTCTTGTACTTTTGGTATATCTTGATTATAGATCCAGAAAAACGGGCCAACAGATTTAATTACTGCTGTATTCTTGAGTAAAAGGGTGAATGCAATTTCAGGGATCAAATTGTGTCTTTTAAAGTTCTTTTTCTTGTGGCTGGATTAATGGCTTCTCTTGCATCTTGGGCTAAAAAAGAACATTTTTTTAACTTGTGATATTATTTAATCTCACTGCGTCCAACCTTCTGGTTGTTGGCGGTAATTGTTATAAATTATACATGAAATGTTAGCACGTGAATGACAGAAAAAGTTCTTTGTGCAAAATGTGGCTGTTTGTGTTAGTTATACAAAGATATAGAAGGAGCACCAAAGAAGTTCCACAGAATCACACGAATATACAAAATGTTGCCTTGTTGATCTCTTAAGGCTTCATTAAGCATGAATATTGGCTTTTTCATGAGGTTTCTTTGAAACGACCCAAAATACCGTAGGTGATAAAGTGTAACCTTTATCTCTCCTAGTTGTAGTGTTTACGCTTGTGTGACGCACGTACAGTGTAAAATCTTGGTTTCGGATTTGTTAGCTATACATGAAAACAACATCTGTTACAGCATAATTAAATTTTGTTTGATATCTATATAAAAATGAATTAGTATAATACAATGAGAAGATTTATTTTGGGCAAAGTCAATGTTACAGTTTATATACACAGAAAATAACTAATCTCTCCGTCCCAAAACAAGTGTCCAACTTGACTTTTGAAGTCTTTTTTGTTTAACTTTGACCATAAATATTTTTATTTGGGTTATATAATACTTAACAAAAATTATGCCAATGAAAATAAATTTAAACCCCAATCCATTCATATATTTTGCACAAGTATTATATAACATATATAAAAGTATTTATGTTCTAAGTTGAATAAGAAAGACTTCAAAAAGTCAAACTGGATATTATTTTAAGACGGAGATCTAAATACGTTACATTATATTGCTTTTGATTAAGCTGATATGGAGACGCAGGCACGTCTTGCTTGGTTGTGACTTTATTGAGTATATTTGTCATGTCTTGTGTTATTTCTTAAATTCACTTGTCATGTAAAATCACCATTCAAACTGCAATTTTTCTCACCCATTGTATAGGATATGCCATGGTACAATTCTTGTTAGGCTTACGGAACCTTTCTAGAGTATAACATATTCTCAACCCTTTTACTCTTTTTGAGATCTAGATGCTTTTCTAGTTTACTCTATTTGCCTCAAAACAACCTGTACGTTTATGTGCCATTGTGTACCGGATATGCCAAGATACGAACAATATTATCTTTCCATTGGAACTTTTTGCGTTCTCCATTTTCCTCCTCGTTACGACATCCACTACAATGTAAGAAACTAAGAATATATGCTTCATATCTCATTTTATTTTATTCATTTTCGTATTGATACCATGTCCCAATCTAAACAGTCTGCGAGATTTCTAAAGCCAATACAACACATGAATGCCAATGATAATCCCGCCCTTACATTTCGTTGTCTCTTTGAAACGCAAAAGGTCGGTAAAACATATCGACCAAAAATTTAGTTTGCATGAATATGAAGTTCGCCATCAATTGTCATCAATCAGGCGATAAAAACTTTAACACACAGGGTACATAAAATGTTGCACATTGAGAATGTGCGTAGGATATTCTGTGTGCATGAGAATATGTACTTATTTTGTTGGTCTATATATTCAATTTTAGAAGATCAATATCGTAAGCAAATATGTGAATGCATCGGAAGTTTTTAAATGTACAGATGTATTACAGGGTGATTACTCCTTTGGCAGTAGGTTGTATCGCTCCTACCGCCAAGGGAGATTTGCCCAGCAATTCATCTGCTACGACGTGTAAATTATGCATGACAAGTTCCTTCCATTTTGTGGCAATTACTTCCATCCTTTTGCCAGGATTCATTGGAGTAGCCGTTCCATTGGTTGGCAAGAATTGGCGACTTCTGAAAGCAGACTCAAGTTTCTTTATCGCCGCAAAAAGCCTTTGCAGCAGGTGTTATCCTCACTACAGGTTTTCTACACATGCTACCAGATGCCACATTGGCATTATCTAAGCCTTGTCTTCCTAACAATCCCTTGGTCCAACTTCCACTTTTCAGGTTTGGCTGCTTTAACCACATTGCTTGCTGACTTCATTAGCACTCAGTATTATGAGGGAAAACAAGAAAAGCAGGCCCAAATTTATAGGATTGATCCGGATGATTTGGATTCGGTTGTAGTTCAGTTGGTTGGGAAAGAGGGCGGTGTGGATGAAGATGGTTGTGAGGCTAATCACATACATGACCATTCGAAGAACATTTAACTCACTCAACCTTAGTTCACTTCATACAGATATTGGAACTTCGAATGGTGTCACATTCAATAGTCATCGGCCTATTATTAGGCCTTTCACAAAGTCCATGTACAATAAGACCATTGATCAGTGCGTTATCTTTCCATCGGTTCTTTGAAGGGTTTGCATTAGCTAGCTGCACCTCAAAGGCCAGATTCAGCATCCTTCAATTCGTTCGACATTAATGGCTTGTTAAATTGCCATAATGGCTATTATTAGTATCGGCATATGGATAGGTATCTCTTCATTTTGCAATCCTAATAGCCCTAAAGCCTTGGTTATTGAAGATATCTTGAGTAAGAGAATGAAAAAGAATTTGGGGGATCAATTAGTGTCGTTTTTTGCTCTTTTTCTTGGAGCTGGATTAATGGCTTCTCTTGCAGCTTGGGCGTAAAGATACCACTTTTTTTACTTGTGATGTAATTAATCTAGCTAACTCGATCCCGCCTTCTTGTTAGTGTGCGGTAAAAATGTAAATAACACATGATACGTGTATCATTAACAGACTAATTACACAAAGTTCATTTTGTAAAGTTTGTTTCTTCCTGAAACGTTCTCTTGTAGCTCTGGTAATTGTTTATAGGCATGAATAACTTAACGGGTTTTAGCCTTTTGTCTTAGATTTTTGTTAACATGAGCGAAGTTTTAATGTAAGCGTTTTTAAGGATTAAAAGTTTCACACGAACTGCGAAAAATATATTAATAGAAAATCGAAATGGCCTAACATACCAACTTAATTGAAACTTCTCTAAATCGCAGAATGTTACATTTCTGTACAAAAATGTCATTTTGGTAAATATTTTTTATGTATTTTTCTAATCAATTTCGATTCGTCAAACACTCTGATATATAGTTATTTTTTTAGCCTCATAAACCAGAAGTAAGTGTGAAATACTGTCTGTTATAATTATCTATTATCTTGTTACGTTAATTTTCCGATTTAATTTTTCGATATAACATATACGTTGTTGAATCCCAGCACACATGATATAACGTACACTTCTCTTCATTTATAATGTTCTTAATTTCCTTCTTACGACCCAAAAAACCATAACTTATAAAGTGTAACGTTTTTTCCTCCTAGTTATATTTTTTGCGCTTGTGTAATAAGAACGCAAATGATATACACGCACAGTACAGTGTAAGATCCTGGTTTCAGATTTCTAACTATACATGAATACTAAATAGCTCTATTTCTAGATACCAATGTAGATGATTGAGGATATCTATCATGTCTTGTGTTATTCCTTAATTTAAGATGCTGTATTGTAATGATACCGAAAAATTAAAAAATACTTCACTTGTCATGTAAAACTTGTTACCTGTTAATTATGTTTAAGATCAAGGATAGAATAGTTTTATTATTTAGTATATACTTTTAAAGACAATTTATGTATTATTATTATGTCCTAAGTATGCATGGGTTAAGTAATATCCAAAACGACCCAATGCAATGAAAACAGTTACTTAGGCGGTTATTATAGTTGGTAGTTATTCCTTAAACGACACAATGGTTAATGTATAACTGTCATTTAGATATGTGTCGTTTGGGAACCTATAAATAGGTCAAATGTTGTACACAACAGATATCAATTCTATATCAATATTACTAGTATTTACTTTGTTGCATAAATTTTGTCCAAATTTACTTACAAGTTTTAGTGTTATATTACTTTACCAATCAACAAGAACATCAATGACTATTTACAACCACTTGTATCAATCTAAAAGTGTTGCCAGAAAGCCTGGCCAACATTGGCATCAGAGCCAAGGAAGAATACGATCATGGGAAAGGCAAACACCAAAGATTGATCAAGGTTTCTACACTGGTAGATACTTATTGAGAGAAACACCATCAAGGCTTGTCAAATGGTCTGCAAGAAAGAAGTGCATCAGTCCAAAGGGAAAAGAAATGTTTGTTAAGAAAGTGCTAGAAAATCAGGTTTTTAATTCTTCTAATAAGGCACAAAACCAAAAAGTGCAGACTGAGAAGAAATCAAAGAAGGAGAAGAAAGCAAGATGTTTCATCTGTAGGGAGAGAGGACATGCATACTGGGCATGTGAACAAAGAAAGAGGATTGCTGCAATTGAAGTGCAACAAGAGGCAATCACAGACAAGCAAGTACTTGAAGGAGAGGCACAATTTCCAGAAAAGATTCACATAGAACCAGATTATATGGTTGAAGGATCAAGGGACAAGTCATGGAACCAAGTTTGGTTTGTTAGCAGTGGTTATAAACATCACCTTTGCCCAACCAGAACCCAATTCAAACGAATTGAATACAAGTTCAAGATGATCTTCAAAGAAGAAAAAGAGAACAAATTTGTTTTCTCTTATGGTGTGGGTGATGCAGTGGTCAACACAAAAGATGGTGACATAATTGTTCAAAACGTTCAATACACCCCCGAGGTGTCATTAAATGTACTCAGTTATGATCTTTTAGAAGAACAAGGGTACATGGTTAAGATAGAGAACAACATGTGCACTGTGAAGAACATGTTTGATGAGAACACTGTGAAGACTGGAAAAGAACAAGAGACAGGCAACAAAGAAGGAAAGTGGAGTCCAATCAGAGAGCACAACACATATTTGGATAGTTACTTTGAGTCCTTAGACCCAAAGGACGAATGCTCTTTGGTTAAAGGAATAGAGGAACTGAACTGGAACAAGGAGGACACCCAAGATTATGTGGACAATGACTACATCAGTTGGAATGGGACCTTATATGCCCTCAAGGTAAATTCATTCAATAGATTTCTATCTTTTATGAATTTGCTCAAGAAGAATAGCATTGTATACAACAATTGCGGGGTGTTCAGTGGGAAGTTTTTGGAATTGGTGAAGTGGTTCTACTTAGTGCATCTTAACTATGATGCAATAGACATGATACCACATGTTATAAAGGGAAAGGAGATAGATTTGCTAAGTCTACACAAGATAGTAGATGGCTTTGGTGGTTATGTGGCAGTCACCTTGAGTGACAAATGGAAATTCATTGCAAGCATACAAGGTTTATCTGTTGAAGATGGTGAAGCCATAAAGGCTTGTTATAGAAAGTTCATTGACCTAATAAGTGTATACCACGAGACTGCTAGGGTACCCAGTGTTGAGAAGACAAATGAAGTGGGAGAGTGCAGTAAGATTGCAGAAAGAAGAGACCCACAGGACTGGAAGAAAGGTGCAGTAGAAGATGGATCACAAGAGGAAGAAATGAACAACTATGGTGTAAGAGTGTATGGCAATGATGAAGAAGATGCAGCCCATAGCACAAGCAGCCAAGGAAGCAGTGATTATGAAATCATTGTGTGAAGAAAACAGGAAGCAAGTCTCAGTCATGAAGATTTGATCTTAAAATAATTAGGATGGAAATGTTACCTGTTAATTATGTTTAAGATCAAGGATAGAATAGTTTTATTATTTAGTATATACTTTTAAAGACAATTTATGTATTATTATTATGTCCTAAGTATGCATGGGTTAAGTAATATTCAAAACGACCCAATGCAATGAAAACAGTTACTTAGGCAGTTATTATAGTTGGTAGTTATTCCTTAAACGACACAATGGTTAATGTATAACTGTCATTTAGATATGTATCGTTTGGGAACCTATAAATAGGTCAAATGTTGTACACAATAGATATCAATTCTATATCAATATTATTTACTTTGTTGCCTAAATTCTGTCCAAATTTACTTACAAGTTTTACTGTTATATTACTTTACCAATCAACAAGAACATCAATGACTATTTACAACCACTTGTATCAATCTAAAAGTGTTGCCAGAAAGCCTGGCCAACAAAACTACAAGTCAAAACGCCACTCTTCTCACCCTTCATATATCGGATATGCCAAGGTACAATACTTGTAATTAGATTTATGGAACCTTTCTCAAGTAAAACATATTCTCAACCTCTTTTACTCTTTTTGAGATCTAGATGCTTTTTTAGCTTACTCGATTCGCCTCAAATAACCGGATCGCATACATTTGCAATTGTGTATTGGATATGCCAAGGTACGGACAGTATTATACGGAAGATCAAGAATCAGAATTTATAACAGATATATGAAATATTAAGATTAAACTTTTTTTATGTGTTCGGGTCCCTTGATTAAAAGCATTAAGTATAGCCTTTCTAAAAAAAATAATAATAAAAAAAAAAAGCATCAAGTATTCTTACTAGCTCGTTAATTTAACTATTAGAGACAATTATAACAAGTTGAATGAAAGATGATCATCATAATAAGTTAAACTTATACTGTAGCTAAAATAAATACTTGACAACATTTTCTTTCCGTTGGAACTTTACGTTCTCCATTTTCCTCATCGTTGCGACATCCACTACAGTGAAGAATATATATTTCATATCTTGTTTTATTTTATTCAATTTTCAAGTTGATGCCGTGTACATATTTAATCGATCTAACAGAAGTCTCAAGCCAAGACAACATAATATCAATGATAGTCTTAACCTTAAGTTTCATTGTCTCTTTGAAAGACATAAGGTCGGTAAAACATGAATCTGATGTTCGCCACCAATTGTCATCAATCACGCTATAATAACTTTTAACACACAATGTGCGTAAAATGTTGTACAACGAGAATTGTTTTGAGGATATTCTATGTGCACAAGAATATGTACATAAATTCTCGGTCTATAAATTGCTCAGGATATAGCGATAGTATCGTAAAAGTGTGAATCTCAATTGAAAGGATTTCCAATGTAAGGATGCATTACTGGGCGATTACTCCTTTGGCAGTAGGTTGTCTTACATCTACCGCCAAGGGAGATTTGCTCAGCAATTCATCTGCTACGACAAGGTAAGATCCTTCCAAGGATAGTGTCTATGGTAAAGATGGTATCAGTATGTCTAAATATATATCTAGAAGAAATATGTTAATTGGATGTTTTTTTGGTTATTTTGATTGATCATATCATAGCTTGTAGAATTAAGGGCAAATGATTGAAAAAAGTATCATACTTGCCATCATTTCTTTTTGTGGGTAGCGAATAAAAGTTTTTGCTTTCGTGGGTAATTTTCTTTCAAATTTATCATTTTTAGGGTATTTTGCGAAATTTTTGGACATTTTTGCCCCTCTTAGCTAATAGAAAAATTTTTTTCCCGAAGGGCAAAAATGTCACATATCACCCTAAAAATGATGAATTTGAAAGAAGAGTACCCACAAAAGCAAAAAAAAATTGTTCGCTACCCACAAAAAGAAATAGTGGCAAGTATGATACTTTTTTCAATCATTTGCCCTAGAATTAATATCATTTATTCACTTCATGTTTGTTTCTTATAAAGTGTTGTTTATTCAATCTGTAATTTAATTGCTAATATATGCTATGTATTAATGTTTTTAGAACAAAAAACAATAATATAAGAATGTTTTTGGTAGTAAAAAGAATGATTTTTTTTTCAAACACATCCTTTAAGATCAATTATCAGTTTACAAGGAAAAACCAAGCAAAAAGGTTCAGAAACATAATTAGTCATGTTTAAATGTTTTACATTTGTTTATGTTGATAACTCGTTATATGTTGTATTTCATTACTGTAGTCGCCTGTTTAGGAGTATTTGACGAACGAGTTTTAATGTGCTTTCTAGGATGTTGGATTCGATCCATACTAATGAGGACACGTATAAAGTGGAAGAGCTTGTGGAAGATTAGATGACTTAACTAGAGCATGCAAAGCAACACAAGTCCAAGAAAACGTGAATGGAGCATTACATGTTTGGGTCACTCGGCGTGGTTGATCAACTGCGAGTGATGAAGAAGTTTCTATAAAATGAACCACGACGCGGTCAATCTCTAACGGGATTTTTTTTAAGTTTTTGTTGTCCCAACTCTAGATCAATGATATATAGATTGCAAAGTAAAATATATTGAATAAGTAAAATTGTCTATTAACTTGTAAATGTTACAAATGTGTATGTATATATACAAACTGATCGTTGCTATCCAACCATCATGATGGTTCGGTTTTGTAACCGCCATCCATAACTTTTTTCGCTTATTTAGTTTCTACTTGATATGTTTAGTCCTTCATCTAATAATAAATACATAAGAAGCATAAAGATAAAGATTATTGGTTCACATTCTCCTCCTTAATCTTGATCGTTGCTTCGCCCTAAGTCTTGAACTCCGAGCATTTGTCGCATAGTCACGAACTTCAATCTTGGTAGAGCCTTTGTTAGAATATCTGCTCTTTGTAGTTCTCCTCACGACATGTTCCACATTGATGTGCCCATTCTCTACGCATTCTCGAATGAAATGGTAGCGAATATCGATGTGCTTGCTTCTTCCATGAAAAACTGGGTTCTTCACAAGTGCTATTGCTGAAATGTTATCGACCTTCAGCGTTATCCTTTTTCTTCCCATCCGGTTAGTTCACTAAGCAATCGCTTTAGCCATAAGGCTTGACATGCTGCCGCCATGAATTTCGATTCACATGATGATAGCGCCACTGTTGGTTGCTTCGAGTACACCGTAATCGGTGACTCTCCGAAATAAAATACGATCCCAGAGTTCCTTTTCCTTGATCGTGTTGACTCCATAACTACTGTCAGTAACCTGTAATCTTGCAAATTCTTGCTTGTATATTATGCAATGCTCCTTTGTTCCTTTGATATATCGGATTACTTGTTTTACCGCCTTCAGGTGATGATCCTTCGGGTCTTGCATGAATCTACCGAGTAGTCCGACCGTGTAACTAAGATCCGTCTTGTATGCAGTAAGTACCGACTTCCTATTAAGCTTCGTAGTAAGTTGCGTCCAACCGAGTTTCCTTCTTCCGCCTTGACCAACTTAGTACCAGTATCCATAGGTATCTTCGTATCATTGCTTTCTGCCATACTTGTTTCCTTCAAGATCTTGTTAATATAACCTGTTTGCTTGATTGTAATCTCCTCCTCCTGCAGGTGACTTCTATCCCAAGGTAATAAGCTAACAATCCTAAGTCGCTCATTTCAAATATATCCTTCATCTGGGATTTGAATTCTTCGATTTCTTTCTTTGGAGTGCCTGTGATTATCAGATCATCCACGTAGACTCCAACTATAAGTGTAGAATTCTTGTTCCGCTTTGTATAAACTGCTTGTTCGAGATTACATTTCTTAAAGTCTAAGGACTTTAACGTTTGATCAAGCTTCACATTCCAAGCTCTCGGTGCTTGCCGTAAGCCATATAAAGCTTTAGTAAGCTTATATACTTTTCATGTATTTCCTTGTTGTATAAATCCTTCAGGTTGTGTAACGTAGACTTCTTCCTTTAAATCTCCATGTAAAAATGCTGATTTTACATCTAAGTGATGTACTTGCCATCCATGATATGCCGCTAATGCTAATATCAACCGAACTGTCTCTATCCGAGCAACCGGTGCAAATACTTCATCGAAGTCTATCCCTTGTTCTTGCACATAACCTTTTGCCACTAACCGTGCTTTATATTTGATGATGTTTCCTTTTGCATCCCTCTTGGTCTTGTAAACCCATTTGAGTCCTATTGCCTTGATTTTTGGCAATGTAGTAAGAGTCCATGTTTTGTTCTTGTTGATTGAATCCAATTCAATCTCCATGGCCTCAATCCATTTCTCATCTGTTGATGCTTCCTTGTAATTTCGGGGTTCTTCTTCCGTAAATAACAAGCTTTGAGGTTCAACTCTTCGTGCATGCCCAGTATATATCCGACATGTTTCAGATTCACGCACGGGTGTATCATCAAATCTATCTCTTGAGTTCTCTCTAACTATTAGTAGCTTCTTCTTCTTCATCCGAATGTGGGTCGTCGATATGCCGGTGGTGTGTTTGGTGAAACCGGATCGTGAATCGATCTTGTGCATGATACGTGTTATCATCGTTTTCGTGTTGACCGGTGTAAGGTTTTCGTTGTCAACTCCGTCTACCACAAAATTAGCCCAAAATGTGTCTTGTGTGTCCAGATCTTCTTCATCTTTGTTCCAAACCCACGACTTTGTTTCCATGAATTTTACGTCCCTACTAACATGTTTCTTCCTGGTTATAGGGTCATATAACCTACATGCTTTTGATCCTTCCTCTACTCCTAAGTAAACCAATGGTATGCTTCTGTCGTCCAACTTCTTTAAGTGAGGTATCGTTATTTTTGCATAAGATGTGCATCCAAATATTCTTAGGTTTTCCAAGTTTGGTTTTCTGTTGTAGAGTGCCTCATATGGAGTTTTATCTATCGTGGCCCTCGTAGGTACCCTATTGAGTATGAATATAGCATGTTTAATGCTTCGCCCAAAAGTTAAAGGTAACTTCATCGCTTTCATCATACTCCTAGTGGTTGATAACACCGTCCCTATTCCTTCTCTCCACTACTCCATTCTCGCCGTGGGAGTACGGTCTGTCAACTGCCGTGCTATTCCATTTTCCTTACAATACCTTGTGAATTCATTTGATGTGAATTCACCACCTCTATCCGTTCTTAGCATCCTTATTTTCAACTTCATTTCCATTTCTATCTTCTCGCCTAAATTCCTTGAATATACTAAATGCCTCATCTTTCGATGTCAGAAAGTAGGCCCACATAAAACGTGTACAATCGTCCACTAACAAGAAAATGAGTTTCTTGCCTGAGTGTGTTGTTGGACTTATAGGACCGCAAAGGTCTCCGTATACTAAGTCCAATGGGTTCTTTGATCTGAATTTAGTTTGGTTTGGAAATGGTGTTCTACTGTGTTTTCCTAATAAACATGCGTCACAAATCTGCCCTGCATGATTTATCCTTGGAATTCCGTCTACTAGACCTTTCCTAGTCATCTTGTTTATATCGTCAAAGTTCAGATGACCTAATCTAGCATGCCATAACCATGCTTGGTTATCTATATTTGCTAAGAGACATATAGGTGCTTCTATCTGTAATTGTATCTTGTAGAGTCGATTCTTAGATCTTTCTACTTTCATCAACAACTTCTTATTTTTATCATACAAAGTCAATTTGTTTCCGTCCATAATGACTTTACAACCTATTTCCGTAAGTTGTCCTAGACTAAGTATGTTGCTCTTGAGGTTTGGTATGTAGTATACTTCCGATACTACCTTCTGTTCCTGGTTCTTACAACCTAACAATATAGATCCTCTACCCATTATCTGTACATACGATCCATCTCCAAAACGCATCGTCCCTGTACGCTTTCATCAATGTCCCTAAAATGACTCTTTATCCCAGTCATATGGTTACTTGCACCATTATCTAAATACCATATGCTTGTATCCGCTGTAGCATATTTCTTTGGTTGAATTTGTTCTTCATTCAACAACACTTCCTTGTGTTCAGTATGTAGTCATTAATAGTGATGGTTCATCGTCTTCTAAGATAAGGTTTGATTGTTCCCGAAGTTCTTTGGTTTTCCTCTACAGTTTCTTTTAAAGTGTCCCATTTTATGACACCTATAGCATTTTATCTTGCTCACATCCCACTCTCCTTTATTCTTATCCGAACTCTCCTTATAACTAGAGTTCCCTTCCTGTGGGTTGTTTCTATTTTTATTCTGCCAGTTCCCTCGTGAGAAATTTGATTTTCCTCCACGTTTGTAAAAACGCTTCCTATTTCCTGAGTGTTCGCCATGTGCGAATAATAGGTTTTCCTGGCTTTCTACATGTCCTCCCTTCCGGAGTTTTATCCTTTCCTCAAATGCCTTGAGTCTTCCAATGATCTCATCTAAAGTGATTTCGTCGAGATCACTTGTTTGTTCTATGGATGCTACTATCCGAATGAACCTATCCGGTGTGGAGTCTAATAGTTTTTGAACTAAAAGTGATTCATCCAAAGTTTTCCCTAATTCTTTTGCCTTCGTGGCATAGCTGTTTAGTTTAGCCGCAAATGCATCCACCGTCTCATCTTCTTTCATCTGAAGTGAGTTAAACCCAATCATCAATGATTGTAATCGTGCTTTCGCGACTTTATCTTCTCCAACGTGTCTTTTCTTCAGTGAATCCCATAAATCCTTTGCCGTCTTACAACCCGCTACTTGTAAGATCACATCTTCCGTCAATGCTTGATATAGAAGGCAAATGTTGCCTTTTCTTTCTTATCATCCAACGGTGTATCTATCTTTGGTTCTATTGCTTCCCATAAGCCATGTGCCTCTAGTATAACCTTAATTTGTATAGCCCAAACTGTGTAGTTTGTGGTTTTCAACTTAGGGCATTGATATTGTGCAATAGGTGTTACGGGTTTTGTTACGCTGTGGTTGCTATATCGTCAGTTGTCATTTCGAAAGTGTTTAGAATCTTCACTTTCTAATTCAATGGGATATATTCTTCCTAGTGTGGTTTTTCTATAAAGTATGGAAATTTCTAATCTTCCGGGAATCCTAATAATCGGGATCAATAAATAGTTTTCGGGATTTCCTAATAGTATGAAATAAAGTATTCTATACTATTCTATACTATGTAAAGTAATGAAATCCGTAAAGAGTTTAACTTGTGACCTCGTATCCGATGAATACTTAGAGTATTCTCTTTGTTTTCGTTAGTAGTATCGCTTACCAACGTTGCTTTGGTTCCCTTTTTCTTGACTCGCACTTTGATGTTGTTTTGCCTCGTTGTGTTTTGTTTCCCACCGAATACAAACACCAAAGTCTTCACGTAATTTGAATTTCCTTTTTGCCTCCAAAGTTTCGGATTGTTTTGAAACTTTGGTTTTCCAAGTTTCAATGAAACTTCGTCGAGATGTATCTCCTTCAACAAGTCCGAAAACAAACAGGTTGTTTTTCTTTCTTGTTCCTCCACACTACACGTTCTTTTCTTCTTTCCCTTGTACGTTATTGATGTCTATTGTCCGAAATCAATTTCCCACGTACAAAATAATTTTGGTACCGAGAAGGTATCCAAAATTAACTCAAAACAAATGTTTCGATCTTCCTTTTCGTTGTTGTTCTCCTTGTGTCGCTTTGACACTTCTCCACACAATTCCTTGAGCCCCTTTTCCTTATCACGACGTATCCTCTTTTCCACAACAACGCTTTCCGCGTCTTTCCCGTGTCTTCCTCCCTTTGTGTCTTGTTTAACCCGGTTTCACAAAGTTTTATCCCACTCGTTCCTATTACCAAAACGTAGTGTTCAAATTCTTCCTTCCCTATGTTGTTGCCAACACGCTTTTTCCCACCAATCCGTTTGGTGTACCACGCTTTGCAATCCCTCACGTAAATGATCGTGCACTATCTTCTACGTATCCTTATTCACTTTGTTTCTCTCGGAAGTAAAGAGTAAACAAAACTTGTCACCAAAACGTAAAATTTTCGAATGAAAAGATGTTTTCAAAGCGTATGAAAATGCTTTTGTTTTTCTCTGCGCGTGTTCCTTTGGGTCTTCTTCTTCTTGCGTATGATTGTTTTGTAATCAAAAAACGAAGGTGTAATCCTATGCTCTTGATGCCAATTGTTGTCCCAATTCTAGATCAATGATATATAGATTGCAAAGTAAAATATATTGAATAAGTAAAATTGTCTATTAACTTGTAAATGTTACAAATGTGTATGTATATATACAAACTGATCGTTGCTATCCAACCATCATGATGGTTCGGTTTTGTAACCGCCATCCATAACTGTTTTTCAGTTATTTAGTTTCTACTTGACATGTTTAGTCCTTCATCTAATAATAAATACATAAGAAGCATAAAGATAAAGATTATTGGTTCACAGTTTTTGTATTTTGTTTGATTATGGTGTTTTAAGGGTTTTTTAGTTCAATTTTTTTACTTTAGTTAGGAGACCTTTTCCCAAATAAATATCTTCCTATATAGGGCTTGGGATCATTGTTTTTTACTTATCAAGTAACAATTCAATCGACTTGTGGTCGTTAAATGATCCTTTGTGATTGTGTTGGTCTCTTGTTAGGGTTTTATTATTGCTTCCGTTCTGCGTCACATACCACGTGTGAATTTCGTGGTATATTTCGGTTGGAGCAAGTATGTTATTTGAATGTGAACTTATATATAGACTTAAACCTTGATATTGAAAATACTTCTTTGATGTGCAATTTATCTGTTGTTAAGGTTCATAATTACCATTCCGAGGGTGAACTTTTGTGATACGTCAATTTATATCTTGCACGAAATTAAACTCGGGGATCTAGTTCTTTTGAACTTTGAGCTAACCTTACTCTAGTATTTTGGTTGTTAGCAACATTTTTTGTTTTTTTCCTGTTTGAAGCATATATGTACTTTCATTTGGATTCATAATATAAAAACCCTTTCTAGGAATTTTTCTGTATCAAATGTCAACAAATAGTTGCAGTGACTCACAAGTCGTTGCAGCGACTCACAAGTCGTTGCAGCATGCCAGGATGAAAATACTGCTTTAGTTCTCAAGTTTGTGGCAATTCCTTCCATCCTTTTGGCAGGATTCAGTTAAGTATCTGTTCCATTAGTTGGCAAGAATTGATGAATTTTGCAGACTCAAGTTTCTTTATCGCCACAGCTTTTGCTGCTGGTGTCATCCTCGCTACAGTTAATGTGAACATGCTACCGGCCAGATCACACAACTTCACATTTACAAAGGTACTGGAACTTGGAATCGTATCACATTCAATCATTATTGGCGTATCACTAGGTGTTTCACAAAATCCAAGTACAATAACATCAGTGATTGGTGTGTTGGCTAGCTGCATCTCACAGGCCACATTCAGCATCCCTCTTTCACCGTTAGTGGCTTGTTTTTTACATAATGGCTCCTATAACTAGCGGCATAGGCACAGGTCGCAGGTATCTCTTCATTTTGAGATCCTAAAACCTCAAAAGCTATGATTATTGAAGGTATCTTGGACTCTACTCCTGCTGGAATTTAAATTTATGTGGAATTAGCGGATTTAATTGCTGCTGAATTCTTGAGTAAAAGAATGAAAAGCAATCGGGGATCAAATTGCGTCTTATAAAGTTCTTTCTTGGGGCTGGATTGATGGCTTTGATCTCTTGCAACTTGGGCTAAAAAAGAAAATTTTCTACTTGTGATGCAATTAATCTCACTGCGTCCCACCTTCTGGCCATGAACGTTAACACGTGAATGACAAAAAAGTTTTTTCTGCAAAATGTGGCCGTTTGTGTTAGTTATACAAAGATATAGAAGGAGCACCAAAGAACTCCACAGAATCACACAAATGTACAAAATGTTGCCTTGTTTCTCTCTTGAGGGTTCATCAAGCATGAATATTGGCTTTTTCATGTGCTTTCCTTCTAACGACCCAAAATATCATAGGTGATAAAGTGTAACCTTTATCTCAGCTAGTTGTAGTGTTTACGCTTGTGTAATAAGAATATGATCGACACACGTACAGTGCAAAATCTGTTGGCCTTGTTTGTGGATCTATGGTCTTTAACACAATCAAAATATACCAAAACAGTAAAAACGCTTTGAAACTTTGCAAAAACAATTGGCTTTTATTAAAACTGTCATTCATACTTGTTCATACAAAATCCTATCTATTTATACATGTTGAAAGGGTACAATGAAGAGACATGTTGGTTCACAGAACCAACAGGTATGTCGGTTTTGAGTTGCATGAAGAGACATGTTGGTTCACAGAACCAACAGGTATGTCGGTTTTGAGGTTTGTAACTGCCATTTGGCAGTTATTTTGTAACTGTCATAAAACTGTTGTCTTTGACTTTCTTCTTTTGACTTCTGGGTTGACCGGGTCATATGGGTATTGACTTGGGTCGGTTGGGATTAACCCAATATTCTCACCCTTAATCACAATCGCTTTGTTGTAGATCTTTGACTCCAAATATTTGTTGCATTGTTAGAAACTTGATCTTCAGTAATGCTTGAAACTGCTAATGAGAGGGTTGGTTCTAAATCTTATTCGATGAGGTTTGTTTCTTCTTGTCTTTGAAGTCTTCCATTTCTTTTATTGCAATGTGAGGCATAATGTCCATATTCATTGCAATTATAACATTTTACTTTCTTTGAAATCTCTAGGCTTTTTCGTTGCTTCATTGTAATCTTGTAAGAATTTTTCTTGTTCACGACTTCGGCTATGTGGTGGAATGTATCTTCCTTTTCCTTGATTATCATAGTGATGTCTTCAACCATTGTTGTTGTGTTTTGTAAACAATAGTTTATCTTGATCATCGAATGTTCTTCCTTTCTTAGTCTTTACTCTTTCTTCGAAGGTTTTCAATCTACCAATAGCTTCGTCTAGAGTCATTTTATCTAGATCGGAGTATTGCTCTACGGATGCGACAATGTGAATGAATCTTTCAGGTACAGAATTTAGCAATTTTCGTACGCGAGTTGATTCATCAAGTATTGAAAGTTTAGGGTATCTAAACTTTTAATTTGACTACTTGTTGCACCTTTTCCCATTTCGATATAATATTCTTATAAAACTTTAGAAACTTTTGTTAATAATTTTATAAATCTAAAAACTTTAACAACGTAAATCTTAAAACCTTTTAAACTTTTAAATATTTTGTAAGAAACTTAAAACTTAGAAACTTTAATCTTCAAAACTTTTAAACTTTAAATATATATATATTACTTATCTTAAACCTAATAAGTAAAATCTAAAGAAAAACTTGTTTTCTTATCATAAACCAAATAAGAAAAATCTTTAAGACTTGTTTCTTATCACAAACCTAATAAGAGAACTTGAAACTTTTAAAAAAACCTTAAACTTTTCTTATCATAAACCAAATAAGAAAAGTCTTTTAAAAAAACATAAACTTTTCTTATTATAAACCAAATAAGAAAAAAACTTTGAAACTTAAAAACTCTAATACACTTTATAAACTTAAATCTAAAAAAACTTTAAAGCTTAAACAAAAAATAATGTAAACCTTTCAAAAACAAAACTATATAAATACAAAATAAAATAAAATAGAGGGTGTGGTTTTGAAATTCTGGAACCTGATGGATAAAAATACTCTTTGTTTGTTGCCTATTTTTTTGTACGCCTCCTTATTATGTTTCTTATCTCTTTAGTTTGAGATAAACAAAATGAAACGTCTCTTTGAGAGACTGTATTATATCGTCTCTTCTGCTTCTGGGAATTTGATCCGTTCTTGATTTTCTCCTGATCTTTATGGTCAATTCCTTTCTTCTCCGGTGTGTAGTGTTCTTCGCGAGCACTTGATTCCCTCAATTGAAACTTTTAGGGTTTCGATGAAATTGGGGATTTTAATTCCGTGAGAGATATGGATGATTGGAGATTGAAATTGAGTCGATTGGTGACTCAATTAAAGTTCTGGGCTTGATTCGTTAATTGAACAGGTGTGTTTGTTCTATATTGAATCTTTTAATTTTTGCCCTAATTTGATGACTGTGTTTATCATATTTGTATTTGTTTTTGTTTTGAATCAAAAGGGTATACGATTTTAAATCGTTTTCTGATCCTATTGGATTTGCTGATTCTGTTTCGATGCAAATTGTTATCAAAAGAAAGTTTCTTGCAAATTGATATCTGATGTCGGGTTGAGCAATCACAAATTGTGATTGTTCCCTTGTTGCGACAGATTCAGAAACACAAAAGATGATCTTTTGATTTTGTGTTCGACTTATTATTTGCAGAAAAAAAAATCCGAAACTAATGTTGCAAAAATCGTGAATCGGTAGTCGGGCGGTCGACCACCCTGCAGCGAGTAATCGGTCAAGTCGGGATTAATCGGTGATTAATCGGATTGGCATTTCCTGCAGTTTTTTGGTATTTCTGGAGACCAAACTAAAAATCTTAACCAATTCCAAGCCTGTTATGTTTCCAAACCTCAATAAAAGACTCCAATTCTGATTATGATGCCCATTGTGCATTATAAGTGAAATATACGATCCCCAAATTAAGTATAATGCCTAAATTATTATTATTTTTAAAATATTTGCCCCATTCGGCCGATTTTTTTACTGCTTAGTGTCGATTGTTATCCTAGGCCGATTTTTCGACCGATTTTCAAAAATCGACAAGGTACTCGGCCGATTAACGATTAATCGGCGATTAATCGGCCGAGTTGACCGATTTTTGCAACATTGTCTGAAACAGATTATGTCCCTTTTTTTATTCTGAAACTGAAACGAATAGATTGGTAAGTGATGATTTTGGTTAGTGTTTAACCAAACCGCTCTGATACAAATTGTTGGCCTTGTTTGTGGATCTATGGTCTTTAACACAATCAAAATATACCAAAAACAGTAAAAACGCTTTTAAACTTTGCAAAAACAATTGGCATTTATTAAAACTGACATTCATACTTGTTCATACAAAATTCTATCTATTTATACATGTTGAAAGGGTACAATGAAGAGACATGTTGGTTCACAGAACCAACAGGTGTGTCGGTTTTGAGGTTTGTAACTGCCATTTGGCAGTTATTTTGTAACTGTCATAAAACTGTTGTCTTTGACTTTCTTCTTTTGACTTCTGGGTTGACCGGGTCATATGGGTATTGACTTGGGTCGATTGGGATTAACCCAATAAAATCTTGGTTGCGGATTTGTAGCTATACATGAAAACAGCATATGGTATAGCTAGCATTTTTTTTAAATATATATATCAATATAGAAATGAATTAGTTTACAATGAGAAGATTTATTTTGGGCAAAGTCAATGTTACAGTTTATATACACAGAAAAGTCAAACACTTTGGTCACCTGATGCTAACTAACTAAAATACTAGCTGACTCAATTAAACCGTCTTAATAGGTTACATTATGTTGCGTTTGATTAAGCTGTTATGGAAAAAGCAGGCACGTTGTGACTTGTGTTTGGAAACAGGCGCAAAACTTGGGGTAGTAGCATCAATGTGGTGTGTTTAGCTATGCACTCTAATGAGCATATCTGTCATCTCTCGTGTTATTCCTCAAATTCACTTGTCAGGTAAAATCACCATTCAAACTGCCATTTTTCTCACCCATTATATAGGATATGCCAAGGTACAATTCTTGTTAGGCTTATGGAACCTTTCTAGAGTATAACATATTCTCAACCCTTTTACTCTTTTTGAGATCTAGATGCTTTTCTAGGTTACTCTATTTGCCTCAAAATAACCCGTTCATTTTGTGTATTGGATATGCCAAGGTACGAACAATATTATCTTCCCGTTGGAACTTTTTGCGTTTCTCCATTTTCCTTATCATTACAACATCCACAACAGTGTAAGAATATATGCTTCATATCTAATTTGATTAGATTCATTTTTCGTATTAATGTCCCAATCTAAACGGTCTGCAAGATTTCTAAAGCCAAGACAACACGTGAATGCCAATGATAATCCTACCCTTACATTAGGTTGTCTCTTTGAAACGTTAAAGGTCAGTAAAACATATTGACCTAAAAGTTAGTGTTTCCATGAATCTGATGTTCACAGCCAATTGTCATCAATCACGCGACAATAACTTTAACACACAGCGTACATAAAATGTTTGCACATCCAGAACGTGTGCAGGATATTCTATATGCATATGAATATGTACGTATTTTGTTGGTCTATATATTCAGTTTTAGAAGATCAATATCGTATGCAAAAATGTGAATGCATTGAAAGTTTTTAAATGTAAAAGATGTATTACAGGGTGACTACTCCTATGGCAGTAGGCTGTATCGCTCCTACCGCCAAGGGAGATTTGCCCAGCAATTCATCTGCTACGACAAGTAACTTATGCGTGATAAGTTCCTTCCGGTTTGTGGCAATTACTTCCATCCTTTTGCCTGGTATAATTGGAGTAGCCGTTCCATTGGTTGGCAAGAATTGGCGACTTCTGAAAGGCAGACTCGAGTTTCTTTTTCGCCGCTAAATCCTTTGAATATGTTTAAATGTTTAACATATGTTTATGTTGATAACTTGTTATATGATGTATTCCATTGCGGTTGTCGCCTATTTATAATTAGGAGTATTTGAGGAACAAGATTTAATGTGCTTTCAAGGATATTAGATTCGAGCCATACTAATGAGGAGAAGGATACAGTGGATGAGCTTGTGGAAGATTAGATGACTCAACTAGAGCATGCAAAGCGACACAATTCCAAGGAAAAGTGAATGTAGCACTGTTTAGGGTCACCGCATCGTCACTACTGATCAACCACGAGTGATGAAGAAGTTTCTGTGAAGTGAACCACGTTGCGGCCGATCCCTAACGGGAAATTTTTAATTTTTTTGTGTCTTGTTTAATTATGGTATTTTAAGGGTTTTTTAGTTCATGTTTTACTTTAATTAGGAGACTTTTTCCCAGAAAATATCTTCCCATATTAGGGCTTAGGATCATTGTTATTTACTTATCAATTCATAATTAAATCAACTTGTTGTCGTTAAATGATCCTTTGTGATTTTGTTCGTCCCTTGTTAGGATTTTATTATGGCTTCCGTTATGCGTCACATACCACGTGTGTTGATAATCAGCCCCTTCCCTACCCCCGAACACACACCCACAAAGGGCCGTCTCATGGATTTCAGTGGCCCCGTGTCATCACCACAAACAGGCCCTTAAACACACATACAAAATACACATGTATCACTAGTGCGTGAACTAATTAAACTCAAGCTTCATGTTATGTATATACATATAATAAAGTGCATGGAATTTTGTGGCCCTCGTTAAGCGGTGACCCTGTGCAATAGCACCTCTTGCACTCCCTTAAAGCGGCCCTGCCCCTACCCACAAACACCAACCAAAACAGGAAATGGGTTTTCACTGGTATTATATTAATAATGAAGGAAAGTGATACATGTACAATAAAGATACCCTACTCTATTTATACACTAATACTAGACTACTAATCAGAAAAACGTGCTCCACTTATCCCTACTAAACAGGAGTCAACATCAAGTGGAGAATTGCTTGGTCTTCCATAATACTCGGTCATACCCATGCAACTTATTCATCCCACTTCTTTATTCACATAACAAATGGAGCATCCAAGTATCTAACCCATGACTAAACTAACCCGATCCATTTACCCACATACTTGGCCCATCAAGATTACCCAACAACGTGTGAATTTCCGTGGTATTTTGGTTGGAGCAAGTATATTATTTGAATGTAAACTTTTATAGACACTTAAACCTTGATATTGAAAATACATAACCTATAATAAGAAGTAGTTCTTTGATATGCAATTTGTCTGTTTTTAAGGTTCATAATTACCATTCCAAGGGTGAATTTATGTAAGCAGATGAGGTTCTCCCGGTTCAGGTACCCGGGGATGGTGAGCATTTTTTACTCAGATGTACACGGCCTCACCGGGCTGCTCCCGAGACCATTTCGACCCTTCCCTTGCCACCCCAAAATGCACACACCTAGTGAGGTTTGAACCGTTGAACTTTTGTGATACTTCAGTTTATATCTTACAATAAATGGAACTCAGGGATCTCTAGTTCTTATAAAATTTGAGCTAGACTTACTATAGTATTTTGGTTGTTAGCAACACTTTTTGTTTGTTTATTACAGTATATTGTTTGAAGCATATATGTACTTTCATTTGGATTCATAATATAGGGACCCTTTTTATTAATCTTTCTGCGTCAATGTCAACAAGTATAGTAGTTGCAGTGACTCACAAGTGGTTGAAGCAAGCCGGGATGAAAAAACTGTTTTCAATCTCAAGTTTGTGGCAATTCCTTCTATCCTTTTGGCGGGATTCCTTGAAGTGTCTGTTCCATTAGTTGGCAAGAATTGAGAAATTTTGAAAGCAGACTCAATTCTTTATCGCCGCAGCTTTTGCTGCTGGTGTCATCCTCGCTACAGGTAATGCGCACATAGTGGCGTAGCCAAATGGGGTGTAGGGTGGGCCATGGCCCACCAATAAAGCCACAAAAATTTTATATGGGTGTATAGATATACCTATTTTTACTTGGCTCACAAAAAATTGATTAACTCCTATAGCGAATCTTTTCCAATAATATTTCACACTATTTTTTACATTCATGGTGCTTGCAAAATGTCTAAGAATTCACTAATAGAGTATAACTTATTTTGTTTTGAGCTTTTTATATACTCGTTAGTGTATTGAAAATTATTTGGCCCAGCTAAAAGCAAAATCCTGGCTATGCCCCTGTGCGCACATGCTACCGGCCAGATCACACAACTTCAAATTTACACAGGTAGTAAAACTTGGAATCGTTTCACATTCAATCATCATTGGCGTATCACTAGGTGTTTCACAACGTCCAAGTACAATAGCACTAGTGATTGGTGCATTATCTTTCCATCAATATTTTGAAGGGTTTGCATTGGCTAGCTGCATCTCACAGGCCAGATTCAGCATCCCTCTTTCACCGTTAGTGGCTTGTTTTTTTTACATAATGGCTCCTATAACTGGCGGCATAAGCACAGGGGTCACAGGTATCTCTTCATTTTGAGATCCTAAAACCTCAAAAGCTATGGTTATTGAAGGTATCTTGACTCTACTCCTGTTGGAATTCAAATTTATATGGAATTAGTGGATTTAATTGCTGCTGAATTCTTGAGTAAAAGGGTGAATGCAATTTCGGGGATCAAGTTGTGTCTTTTAAAGTTCTTTTTCTTGGGGCTGGATTAATGGCTTTTCTTGCAGCTTGGGCTAAAATGTTGCCTTGTTGCTCTCTTAAGGGTTCTTCAAGCATGAATATTGGCTTTTTCATGAGCTTTCCTTCTAACGACCCAAAATACCGTAGGTGATAAAGTGTAACCTTTATCTCCCCTAGTTGTAGGGTTTACGCTTGTGTAATAAGAATATGATCGACACACACGTACAGTGTAAAATCTTGGTTTCGGAATTGTAGCATACATGAGAACAACATATGTTCTAGCATAAATTTTTATTTATATCAATATAGAAATGAATTAGTATAATACAATGAGAAGATTTATTTTGGGCAAAGTCAATGTTACATTTTATATATACAGAAAAGTCAAACACTTTGATCACCTGATGCTAGCTAACTAAAATACTAGCTGACTCAATTAAACCGTCTAAATACGTTAGCGTTTGATTAAGCTGTTATGGAAAAGCAGGCACGTCGTGCTTGGTTGTGACTTGTGTTTGGAAACAGGCGCAGAACTTGGGTAGTAGCATCAATGTGGTGTGTTTAGTTATGCACTCTAATGAGCATATTTGTCATCTCTCGTGTTATTCCTCAAATTCACTTGTCAGGTAAAATCACCATTCAAACTGCCATTTTTCTCACCCATTATATAGGATATGCCAAGGTACAATTCTTGTTATTAGGCTTATGGAACCTTTCAAGAGTATAACATATTCTCAACCCTTTTACTCTTTTTGAGATCTAGATGCTTTTCTAGGTTACTCTATTTGCCTCAAAATAACCCGTTCATTTTGTGTATTGGATATGCCAAGGTACGAACAATATTATCTTTCCATTGGAACTTTTTGCGTTCTCCATTTTCCTCATCATTACAACATCCACGACAGTATAAGAAAATATGCTTCATATCTCATTTTATTCGATTCATTTTTCGTATTGATGCCGTGTCCCAATCTAGTCTGCGAGATTTCTAAAGCCAAGACAACTCATGAATACCAATGATAATCCTACCCTTACATTTAGCTGTCTCTTTGAAACGCTAAAGGTCGGTAAAACATATTGACCTAAAAGTTAGTTTGCATGAATCTGATGTTCGCCGTCAATTGTCATCAATCACGCGACAAAAACTTTGACACATAGCGTACATAAAATGTTGCACATGGAAAATGAGTGTAGGATATTCTATATGCATAGGAATATGTAGTTATTTTGTTGGTCTATATATTCAATTTTAGAAGATCAGTATGTATCGTATGCAAAAATGTGAATGCATTGAAAGTTTTCCCTTAAATGTAAAGATGTATTACAGGGTGATTACTCCTTTGGCAGTAGGTTGTATCGCTCCTACCGCCAAGGGAGATTTGCCCAGCAATTCATCTGCTACGACAAGTAACTTATGCATGATAAGTTCCTTCCAGTTCCAAACTTCCAAGGATAGCGTTGCGAGTAAGGCCTTGTGTCTAAATGCTTCTACATGTGATATTTTTTTCTGATGGTATGTAATCCTTTTTTTTCTAAGAGTTGGATATTATCGTCCAAGGCCCTCTTTTCCTTTGTCTTAAACACTTGTTTATGTACTAAAACGTTACTTCCAAGAATATGTGTGTATGCAAGTGGGTCTAAAAATTAAATGATGAAATGAGCCCACAAGGACTAATCCGTACGTAGTGGACCAATTAGATTCAGGAAAGTCCTCCGATAGTCCGATTAGACAATTTGCGTGCATGATTCACCTATAGAAATATACTCGTAAATAATACACTTGATATCAACATCACGTACTATTCACTTGTAAAAACTTTTGCAATGATTGTTAAACATATGTCAAGAGAGCTGATTTGCAAATTCTGATTTTTATTGGCAATCACCAATGTAAAGCAGCTAATTAAGCATGTTATAAATAAATACGTAGTACCACATTATAATGCATAAGATGTGTGTCAATGAAAATTTTACGCGAATCAATTCTCATATGTAAAGCTTATTCCGGTAACAAATTTATGTGTACATGTTGAACCAAGGATTCATGTTCGTTGATCAATTATGTAAGAATAAAGCTTGATTAGTTGAAATGTGTTAACCTTGTTTGTGCCATTTGAAAGAACTCGTAGTTGAAAACTCGTGGTCAGATTACAACCCGTTTCGTGCTCATATAGGTTGTACTTAAGTTGGATTTTCACATTCTCATGTCCTTTTTGGTTCTAGCGCATGCAATTGTAAGTTTTAAGGGTCGATCATCAGTATTGCAAGTTTACAATTAATTTTCGAAACATTTTAATGCTAGTGCATGCCGAGTAATTTTTAACAGCTAGCTAGTTTTATTGTTCTAAATTATAAAACCAACAACTCCCATTAAATCCACATAATCCTACTTATAATTTAATGCTAGCTAGTCCGGTGCCCCTATCATACCCTATTATATTAAACAAATAACCAATGACAACCATCTATTTTTTAATTATACCCTAAGATTTGGTTAATGATTCTTCTTTTTAAACAAGAATAATGGAGTAATAAGTTTGTAATATCTTTTGACTGATTAAAGTAGAAAAAAGGTTAGATGACTCTACCAATTGCCGACCTTGCTAACGGTCGATAAGTTGTTTCATAATACTAAAAATAGAACAACTTTGTTGAAAATGATAGTTGAAGATTAAGTGATACTTTTGTGTTAATTATTACCGTTAATATTAATTAATTATTAAGTAATCAATGAAGTGGTGGTTGTTGGACTATAAAAAAAATGTTTGAAAGTTATTCATTAGCAAACCGTATTTTTAGGCTTTTGTATTGAAGATATTTACAATCAAATATTATCAAGTTTTGATCGATCATACTTTTATTGATTTGGAAGAATACTTTCTGGGGTAGGGCATGAGGGATCTTTAAAAAATAATTCAAGTGTAATGTTACACTAACATGTATACTAAAATACCTAATATACTGATGAGATCTTTTTATGTTTGAGTTATATATACAGGGAGGACGAGTTTTTTTGCCTAACTAAAGTATTCTCGCGATCTTTTATGACCCTTTTCTGACCACCTAAATATCTAAATATTGAGGTAAGAACCATATAAGTCATGTGAGGAGATTAGGTGTCTTACCACTAGATCATTTGGTAATAGGTTAGAAAGACGAATGAGGTTTTTTCCGTCGAGGTTATCCATGAACGGTAAAGTCTTTTACTTAGATGTACACTGTTTAATTGAGGTTCCCGTAATTATTTCCAACTTTTTTTTTCTTTCAAGATTTCCAACCCTTTTGTAGACACTCCAAATGTGTTTATAGTAATGTTTGAACCTTAAAAACTCTTGTTAGGACAATATGCACTTAACCACTTAGCCATTTTCTATACGTGGTCTACGCATCACATGAAAATGCGAACAATAGACTGGTACATAGATCGTGACGCATAGTGAGAAACGAAGTAAAACCTTGCAACCAAATAAATCAAAATCAACTAATTACGGATGAACAAAATGTAAAAACAACGAACCAGGGTCCTTATATTTATAGGGTGAACGAGATAAAATTTAACAACTTATTTATAGATAAATAGGCCCTAAACCCACAAATGAGTTTGGGCCTATTAGAAGATATTCAAGACAGTATCATGCTTACTCAGGAACTTATGAGGGGGTATAATAAGAAGGGTGGCCTAAAAAGAACAACATTCAAAATAGACATTCAGAAAGCATATGACACAGTTAATTGAGTATTTTTTAGAAAGGTCCTTGAAGGGTTTGGTTTCGTAAGAAGGTGGTTTAGTGGATAATGGAATGTGTTACAACTGCAGCCTTCACCCTTAATGTCAACGGAGATAGAGTTGGGTTTTTCAAGGGAGGGAGAGGTCTTAGGCAAGGAGACCCCATTTCTCCTTACCTCTTTACCTTAATCATGGAAGTGTTCACCTTAAATCTCTAAAATGAAATTTCTCAGGAGCAAAATTTCCAATATCATTATGGGTGTAAAGATATAAGGCTTTACCATGTTTGTTTTGCAGATGGTTTATTAGTAATGTGTCATGGAGGTACAACATCTATGAAATTCATCAAACAAGCATTGGAGAAATTCAGTAGATGCTCTGGTTTGATTCCTAATAATTCTAAAAGTACTGTATTTTGTGGAAGCATGAATGAAGATGAAAGGGATGCTGTCAGTTTTTTTCTTCCTTTTGATGTAGGAGAACTTCTTGTTAAGTATTTAGGAGTCCATTTGATTGTTAAGAGGTTAAGTATTAAGGATTGTGGGTATCTGTTGGACAAGATAAAGGCTAGAGTCAAGAGCTGGAAAAATAAATGTCTATCCTACATAGGGAGACTGCAGCTTATTGCAGCTGTCCTGGAATCAATTCATGTCTAATGGGCATCTGTTTTTCTTATTCCTGTATCAATAATTAAAGAAATCAACAAACTTTTGAAGTGCTTCCTATGGAATCAAGGTGAAACTTCAAAAGGAAAAGCTAAAGTTGCTTGGACAACAATTTGTAGGCCAAAAGATCAAGATGGTTTGGGCTTAAAGGACCTTCAAATTTGGAATCAAGCTATGTTAGCTAAGCATGTGTGTAATATTGCTATCAAAAAAGACACTTTATAGATTAAATGGGTACATTCAGTCAAATTAAGAAATAAAAAGCATATGGAATATTGAGGCTGAGAAGAGTGATAGTTGGGGATGGAAAATTTTACTTGGTATAAGAGACGTCATCAGAAGAAATGTGTTATACAAGGTTGGAAATGGTTAGAGCACTTCCTTATGGTATGATAATTGGAGCAGTTTGGGTCCATCGTCTCGAATGGTGACTCATAGGGATCTTTATGATACTAGGTTGCATTGTGAATTAAAATTCAGTGATATAATTTCCAATGGAAGTTGGTTATGGCTGAAGAATGGTATGAGAAGTTCCCTAAAATTACGAGTTTGGCTATCCCAAGTTTAAGTGATGATATTGAGGCAAAATTGTGTGGAGAACTAACAGTGGTAAAGATGTTGACTTCTCTGTTAAAGTTGTAAATTTTGATCTTAATAGGCTGAATCCTAGTGTGGAATG
This sequence comes from Chrysanthemum makinoi, assembly GCA_910596185.1. Taxonomy (NCBI): domain Eukaryota; kingdom Viridiplantae; phylum Streptophyta; class Magnoliopsida; order Asterales; family Asteraceae; genus Chrysanthemum; species Chrysanthemum makinoi. The sequence continues at coordinate 293,446,249 of OU343217.1, read as the reverse complement.
GTGGAAATTGGTATGGTACTCTCAGTGTATCCCAAAGCCTACATTTATCCTCTGGTTAGCAATTTTAAACATGATTTCCACTCAAGATAAGCTAATGAAATGGGGGATTCATAGTGCTAATAGATGTTGTCTATGCTACAATAACTTAGAGGATTTACTACACTTGTTCTTTCAATGCCTTTTTTCTAATGAAGTATGGAGTAAAGTTAAAATGTTTGCTGAAATTAGGGGCAGAGCACTACTTGGCATGACATTATTCTAAACATGGTCAATGCTGGCAATGGCAACAATATTAGCAGTGTGGTGAGTAGATTACTTTTAGTTGCTAGTGTATACAACATATGAAAGGAAAGAAATGGAAGAATCTTCAGAGATGTTAGTAGAAACAGTGATGATGTGTTTAAGAATATTGTGAAAACTGTTAAAATTAGACTAATTAGCCTGAAAGTTAGAGGGAGTGGAGCTGTAAGGAGTATGGAAAGTAAATGGGGCATTTCCTGCAAAAGGGCTAAGGCTTTGAAGTATGATCTACTCCCTTATGTTGAATTCAAGACTGATGATTGACTTAACTGGTTATTTACCTTCTGAATTAAGGTCTCAGTTTCCTAAAGGGGTGTTTGGATATGAATTTTACTGGCAATCAGAAGTGGTTCTAAGAAAATGAATGCAACAGTGGCATAAAGGGGTGTTTGGATAATTGAATAACAACATTAATTTTTACAAAAATTGATGTATGTTTTTTGTTTGTAGGCCATTATACATATGGTAACCTTATATGTTTTGTTTTGGTTTGGCTTTGGGAGGAAACTGAACAAGCATATTTGGCAAAGTAGGAGGTCTAATTCAGTAAAGATGTACCATAAAGTGGGGTCTCCCATTGTAAAAGGTAAATGGCTTGGGTGGACGGTGTATGATGGATGAATAGAGAGGAATGAAAGATGATCCTTCTTGATCCTTCCAATACATCATCAAAGGAGGTAATGGTTGGTTTTCTTCAAGGTGTATGTTCCCAAGTTAACTGAAGCCATTTTAGAGATGGAAATGTAAGTTTGCTTGGTATAGCCCTTGAATGGAATGGATATGGGTTCCTAGTGATGTCATCCAACTTTCATGCTTGGATCATTGTGGATGATGGTTGAATGGTCTTGGTGGGAAGGTGTGATGGAAATGTAGCTAAATAGTATGATGCTAATAAGGTAAATTCAGTGTATATAGAGACGAGTCAGTGTAGTGCAGCCAAATACTCTGCGTTTGGTGTGTTTGGCAGATGTTAGTCTTGTCAGACATTCATGAAGTAATGTCAGATATCGGATGTAATGTCTTTCTTGTTTGTATCAGATTTGAGAATGCCCAAATCTTTGATTGTTATTTTTATGATGCACAAAGTTTGGAGATAAATATATTTTGCCTTTGAACTGAAAAAATAAATGTGGGTTTAGGGTTTCTATTTATCTTCTAATACAACTATTGTTATCAGTTACGGAGTATAATTTGTAGCATGATTATAAAGGTATTACCAATCATTATATGGACATAGCTATTTAAATAGGGTTGTGTTATACCTCACTTTTTATCACCCTCACCCCTCCCGTCTCAATAACACAGTTTTTATTAGTTTTTGCTTTTTATTTTTTGACAGTTTAATATTTTGACTTGTTAAACGTTATATTTTATTTTTCCTATTTTCAGTTTCCCATTTTTATTACTTGTATTTTAGGAGTACATGCATTTAACCTTATCCCATTTAAATATTGAACTCAAAAAAGTTTAAAATTAAAGAAAAACAACAAACGGTCACCTCTTAATAATTTTACTAAACTACAATTTCCCACTAGCTTATAATTTTGTCTCCATCAATTGTTGGATTGAAGTGGTATAGTATATCGCACAACAATTGTCTCTGCACATGTATTTTATCAATGATTTTGTCTTCCCTAATCATAAGAGAATGTATTGTCCACTTTGTTTATTTTTATACTAGTAGTTGTTAAAATCTATACTGTAAAACGTGATAAATTGCTCATGCCATATTCGTATCAAATCATGTAACTCCTTTCGTTAAACTATAAACATTTACAAATCGTCACGCTATAGAGCCGTAAAAGCTAAGGTTTATATCAAACCGGCGAATTTTAGAGCGTTAGTTTAAAGAATACATATGCGATCCTATACATTTTGGCTCGTTTCTTATTTTATTTTTTTTAAGCCAATTTTCAACACTTAACTCATATCACATTCGTATGGAATATGTTGTTTCATTTGTGAAGAACTATGGAACCACAAATAATAAATGGCAAAAATAATTTGTATGGTCAAATCACTTTATACTCTCATATCATATCATGTATTTGAGTGAGGACAAAAGATTTTAATGATACAATACGGGCACACATGACCTGGTATATTCAGTGAAAAAAAATGTGAGAATCATTTTTAATCACACATTTTAAATAAAAAAATAAAAGTTTATAAAAAAATAATATTTATTTTTATAAAGGTATCTGAAATATATGATTGTTGTTTTAAAAGGACCTTTTTTTCATTTGATTCTCGGTTTAAACCAGGGTTTTAAAAGGCACGTAATGTCGGCGCTAAGGTGTTGTCAAGGCGCGAGGCGTTCATGATCATCTGTTCTTCAAATGTGGGTATGCAATGCAGATTTGGAAGCTCATTTGCAAGATTGCCAGAATTCAGTCTGTTGATAGCAATTGGGAAGGAATTATAAGCAAACTTAGTTATGAAACTAATGGAAGGGGTATTTGGGAGATCACTAAAAAGCTATGCATTGCTGCTACAGTCTTTTTCCTTTGGAATGAAAGGAATAGTAGACTGTTTAATAACCAGCATAGAAGTTCTGAGGAAGTTTTTAATGTCATTTGTGATGAAGTCAGAGCCAAGATGGTGTCATTAAGAGTTAAACAAACTGTTAATGTGATGAATGTTGAGAATATCTGGAATGTCAAGTTTATTAAGAAGTGCTGATCATTGTAGATGGTCAAGGGGTTGAATTGATAGTGGTATTTTTGAGAATACAGAGAGGGCATATAATGTTTTCTGGTTCTATTTTCAGTTCATTACAATGGAGTGATACCTTGTATCTTGGAGTTCTTTCTGGTATTGGTTATTCCTATGGTAGTCCCTTAGTATGTTCAATTTGGCCTTGGGAGGAGATTGAACAGGCTAAGTTTGGCTATATAGGGAGGCTTTACTGGTTAGAATGTACCATAAAGTAGGGTCCCCATTGTAAAGGGTAAATGAACTAGGAGGATGGTGTATGTTGAATGGAATAGAGAGGTGTGAAAGATGAACCTTCTTGGTCCATTCAATACACCATCACAGGAAGAATGGTTGGTCATCATGGAGGGAGAGTGTTCCCACTCATCTGAAGCCTTCCATTGAGAGGGAAATGTAGGATGATTGGCAGAGCCCCCCCCCCCCCCCCATGGATGGGTTATGGAGTCCTAGTGATGCCACTCTCTACCTCTACCTTGTCTGCTGTGGTTGATGGTTGAGTAGCTTGGTATAGTAGAGTTGTGGAAATGTAGCTAGATGGTGGTGCTAAATAAAAAGGTGAATTTGGTTCATAAAATGGTTATGTTGTTTCAGTGGAGTTTTTGGTTAGTATGTTAGACATTAGCTTTGTCTGATATCGATAAAGTTTGTTCTGGTTTGTATATGACCAGTGTTTCTTTGTCTTTTTGTATCAGTTTTTGGGAGTTGTCCAAAAGCTTATCTCTTATTCTTATGATGTAATATTTGGAGTTTTAATATAATAGATTCACCTTTGCACCCAAAAAAAAAAAAAAAAAAAAAGGCGCGAGGCGTGACTTTCACGTTACGAAATATACCAAGGCATCGGCTCTAAGTGTGGCGTGAGATGAGGCGTGAAAATGCACGATAAGGCACGAGGCGTGGTGTCTATCTTGAATTCAACTGTGATGATTTTTTATTTTTTTTTAGGGTGAATTTCATATATCCCCTAAAAAACATAATTAATTTCATATATACCCAATTGAACTTGTAAATATCATATATACCCAAAGAAACATTTTAAATTTCATATTTTCCCAATTTTACTAATTTCATTAAAAACAAATTATATTATGACAATTCTACCCTTCACTCCACCATATGGATCATGTCACAATTCTCAATTTCCGGTCATTTCTCATATTTACTATTTCATCGTTTATCTTAAACTAGGTTTACAAGTATCAAATTCGCGTAACCTTAGGGGTTTAGCTGCGAATTCATGAACAATCATCAAGGACATTTCATATAGACTAGGTTTAGTCTACATATCATTAGCATCATTATCATCATATTAGTTCATGCATGGTTTTGCATTTTTCATTAAACGTATAAATTCTTATTAAATAAACGCTATCGCGTAATTAATTATTTTGAACATTTGATCCGATACTTCCAAAAATTTTCCCGATATATTTTTATACTCATATTAAGATTATAAAAATAATATTATTAGTTCAACCGGTGTTTTAAATTTATTTCGTAAATAAATTGTTATATTTATATAATTACGACGGTTTTCTTAAAAACTACACGATAATTATTATGTCACTCAAATTTTGCAAGAAATATATTTTTATCATTTTTATGACTTCAATACATTTTATTTTGTTCCGTTAAAATTTATTTTTAGCTAACGCTACACTAAATATTTACTTTTACTTACCAAATTATACATTATATTTAACACATAATACATCTAATTATCAAAATTATCCAACCCCCCTCCACATACCCCATTGGCCGGCCACCTCCCCCCCCCCCCTTAGTCACCACTTAGTACAAAATATCTTGCTAGATATTTTGCCTAAACTATGATTATCCTAAACATTTACACATACAAACACATTTGCTAAGGTGTAAAGCAAAAATAAAATCCTCTCCTCCCTTCTCTTTGATGAACCGGCCAACCCAAGACACCAAGAGGAAACAATAAATTTTTCTAGCTCATGTGATTATCAAGTTCAATTAGTGATCTATGTTAAGGTTTTGAAATAAAAACCTATAGATTAATAAGGTTTTCACCATATTTTTCACATAATCATTCAAGTAAGCATTTCATGATCTTCATAACTTTTTCATAATCATACTTATGTTATTTCATCATTTTTGCAAGAAAACATGCAAGTTACATGTGAATCTATACCACTTTTAGTGTTTTTATTACTATAAATGTATATACATCATCCTATACTTATCCCTTGTAACATATCACTTTTGATGATGTCTAGGAACCCATGACACCCTAAGAAGGTGTATGGTAGGATTAGAATAGCTTCGGAGTTGGTTTGAATTGGTTAGAATAGGTTTTACGCGAGAAAAACTCATTTCGACAAGTTTAATTAAGGGTCTGTCCATATTTTTGAATTCTGGAAATTTCGACAGTGAGTAAAAATTATTGGGCTAGATATTTAGAAAATACACTTTAAAACGGAAATGTGGCCGCTTGAACGGGTTAAAACGGAGTTATAACGAAGAAGTTATGCTATTTTGAAGTTTGACGACGAAAACTATTTGTTTTAGAAAATTCAGCATGTTGTTTTACCTTTTTACGAGTCAAAAATGAGTCTTAAGCGTTATAAAATGTGTCGACTTACCAAAAATATATTAGTATACTTTAATACGAATCTAAGGATGTAGAAAACGTCGAAAACAAGCTTATAACGACCAAGATATACACGTTTGAAACTCGACGAAACTCTATTTATTTTGACAGGTTCTAATAGCAAAATAAAGCTAAGTCTAAAACAGTTTTTGTAATACGTCATGTTGAGAGCCATTTTCCTATTTGATCGAGACCCGTATGGTCAAAAGTCAAATGATACAACTTCTAGACATTGTTGCAAGGTTTTCAAAAACGCCAAATTTTATCACTAACCCTTAATGTACAATATTTCACGACTAGTTTTACGAGGCCATTTTGGGCATATTTTCAAAGTATGAAAAGGGTCATTTTACGACGAAAACATTATATCTACCAATAAAGCACCAAACGAAGATCGTGGAATACCGTTTCAACACATTTAACATTAAAAGTGTTTATTAACTTAACGAGATGTTATAAACATATATTTCGACGATAAACATTATTTTCAAATGCACAAGTGGTATGGGTATCATATGAGTTTGCATGCACGACATTGTTTCATGACTTATATTAGATCATATCATTCATAATAGGTCGCGGTTAGAGAGTTGCGTCTCATTTCTGTGCATCTACTTTGTCATCATAACTATTGCAACAGGTGAGTTCCATAGCCCCATTTTCGATTGTTTTTACACTACTTTTGGGGGAGATACATGCTCAAACTGTTTTCATTTACTTTCACAAGTACTTTAACTTATATGAATTACCATGAGTTTTCATAGCCCCACATTCTATTAATTGTTTACAAACTTTTGGGGGAGATACATGCTCAACTACTTGCTTTTACAAATACAAATACTCAAAACATTTACACTTTTATGCTACGCTATACTTTTTATACTTGTTTGCATATACTTGATTTCATTATACTTGATTGCGTTATACTTGATTGTGTTATATACTTGATTTCATTATACTTGATTGCGTTATACTTGATTGTGTTATACTAAACTTGAAAGTCTCCTAACATACACGAAGCAGTCCCCTCGTTTGCATGATAAGTCTCTTTGGATAACACATGCATTGGGTTTCGGAGATGAAGTAAAACCAATGTTATTACTTTCCTTATGAGCAACACAAAGTCTCCTTGGATAACACACGCATTGGGTTTCGGAGATGAAGTAGAACCAATGCTATTACTTTCCTTGTGAGCATCATACCCCTCTGAGGTTTCTGGATATGGAGTGGAGACTAATGGCTAAATGCATAAGTTTTGATGCACGTGTACGTGATCAACATACTAGTTGCATACTTGAAACATTTATACTTTTAACTACTATGATACATGCATACATAATTGACATACCATTTTTAGCAGTGGGTTGTGAACACACAAGTTGCAAGTTTTGTATGGGCGAGACTTGGAACTGAGTGGATTTACAATGCCTTTGCTTCGTGACCTCATTTGACAACATGTGCATGAACATAAACTAGACATACTATATTTTGTGCAATGGGTTGTGAACACACAGGTTGCAAGTTTTGTATGGGCGAAACTTGGAACTGAGTGGATTTACAATGCCTTTGCTTCTATGGACTATTCTAATTGACCAAAACTTTGCCTTTGTCGCATGAACGCTCTTTAAAAGCTTTACTTGTTAACCAAACTCTAAGAACTCACTCAACCATTGTGTTGACACTTTTAGCATGTTTTATCTCAGGTATCTAAGGCATTCACTTCATGGCATGCATGTGGATTTATCATAGAGTCGCGGTGTCGACGCGTCTCACCTATATTTTATGCACTTAACTATCGTTTGATTGTAACAAACTTATTTTGGTACCTTGGATATCTATTGGGACTTATGTTTTGTAAACTCTGATTATTTTACAAAATCAAACGATATTTTCAAAACGACATTTTAGGTCGTTCGATATAACTGTAACTTTGATGCTATGACAGTCAACCCCCAGGAATTCCATTCCGCTGCAAAACAGGTAATTTGGGGGTGTGACAGATCATCTCTGTAACGAGTTGTTTTATCATCAAACTAAACATGATATGAAGTGAAGTGACGTTACAATTTTCTCAACACTATGTTAACACCAAGTTAATCAAATGAAACAAATTTATTTTCAAAACAATGAAATGAATATATGAGAATAAACAAAAATAGCCTACAGGTGTCATAAACAAAGTTAATGATTCAAGTAAACATGGAGCAATTTCACTAATTTAGTACAGGAATGCATTTGATCTATTGTTAAACATTAAGTTCGTTAATTTGTATAAGGTTGAAAAATTGAATTACATATTTAAGCCTAAATATCATCATGAAGGCCTACAAATGGAGTAATTCTTACCGGCATGGAATTCACGAGAAGATTTATTTAACAATGGTACGCAATGCTTTACGTGAATTGGAGGCTTGGAGCAATGGGTTGCCGCTCAAAATACAAGGGTAGTATGGTCTTAAATTCAATATTTGATAAGAATGGGTATTTATGATATTTAAATAATGGATTGGTTATATATGAAATTAAGAGGATTTTTAGGGTGATATATGAAATTTTTCTTTTTTTTTAAATGAACAAAATTACATGCAGTAATAGTTTCTTGACTTTATTGCTCATGTATAACATTGTTTTAAGTTCGATATATAAATACATATATTTCTAAATATTTTCATATTTTGTGCCGCTTTAAGTTACATTTTAAAAAATGTCATGGCTTTACTATGACTTTTAAAATGCGAGGTTTGATCATGTTATATGCTACGACTCATGTTATTTATAACCTTAGTCTAAACTATAAAATATACAAATACTCAATATTTTGTCAAATTTGTTAAAATAAGAGCAAGAAGAAAATTCTAGTGTGAGGTGTCACTGGATCCAATCTGGACAACCGTCAACCTCCACCCTCTTTTATCACTGTGTTTCTTTAATTAAAAAAAGAAAAAATAAAAAAATTGCTTATAGTGAATTTGGATAAGGTTATAAATTTAATAACACATATTTAATTCTGAATCCATTATTAAGCTAAGTCTAATTAATTCTTACAAGTTGTGTTTATTTGCTACTTTTGTAAAAGCTTATTCAGTTTCTTTATAAAATTTTCGAATAATTAAATCAAAATTTCATAGGCCACAGAAATAAATATTATAAATAGACACAGCTAATAAATACAGCAATAGTTTGGAAAATGATGTATGGACCATTTAGGCATTACACAATTTAGTCGTCTCTATCGTGGGTGCCTGTCTTTCGACCTCTAACGTCTTTTTGGTATGACTCATAAACCTTTTATTAATTAATAAATATATAAACCTTTGAATCATGACTATAACCTTTTATTTGATGAAACATAAACACACAACAGAAGGACTTGCCTGCATGCTAGTATTATCAAATCTTATGCATTGACCTTATTTGCTTAGCACTTTACTCTTTTAAATCAATTTATCGATATGTAATTTAAAACTAGCAAGATGCTACAGGCAATAATAAAAACTGATAAATTTGTCAGCGACGACCTTACTACAACAATTACCAACAGTTAAAACGGCCTTTAACAACAACACATAATCTCATCCAAATGGACACAACATCGATCTTAGAAAAATCCAAACAATAATAGAAAGACATTTGCCATCAAACCGAGCACAACATCATATATCTATTTACAGGTTTATTTTCTCGTAAAATTCGGTTCAATCTGATGTATTGTTCATATGAATGTCCATAGTGATATAGATACGATGCAACTTTTAAATTTGTAAATATGTGAAGTGGCATTGCTATAAACTTGTGAAAGTTTAGCAAGAGTAAAACCTACAAACGATAGATAAAACTAATTTTATTTGTCACAATGTTTAGTGGTTTTATCCGTCTTACTTATATGAGAATTGATACTCATATCATATTTTTTGATGCATGCATCACAATTTGTTCATTGCAATTTATACTGTACACTGTAATGCACAAATTATAATAGATACATCAAAAAAAAAATATGATGTGAGTACTACCACTTGCTTATATACATTAAAATAGTGCATAAATCCATCCAACTAATTCCAATAATTACCGAAACAGAAAGGTTGTACCATATTGTATGTCGATAAGACCATACAAACGGTTACCATATCTCATTATGCGCCTCATTTTCTATTTTGTCCTTGATACGTAGTACTATTTACACAACACGTGTGACAAACAACACAACATAACATGTTGCTAGTACAAACATAAACTCACATACACACACATTTCCATTTCTATCATCATACATATCATATCTCTAAACTCCAAACCTTCCCTAATCTCTTATACATATTTCCCTCACTTCACCTCAAAGTATAACCATTCCGTTAAATTGTGTTCTGGTTCCGTCCCTGCTGTATAATGACGGATAGAGTCTACCCATCATCAAAACCAACCACCACCACAAAACCACCCAACACCACCACCACGACAAGACTCCCACCACCACCTAGCAAAACCACCCTCCCCACCGTCACGCGCCACCCATACCGCCCCAACCCAACCGCCACGCGCCGCCGCACGCGCCGTCGTTCATGCTTTTGTTTATGCTACTTTTGGACCACACTCATCATAATCCTCCTACTTCTCATCACCACCATAGCTGGCTGCATCTTCTACCTCCTCTACCACCCTCACCAGCCTTCATTCTCACTCACATCCTTAAAACTCACTCAGTTCAACCTCACAACAACCAATGACGACACGACACGTGTCACTTCAAAATTCAACTTAACACTCTCAACCAAAAACCCTAACAAAAAAATCACTTTTTTTTACGACCCATTTACTATAAAATGCTTCTTGGACAATACCCAACTCGCAAATGGTAAGTTTGCAACCCCGTTTGTTAGCTCACCAAATAACATCACTATAGTAAAGTCAACGTTGACTAGTAACTTGCTACTTTTAGAAAGTGAGACAGTGAATAAGATAAAAGCAGATCTGAAGACAAAAAGTGGGCTGAAGTTAAAGATTGTGTTGGATAGTGAAGTAAGAGTGAAAGTGGAGTCAGTAAAAAGTAAAAAAGTTGGAATAAGGGTAAAATGTGATGGCATACATAGCTTAGTACCAAAGGGTAAAAATGGAACATGGGTGGCTGCTAATGTTTCTGCTGCAAAATGTAAGATTGATCTTCGAGTCAAGATCTGGAAATGGACTTTTTGATATATTTTTTTTTTATATATATTTTTTTACTTTTTTGTTGAATTTTATGTATTTATTTATTTATTATTTTTCATATATTTTGTGAGTAATTTTATTTAATTGATGATGAGATACAGGTAACTTTTTTTATTATTACACTACCATTTTGCTTTTCATGATCAAACTGAAAATGTAACCGTTATTTATTTATTTATTATATACATATATATTATGGTCTAAAAGTTTACGCCGAAGGTAGTCTATCTTTTTGTCCAATTCTTAAGTTCTTGTATGTAAAATAGCTTTATTTGTATTTCTTTCATTTATTTTTTTATTTTTAACATCCTGCATGGTAGGGGTGTCAATTCTCGACACCACACAAACCCGATACGAAATTAAACAGGTTTGGGTTGATGATAACGGTTTGGGTTGATGATAAACAGGTTTGGGTCAAAAATATGTCAACCCGTCTAACCCATTTAATAAATGGATCGTGTATGGGTTTAGTAAGTATTAAACAGGTTAACCCGTGAACCCGTTTAAGTGTATAAGCAACTAAAATTAAAGTATAAAAGCCACACAAAAGTATATAACTTGGATTTTATAATGTAGTTTGTTATGTACTTAATATATGACTGAATTATGATTATATTCGGATATCACTGAAACTATCGCATAGTTATTTATATGTTATTTTTATCAATTTTTAAATTATTATATCATTTTGCATTTAAACTAGTTAAATTGACAAATCACTAACCTTATTCATCGTTTGACCTATTTACTTAAACAGGTTAAACGGATCACAAATGGGTTACACATATTATGCAGGTTTGGGTTAGAGTTGAGTTTCTTGACACGATTAATAAATGGGTCGTGTTTAGGTAGATGTTATAATAACACGCCAACCCGTAAACCCGAATAGGTCAACCCAAACACGACTCGATTGCCACCCTTGCTAGATGGTATTACAACTTTTATTGGTGTTAATGTGATATGTCTTTTGATTATTGCATCGCATAGATAGTTTATTACCATTAAACACTAAAAAACTAGTTTAATTTTTCATATTTTAAAAGCCAAATGATCATGGTTAAAAATACGGAGAATTATATAGTTCACATTTTCTCATGTGTGATTATAATAGGTGTGACAAATTTTTTTACACATATAAGTGTGAAAATATTATACAAATTTCTATTGCTAAAAGTACGAAAATATTTTTTGAATATGGGTGTTGAACTGTTGATACTCACACCATTTTTTTATACATACACCACAATTGTACATTACTGTCTTGTACAATGTGCATTATAGTGTTGTACAGTGTGATGTATGTATAAAAAAAATGGTGTGAGTTTCAACCCCTTTGAATATCCACATTTAAAAGTGTCAAAAAAATAGTTATAATAAAAAGTGTGTAAATATTTGTGACACATATAAGTGTTGCTTTATTGTAATTGTACATATTAATATGTGTAGATTATTTTTTTTTAAATATTTGTGATACCTATAAATGTATCAAAACTATTATCCATATAAAAAATTCCACGGTTGATCATACCGTGGCAAAATAAATGTGGAGAATAGTACTATTCTTTGTAGCGAAAGTTCGTAGTTAAAATAGTTGAAAAGCTGTTAAATAGTAATAAAATAAAATATAGAAAAAAAGAAAAAAAAAAAGAAAAAGGAAATAGAAAAAAAACCGAAAGTTGTTATTGCATGTGGAATAATAGGACAGTTTTTAACAAAATTTAGCCTAGAATAGTAAATTATAACTATGTACGTAAGTACGTTAGATACTTTATTTACGTATTGCCATACTCTAAACTTTTTTATGTTGCAGTTATTTTTCCTGTTGGTACAATGACATATTTGTCGGTAGCATCACTCAAATTGCAAAGTTTTGTTTTTGTTTTTAGTTTTTACTTGTGTTTTTAAAAATAAAAGATTAATGGTCCAGCTTGCATATTGTTTATCCCAGCTGGAGTATGTTGGAAAATTGTCCCATCGAATGTCATAAAAACATATGCCCCAAATTAAATCGTGCAATTATATCAAGACATAAATATAAAGTATAAAATAAGGTGCCGCTATCATTTGAAGATTTTATAATTGGGATTTGCTTATGAATGTTCGTCAGGTAATTTTTAGAGTGTAAACATATAAAAAGTTTGGGTGTATTAAATTAAAAATTACATTTAATTATGGTAAATTTTACACTTACTTAATATTACATGTTTAATGCATGTATTTATAGTTTAAAAGATGCCTACTGAACACTTATCAGCAAATCCCATATAACAAATACCTAACGGGTCTAGTGGGTAAAAAAAAATTATTATTTTTTAATTTTTACTAAAAAAGTTGAAAATGACCGAAACCCGTATAGACCCGGACTCATTTAAACATATTTTTAAAATACTCAACTTTCATCTATATCCAGAGACTCGTTTAGACTAAAATCCATCTAGATCTGTAACCCGACTTAACCAAATTCGACGTAACCCTTCTATTTTGCCACCTAGTTAATAGATAGGCGTTTTTCTATCAACTGACAACAAAGTTTTATGAGTTTGGAGAACATGGACCATTATAAAAGTTTTCAATAGTTTATAGAATGTTCATCAAAGAGTTAAAATATTCAAGCACTTGTTAAATTTATCCACATCAAACTATCAAAGTTATACAGTAGTTAATTCAAGCCCGTATTATGTTGTTTCTTAGCATGCTAGTCGATTGGCTCTGTGCTGGGCTAATGGAGTGGTCTTGGATCTCTTAGATGTTTTTTTGTTCAACATTATAAAAGATGATTAGAAAAAGAAAATCAATAATAATGAAATAAAGAAAAACATGTACTCTATTAAGTTTTTTAAAATGACAAATCACCCCTATATACACTCACATATAACTTACATTTCAACATTTTTGCTTGTTGTTTAACATGTTAAACAGGAAAACATCGTTATTCTATCCAATCAATTTGCATGATTAAAGTCACAAAGTAATATAGCATAATTTTTTGAGTAGAATCTGCATTTTTAGATAACCTTGATTAATTACTGATGATTATTTCAAATCAAATTAAATTATAGAAAAAAGTCTAAAATACATCTATGTAGTTTGTCCCGTGTCTCGCTTTACATCCTCTTACTTTTTTTTGCACAAAACCATCACCCCGTTAGTAAACTTGACCTCCATACATCTCTCCGTTAATAAAGTTAGTCACCATACACCAGTAAGGACTAACGATGCAAATTATTTCTCCGTTATCTCCTAACGTAATTTAAATTTTTTGCATCGTTGGTCCAGGACGGTGCGGTTGCTATGTTTAAGGGACTAACGGTGCAATCACCCCACCACCACCCTGCCACCCACCATGATGTTTCACACCGCCACCACATCCCACCACCCACCACCACCACCGGCCACTACCCACCACCGCCACCACAACCGCCGCAGCCATACCCACGCACCATACCACCACCCAGCCACCACCACCACCTACACCGCCCAACATTTCCGCAGGTGTATTGCCGACCCAAACAATATACCACTTACCCACCCACCACCATCGCCACCACACCACCACCCACCATTTTGCCATCACTCCCACCAACCCACCGACCCTTTGCCACCATGCCACTTCTGCCTGACACATGGAGTAATGGAGGTTGTTCGCGGTGGCGGTGGTGTCCGTAGGTGGTGGTGGGTGGCGGTGGAGTTGGTGATTGGTGGTGGTGGGTGGCAATGGTGTTGAAAATTGGTGGTGGTGGTTCAACGTGGTGTTAGTAGTGAATGGTTGTGGGTGGTAGGTAATGATGGATTATTAGTGATTGGTATTGGTGGTGGTGATTGTTCAAATGGAACTACATACAAGTTAGGTGGTAGCGGTGCCCTCCATGGTTCGCCAAAAAATATCAATTTTTAGTGTAAATTATTTTTTTATGACAATTTTATTAAAGTGCACCCCATTACAAAATCAAATTGTCTCCCACCTTAAAATCAAACAATATAAAAACCTTATATCTCTATCTTAATTTTAAAAAGAGTAAATTACACCATTCGTCCTTGTGGTTTCGTTATGCGCCGCCTTTCGTCCTTTTAATGAAAAAAGTTGCCGTTCGTCCTAAGTGAAAACAAGCGTTATGCGTCGTTCGTCCTGACCAAACGACGTTAAGTTTGGTATTAAAGAAATTCCCTCATGTGACTTGCTGGCGTAGGGTAAATCATTTCATCTACCTTTGTGGTCAATACTCTTTCCTTCACCAAACTCATTAGCGAGAAGAGAGGAAAAAAATAAAAATCAATCAACTTTACTAAACCCATTATCATCATAGAAACCGAGAACGCAATCCAAATCTTTCCCACCAAACTCATTATCATCATGAAAAACAAAAATATAGTCTTACCAGACTCCATTGCATAAACATTTTTCAACCCTCCCATGTGACGGATGGTCCGATACTATAAAACATGCCTTCCGGAACTTGCATCCCTGAAGGCATACGCGATATTTGGTCACCAAGAATCAGAATATTTTCCTTCGGAACTCCATCTACAAAAACAGAAACCAATTGTGAGATATAACTATCGATTCAAACTTCTAGAAATAACTAAAGGTTAAAAAACGCTTACTTGCTCGACTGATTATCTGAGTCGGAGTAATTATATGAGGAACAGGATCTAAAGCAGCTTCTATACCCTTCGACAAGGAGATAATTATAGGCGGAGTAATCCTTTCCTTCCAATAATTCCTAATCTCTTCAAAAACCTCACGTGTTTGGTCGAGGTAATCCATTAATCACAATATCGACATCCCAAACGACTGCAAATTAGTCACAACTTTCATAGGACTAAGAGGTATCCACCATATTCAAACAAAACCCGTCTTTCAAAATCTCATCAGCATAAAGAATCCTATCACCTAATCTTGCTTCAACATACTTCAAATAAGCACACCGTCTAATCAACCTCCTCAACACATCTTCCCTTGAATTAATCACTTCAAATAAGTGCTTTCGGTGGTTCTATCAACCGCTCTCCCACCTTCTCCCTTATCCTTATTTGAACCTTATCACGAGCCATATATCGAATCAAGCAATTTGCAAAACATTGCCCCATGCACCCGCACCAACTCCAACGATTTTCAACAAATCATCATCAGATTTTCCAAGAACACGCCGAAACTCATCCAGCTTATCTTCCAAACCATTACTAATCGTAATCGCCCCATTTGAATATAAGTAGTGAGAAACCAAGAATCGAGATGTGGAATGTCACAAGCCATCTTTTCATCTATAAATAAGGTCGACCACCCACTGTGTTCTTCATTTTCTCCAAGATACAAAAAAATTAGGGTCTATAAGTCAAATGGGTTTTCGAAATTTTTAGAGGGGTTTTGCTATTCAAAGTCTAGAGAGCATAAATCAAGTTTCAATTTACCAAATTTCATTCCAAATTCGTACCAATTGAGGTTCTTAGTGTTGTTTTGATTTGGATGAATATGGAAAAAATAAAGTATGTGGAAGAGTACGTGGAAGAGTATTGACCACAAACTATATAAAGGGTAGATGAAATGACATTTTTACCCTCATGTGCAGAGCCGTGAGGGGAGTTCTGATCAACTGCGTCGTTTGGTCAAAGGACGACGGCATAACGTTTGCCACTTAAGGACGAACGGTCTTTTTTTGGTCAAACGAAAGTTTGCGGTCAATAAACCCACAAGGACGGTGTAATTTACTCTATTAAAAATATCAGTTTTAAGTGTAAAAAATTTCTTTTTATGACTTTTTTATTAAAGTGCATCACGAATTTTATCAAAAAAATTTTTTTTGCCCCCTTCTTCTAAAATCCTCGGTCCGCCATTGGTGGTAGTTGTGGTGGTGGTGGTGGCGGCGGTGGGTGGTGGCAGTGGGTGGTGGTGTAGGTGGCGGTGGTGGGTGGAGGTGGTGGTGGTTGTGGTGGTTGGTGGGTGGCGGTGGTGCACCGTTAGTCCTCGGAACCAACGATGCAAATATTTTAACTTACGTTAGAAGATAACGGAGAAATAATTTGCATCGTTAGTCCTTATTGGTGTATGGTGGCTAACTTTATTAACGTAGGGATGTATGGTGGCCAATTTCTTAACAGAGCGATGGTTTTGTGCCAAAAAAAATAAAAATATGTAAATCGAGGCACGAGAAAAACCACATAGATGTATATGATCGCTCTCTTTTTCTCTCTTTTACGTAAGACAATGTAACTAGTCACGTTGAAATTAACTTCAAAAAATTAATCCGTGTCGAAAATGTTATATAGTAAGTTATGATTGACTTTTGGTACTTGTTTTGTAAAAGATCCTAATACAAATCTTTTATTTAATAAAAGAAAATCTTTTTGACATTTTTGGAATTTTTTTTATTTGGCAATAATTGAATTATAATTTTTTTTTAAAAAGCAAAAGTTTAATTAAAAAAACTCTTAACTTTTCTTAATTTGCCCATAAATAACTATACATTTGTTTTTGTTTATTTAAATACCAAAAGCTTAAAATAGACATGTACTCAAAATGTATTAGTTGATATTTTTGACCAAATTGTAAAATCTAATATAAGGCCAATGCTAATGGGCTTGGTCGACCTCCCCCCAACCGAATGCTCAACCGCGTTTCTACCACTAGCCCAACCGAACCTTGATCGGTCAACCCCCAACCTTTGCAATGTTTCGGTTTGACAGGCAACCGAAACAATGGACACTTCTCCCAATATTTTTTGGACGTTGCACTATTTAATGCACTAAAAGAGGAAAAAAAAATGAACAAGAAAGATCTCAGGTTTGTATTATCATTTCACGAATGGATCTTTAAAAAGATCTTACAACAAACTCATCACAGATCCTTAATTGAAAACGAAATAAAAACAAAACCTACCTGAGACCACCTTTTAGAGATCTTGAAGTCGCGTTTTGTTTCATCACAAATAAGGTGGTTCGAACTGATGTAAATAGTAGACATGTAGGAAGAAACGTGGGTTTTTATGGGTGGGTTTTTATTATGATTTGTGTTTGAACAAGAAAGATCTCAGGTATGGAAAAAAAATGAGTGAGGAACACTTGCAGTTGAAGAAGAAAAGTTTGAGGAAGAAGAAATGGAGAGATAAGGTTGTAAATGGGTTTTACTTTTTAGTGTTGAGATGGAGTGGAGAGATAAGTATGGAAATGATTTTTTTTTAAATGGGAGATAAGCATTGGAGAGATACTCAATAAATGTGAATTTTTATTTTTGATCAAAATTATAACCAACAAATGTAAATTTTATTGCTTAATTTTGGTTTAGACATATTTAAAATTATTTTTGAATTGTTATGTTTTTAATTATGAATAAAATTTTAGTTTAAAAAAAAAAAAAAAAGTCGATTATCATTGCGGTTACTCATTTGCAAGTTATGGTTAGGTGTAGTGTCTTTGGAAAGGCGATGTGGCAGGTGTATGCAAATATTGTGGTTGCCATTAGCATTGACCTAACTACTCTTTTCTTTTTAACCCACGTCATTTTTTTTTTCTTTCTCAGCTCAGACACTCTTCTTTTCCCCACTGATCAAACACAACCACACAACCGTACAACGACCCCCCAAAAAATACTTAACTACGTCGTTTGTTTTTTATTAACAAAGTAATGGTATAATGGAGCTACTAATATAACCTTTAATATGTAGTTTTGTTTCATCTAAGAGATATATATTTTTTTTTAGAATGTTTAACCAATGCCCTAAGGGCATTGGTCTAGATTTGTCATTTTGTGGTTTTTAGTTACACAAATGGTCCTTATAGTTGACACATAATTACATATTTGGATGGAGGACCCACATGAATAGTTATAATAAACCACAAAATGACAAATATTAACCAATGCCCTTAGGGCATTGGTTAGACATTCCCATTTTTTTTAACTTAAAACACTAGGTGGTCGCTTGGTAGCTATATTAGCTGAGTTATTATTGGTATAATCTAAAATTAAGCTTTCAGCACATCTGCTAAAACAATTATACACACACAAAAATAATAATAATAAAATAAAAAAATGTATATAACAACGATTTTTCACTCGCTCTGTTGCGGGGTGCAAGGTTAATCTAGAGACTATTCGTCTAATCGCACATAACGATAGGAACAACTTTTGCAATTGTTTGAGATACGTTTCTGCAACGCAAGAAAACTGGAGGATATGTATGTAATATTCCTTTGCACTAACAGTCCCTGGATATAATGCAAGGACTATTTCTGCAATCGCATGTAAACAACAAGACGTTGCAGGGACATTTTTGCAACGTATTTACATTTAGAGAGATATTACTGCCTTTTGTCCTCCGACTCTATTAATCAATTAACACTAAAAGCCTCGTCGTTTTTGTTAGTATTTAAAATAAAAATATATTTCATGCAATTAGCTTTAAACTCATAGTATCCACTATCCACCATTAACATACAATTAAAAATTGAAGGTAAAACATTAAAACATAATTAAAATTATGTATGAGCACTATGTAATAACTTTTTAATTCAAAATATTAAATATCAAAACATAATTAAAATTTTATGTCAAAATATTGTACGTACACAAGCATTATAACTAGTATAATATATAACCAATATTATTTGGGGGCATTTACATATATCCCCACATACACACCCATATTTACATATTTCCCACGGTCTTTACTTGAGGCTTATGCATTAAATGCATAAAAAACTTGTATTTAAGGAAATATCTATACTATATAAAATGGAAAAATGGTCAAAGTGGAAAAAGTGAAAAATGTTGAAAGTTGAATGTTGAAAACATGAATTGATGGAGAGAAATAAATAATATAATTAATACTCTTATTAAAACATCCCATTACCTAAAAGTACAATAATTTATTCACATTGTACACCCAATTAAAAACACATCTACCAAATTAAAACAATCAATTGAAACCCAATGCGGGTTGACCCGTTGAAACCGATCTGGGTTGACGGGGCAACTTCAAACGGTGACGGTTTAATTTGACATTTTTGACCCAACCTATCGGTTTGATTCGGTTTAAATCGACTTTTTTTATCGGAGCAGTTCAAGGTTGAACCACCGGAAATCGGGTTTCAAATTTGACAAAATTATATGAGAAATGATGAAGTAGTTGTGGAACCGTGACAATTTTTTTTAAATGAGAGACCAAGTAATTGTAGTTTTGGTTTATTTTGCTTTGACACATGTAATTTATTTTAAAAAATGTTGCTCTTACACCATTTAAGGGACTAGCATATATGAATAGTCGTTTAAAAGTTAATATATATTGTATAGCCTTTGTCAGGTGTCAATAATGTTATGTAAGTTTATTAAAATCACAAAAATAAATAGTATTGTTATCTTTAGCGATAATTATTTGTACCTCAAACAAATAAACTTTGATAAATAAATATTATACAAATTGATAGTACAAAATAATCTTATACGGTGATATCCAATTTGCAAAGTTACAATTTTAAAAGCCACACCCAAATGATAAGCTACGTAAAAAAATAGTTATCAGCCTTTAAATTACCGACAAAAAAGAAAGCGGTCACACATGTTGGCTATACCTATAAACTACAATATAATATTGCAAACTGCATAATACCGTTGCTTTTTGTAATGCTTGAATCTATTATTACTAAAAATCTTAATAACTTAAAACAATCCTATTAGAAAATATACTCACACACTTAGATCAACTCCACATAATTTTTTAAAATATATATTTTCTTATGCTATCAACGCATCGAATTGTAGTTATTAAACGATTCTCTAATGCTACAAATACAGTTTGTTGAAAGAAACATGGATGCGTCGGACTTTTGAAAAACTGACATCGGCTGCCCGGGTAGCCGTCTAGTGTAAATATATGTGTGTATGTGGGGATATATGAAAATCCCCCTATTATTTGGAATGAACTTTCAATTGGATCCACAAACATAAGTAACCAAAAAGATCACTAGTTTTACTGGAGTGAACTTTTAATGGGAATGATTTTTTTGTCAAAATTATAGAAGCATTCTGGAAAGCTTTTACTAGGTTTACTCAAAAATAATATAGAATATTATACACATGATATAGGTTAGTATAACTAATGAGTTGCCTGAATTAGCATAGCATACATTAAATCATTTTTCTATTGTGCCTTGTAAAGCCTTCGAATTAGTACAAAATATTTCTTTTGTTTACTTGCTTTTTCCTTAAATTTTCATTTGTCATCTAGCTTATGAAGTGTTGGAATCAAGGCTAACATAACTGACACCAAAATCGCACAATAAGCTTGTAGAAACAAGTTCTTGACAACAGGGGTGGAGCCATGATTTCAAGTTAAGAGGGGGGGGGGGGATAGAAAATGTTAGAAGGATAACAATAATTCAAACCAATATAAGCATGAAAAATAAAATGAAGAGTCAAATGTCTAAAAAAAATAAAAATTGTTTTACACTAATATAAAGCCTTAATCAATCTTGGTAAGAATTTCAATGATCGTTGGCAACGTAGCGGGTAGCACTTGGCCCTAATCCTTTGTCTCACGAACTAACATGCAAATAAAAAAAATATTCAAGATATTAAAACACAAACTTTATGTTAATTATAACTAAGAAATTACAGGGAAAAAAAAAGTAACAATACCTTGCGTTTTTTCATTTGAACAAGTCTTTGTGTTTTGGAGTAACGATCATCAATTATGCTATTAGTACAAAGAGTACGAACAATCTCTCTTTCAACACTAAGAATCAAGCTACTTTTAAGAAAGCCATCACTCATTGTATTACGACGTCTTGTATTAACAAGTTTCATTTTTGAAAAGGCTTTTTCAAATGTTAGGTTGAAACAGGAAGAGTTAATATAACACGAATCAATTTTTCAATAAGAGGATAAGTTTCCGACTTCTTAGTTTCTTGCAATCCTTTGCACAGCTTTGACAATGATGTAACATTATTCAGTTTTGGATCATTATGTGGCTCATAATATTGCAACTCAAGTTTTAACTCAATCTTATCTTGTTCGGTACTTTGTCACCAGTTTACATATATCATCACTTAAAGATTTCCTTGGATCCAACGCAGCACTAAGACGAAGAAGCTCTGAAATAGAATCACCAAATCTATCATTTAGCTCTTGCAACTGACTATCGATAGCAACAATAAACATGTCAACCCGATAATGATGCTCGACTGTCACATCATCTTTCTTGTGACGTGACTGAATTATATCTTTGTAAGTCGCATTCATATTGAGAACAAGAATGCTATATTTACCACAAAAACTAACAACTTTATCTAGAAGTGATTCCCACCCATCATCCCTTAGTTCTTGAATTAATGTCTTCGTAGTGGAAACCAAAGTTAATGCATTAACCACAAGTTAACAAATTGAAATCATCACAACGACTATAACAGTGGTGGAACACGACATCGATTTGACATGTTACGAGTCTTCAGGTTTTCTTTATGATAGTGCTTTGGATGTTTGGGAGGCTCATATGGTTAATGGAATATATGTTACATGCTACGAGCCGAGGGATTTCCTTCGTATTCGTGATCAAGATGCTACAAAGGTTCGTGTGGTTAGCAATGTCGATGTTACATGCATCGAACCAAGGGGATGTCGTTTTCTTCGTAATCGCAATCAAGATGCTAAACAGGTGCGCTAAAATTTGTTAGCCCCGGCCTTCCATAATCGGCCAATGCAACAAATTAACTAGCAAATTTAAATAGCATTAAAGATTAAAGTCATATTAAAGTTGTTCCATCACAATGCTTGAATTTAAATAAACATACGTATCATATTAACATAAGTATTTATTCAACGTTTGCATACGTAAAGTTCACATTAATCAATTTTCAAACATATATGTTTAGTAAATGTTTACGCTATGATTAAAAAGTCGTTATACAATAAAAGCAATGCAATAATAAAATCAATACATGTGCAATTATTTAATATTTTGCTAAAAATCTTCATGTTATACACAGTTCGGTTCGGTTAACTGCGGATATCTAAAAATAAAAACCGAAACCGAATTTGAAATTGAAAAGCAGTTTATTTCTGATAAGCAATTTATTTCGGTTCCGTGTTTTTTCGGTTTCGATTGGTTATTTCGAATGTCGTTTCGGGTTTTTTAAACACCCCTAGTAAATGGCTTGTTACTTACAATGGGATATAAATGGACTTTAAATTTCAGGCCATTATCTGTTACATTTGACCAGTATGTAAATGGACTTGAAAAGTGGTTTAATTTCCAAGCATTGTTACGCCTACATTTGAAATTGAAAAGTGTTTCAAAAGTAATTTGTAAGCCTTCCAGTAAGATGTTGAATCTGAATTTTTATGTCTTGTATTAATAGCAAGTCCCAAATGTATTATAAAGTAGTATAGATAATTTTATTATGTTATAACTAACTCATATAAGAGATCACAAATTTTAAAATAAGTCGAAAAATTGAACTTATAAACTATAAACGAAAAAGAAGTAAACTCATAAACCCTTAAATAATTAAATAAACACCCCTTTTAAGTGTTTGGGAGGGGTTGTTCCTTTAGTTGTGTCACTTTTCAGACGTTTCCTATTCTATTTGGGTGTATTAATTTTCGGCAAACTTAAATTTGGATCCACAATTTGTGGTAACAAGGATTGCTACGATGCCGCCGCGTTGCGGCGGGGCATTTTATATTTATCGATATAGCTGGTCAGCGTTAAATTGTAGGATAACATGATTTACCTCTTTCGGAAGGTCGTCAGTTGAATGTTGGGACGACTTAACCATTGGCTCGATATTCATGACCCTGTCATTATGGAATGACCATATAATTATCTTTGTATTTCGACCATTTGTTTCGTAATAAACCTGTTCCATTGCAATCAACATAAAAGTCATAACGTCAAGATGCATGACTCATAAGTTATTTTTGATGTTGTATATGGGTTTTGATATATTTATGAAACTTATCGGGGACTCACGATGTTATCTGTATTTGTTATTGTTTTATTCTTTATGTGTTATGGGTTTTGATATTTTTTTAAAGTTATCGGGGGCTCACGATGGTATTCCACAATCAACATTAATCCTACAAAGTAAATATTTTACAAACTCAAATTTTATAAAAAGACACAACAATCAGTGATGATGCCACCTCAAATGGCTTTTAGGATCCTACTCGAGTAACTCACAACAGTTTAAAGTTCTTTCGATAGTGTGTTAAGAGATCTAAACTTTTCAATTGCCTAGGAACGTATCATAGTTTATTCTATACTATACCTTCTACCATCTCTTCTGCCATGACGGTTAGGTGTTGAAAGAAGGAATACGACAAAATCAAGTAGTGCGACGCCATGTTTATCAGCTAGTGCGATGCCATGTTTATCAGCTAGTGCGATCGTAACTGCAATAACAATGCAAAAAGGTGTAATTTGAGACGGGTTATAATAAGCAAAAACGAACCTCCTTTTTACTTATTATAACCCGTTGCTACTCGAAACCAAAGTTTCCTTGATTGCTACTCGAAACCAAAGTTTTGATTCTGATTATATCATTATCCAATGGATTTTCATCCACAAATAATTCAACCTACAACAGATAAAAAGTCATAGGAAGTTTATATTGTTCTTAACAAAGTCAAATAAATCAAGGTCTTTGGTTAAGACGGACAATGCGGTCCATGTTGATGTAAACGCGCAAAGATTCATTCCACCATTCGACACCTCTAAACACGAATGTAGTAAGTTTCTTACATATCTTAAAGATTTCTTACCAGTGAAAAATGAAACATGAATCAACCAAATTCACAAACCCCCTTTTTGCACCATCTCCCTCTGGAACCCATGTTCTGGGACACCACCCATTGTCTGTAACAAATTCTCCATTACATGGCTATGTATGTCGTCATTTTGCATCAACGCCAGTATGCTATTAATGTCAATAGGGTTGTTATTCCGCTCATTCTGCAACCTACTATGAAATAAGCGCTTTGAAAAAATTACCTGGTAAACCGTAAATCTAATTTCGTCAGCATTATCGATTTGAAGTTATCTTATACGACATGCATGCATTATCATATATTCACTTGCATGGTAGGTAAAAATTAGAAATACCTCGGTGCTCCAATTCCTACTTGACCCTACGGTTGCATGCCATTTGAAGCTCAAGTTCCGATATGCTAGGCCTTCTCCTGCTTATGCGTAATCCCTTAATCAACAAAATAAAAATGAGAAATAACCTTGATTCCAATGGAATCCGTACCGAACTAAACAATTAGATAATACCGGTTCTTATACAAATTGATTCCAATGGAATCCGGACCAAAGCTAAACAAATTGATGTTCGATCAACTTCACTAAACAAAAATTGGATAATACTCAAATTGTTCGAACTAATAATGCTCACATTATTACTACTGTTGTGGAAGTAACCATTTTCATACACCAAGTGTGACACTTGCTTCTGCAGTCGTTCATTTTCTTCCATCAGGAGCTTGTTCCCTTTCAAATGAAAGAGGTGTAAAAAGCATGAACCAAAACACGTGAAGACTCTCTTCTCTGTTTCTCTCTACATCTATATAACAAAACATGAACCGAAAACAAATCCCATCAGAAATATTCACAAAATACCACGGCCTAAAAGTTCCCTTTCAAATGAAAGAGGTGTTGGAAGTGGGGGTGAATCGTTTCGTTAAAATCTTTAGATCTTTAGTATCAAATCGCATAGGCTTGTTATAATATGACAGTACCAATTATTGTTTGTGACTAATATAAAGTATGGTAAACCAAGTTGTCACACAATCATGAACATCAAACCACATCACAAACAATAGTATAGTGCAAGTATAAAAGTAAAGAGATAAAGAAAGGAAAGTGCAAACCGAACCGCGGATTTATAGTGGTTCGGTCCGGATCTCCTTTCGCCCTACTCCACTCCTCGAGTACCCAACTCGATAGTTACTTCACTAAATCAACAAGCTCCCTTCTCGGCGGAGAAAACCTTACAATAAGCTTACACTTTTTCGGTACAAAGCTAAATAGGGTTCTAGTTCAGGTAGAACCAACCTAACATCGCCTATACAATATTTCGACACTAAGCTAGATGTCGAGGTTCTTTCAAGGGTACAACCACTACCAATATGTTTTATGGCCCAACATAATAAACCTTGTGTTTTATGGCACAAACACATAAACCATCTAATCTAGTTTGGTGAAAGTGTTGTTATGATGCAATGATGTTTACACTAATGATCCATGACACAAATGTCTAATGGATATGAATAACTACTTCTAAATGAACTTCCATTGATAGGAAGCCTTCATGATGAAGATCACAAGTTCCTTAAACTTCTTGTGATAGATCTTCAACTTGTGGTAAGTGGGGATGGCTAAATCTTCAAACTTTCCTTGGTTGATCAAAGAGTATGCTTACAACAAAGATGAATGTTAGAAGCATTATGATCATGATCATTAGGGTGTTTAATGTATGTTATTACATTGTTAATGATTGATCTAAATGTATGCAAGAAGGTGGAGAAGATGTGATTTGAAGTGGTGAAGAAATGGGAAAACAATGGGCTTATTTATAGCCAAAGTGACGAGGGCGTCGGACCAAGAAGCCAAAGGGTTCCGCCATAGAATTCCGTGGGTTGGTGCACGCTTCTAAAATCTTTCTTCAAATCTTTCCATGATATTACCAAATCTTACTAAGATCACATTTGATATATTGATGTGTCTAACCAAAATATTTAAGAGATCTTCCAAGGATTTCAAAGATGATGCATGACATGATGTAACATGTATTTCCATTTTAGATTAAAAGGTTTATCAAGGTAAACTTGTAAAATGTATTATGTAACTAGTTAATAAAATGTCTAGTTACCTTTTGAAATACTTGTGAATGCAAAATGTAAAATGAGGTTGGAAATAGAATGGTTAACCTATTAAAATACTTAGTGACTCTAAATGTATTTTAAACATTCTAAATGATTTGTTAATGGGTTTGATCATAATACATAACAAACAAACCGAACTGTGTTGTTATTTATCTAGAGGACTTGAGACATCGAGGTGTTGAATGTATGTTGAGACAAAGTGTGATTACAAGTAACATTTTACGTTATGTACAAGTTACATGTTTGTCATCAATCAAAACAAACGAGGTATAGATTAAATATAAATATATTTGCACTAACAATCTCCCCTTTTGATGATGACAAAGATATGTAAAAATAGAAAGTAAAATGTAAAAGTTACTTGTATCCTTACTACCTTACACCTTCCGTTTACACTCTTCTCCCCCTTCCGAAACAAAAGGGCGTGTCCTTGAGTTTAACTTAATTTCTCCCAAAAGGACTTGCATCATCCTAGTGAAGTTAAATCGTCCACTTCAATCCGTCCCTTGTTTGGTAGCGGATCCATGGATCAAATAAAGAGGCTTAACCTACATCAAGGTTAGTTCTATGCAACAAAATTTATGAGAAATATATGAAAGGAAAATCATAGCAATGTTAGCCTATTTTCTCCACTTTTATCGAAGCACAAATGCTTGTTGAAAAGTGAGAATGATGCTAAATCGTGCATGCTCCCCGCCGGTTGCTCCCCTTGTTTGAGGTGTGGGGGTATGATTAAAACCTACAAAACAATTATTAGTGCAAAACTATATTCGTCATTGGACGAGTAAGTGATATACACAAAGTGTGTATAAGATGCATTGATAAATTCTTGGCGGAGCTCCCTTGCTCTAGGGCGGCAAGATGAACCTTCAAAATAAATATTAGTATAATAGAAGCTTTGTCTTTAGACAAATATGTCATATACAACCAAGTGTATAGGCGATGCAATATGAGTGCTTAAAGGATATTCCTCCTTGTTCTAGGATGTCAAGAAGCACCTAAAATAAGAAAAATAATTGATGCAAACTTCATCCTTAGATGAGTAAGTTATATACAATCGAGTGTATATGGTGATGAACCTACAATGAAAAACATTAGTGCAATATATTTCATCTTTTTTCAAAAAGAAAAATAAGATGTATATATGTGATAAATGATATAATCAAAGATCTCATGAAGTGTAGTCTCCTAATTACAATCATAAGAAAAGTGAGAATATAATATGATAAAAGCCTACAAAATAGTTCCTAGAAAGAGAAGATGAAGTCTTCCACGGGTGTGCCACTAGTGATTCTAGTGTTGGTGTCGGTTTACTAGTAGGATTCATGTGGTGATGATAGATGACTCGAGATTTACAAAAGTAAGTTTTCGCTAATCCATGGTGGTGATGATTAGTGAAAGTGGTGGGAGGTGGTGGTGGTAGGTTAGGAAGCTATTAAGGTTAGAAACTGTATGTATAAAATATAAAAATATGGACGCATGCAATCCTTTCGTCATGTCAAGTGACCAAAGCTAAGAAGAAAAAAAATATGAATGGACATTGCATTTCAATGATGCATAAGGGTTATGATTTGAATGATTTATTGATGCTAACAACCTATTGTTTTGAGCAAGTTCTCATATGCTTCAACCCAAGAGTAATCAATAATGTGTTCTATCTAAGAATATATAAAAGTGATAACATGAAGATAAATTCGTTCATTGATTGACACGAATTATAAAAATGACCTATTCTAGGTGACAATGGGAAGGGTAGTATTAGCATGGTTTTGACCGACATGGATGATTATCACTTTGAAAAGAAGTGAAGAAAATATGGAAAATACTAATAATAATAATAATGAGTACCTATAGGGATGAGATATAAGTGAGAGTTGGATGGACCAACGTGTTGGAAATGGCTATTTTGATTAATATATTGTTTGCACTAACAATGACATGCATGATATATGTCAGCGAGAAAAGGATAAAATCCTATGATGGTGTTCTAGATAGTGAAGTTGTAAGGTGCTAGTTTTAAGGAAAATCCTAGATTAGTTGATTGTGGAGATGAAGAAGTTTGTAAAACACATGATGTGTTTTTCACTTGATGAGGTATTGGTGAAAACTTGTGATATAAGGTTAAAAAGGTTGAACTAGTTGTGGTTTAAGTGAACGGTTTTAGCTAAGTGGTGTTTACCTATGTGTTGGTATTTTAGAGTCTAAGAGACATAAATTTTGACAAAAGACAATTATGTGAATGGATTTCTCTCCCCACTTGGTGGTGGATCCTAACATAATGTGCAATGTATCAAATAAGGAATGACAACAAAGTGTTTAGGAGGTTATTAGGGTTAACGAAAGAGGTGAGCTTAGTAATGTTTTTCTGGATGATGGTTAGCATACAATGAGCTTCATCCTTAAAGTCACGTACTTCTTCTCGATTAATACGAGATGATGGTATGATGAGGCATGTGGTTTCCTAATAGGAAGTGAAGAGGATTAGAGTATTGTTATAACTAAATAATGATGGAGATGATTTTTGGAAAGCGGAAGCTTAAATTGAGATTTGGAAAGAGGTCGGTTGAAAGACAAAAATGCAAAGCCAACCCTCTAGAACTTAATTCTATATGCTTTTAAACTATATGCAAGTGTAGGGGTCCCATAAAGCATAGTACTAATCTCACGTAGCAATAAAGGGGATTATGCAAAATGAGCATATAAAAGTTAAAACCAATTGAGATAACAAATAATTTGTTATCAACCTACAAAACAAATTTGTTAGTGACAAAAGATGTTAACATGATAGAAATCAAATGATAACATATTATATAAGCAAAACAACACATTGCACTTAGTAGACAAGAAATCACCATACAAGATAGCATCAAGACAATCATATTATGCAAGAATACAACTTTATTCAAGACATTTCATTTTGAGATTGTTTTGTCGTTAGACTTAGACATATAAGCATACTTAGCTTATAAATTAACACAACAATCTATGTGATTAATTTGTAAGATAAAAAGGCTTCTAAAAGTTTGTCATACCAAAAGCACTTTGACATATTATATGTGCTGCGTAGCAAACAAATAGTGTGACAAGAAGAAACAAAAGATGAAAGATTCATCCAAGCCATGTTTAAGACATAACAATTTGGAGCATGTATCATTTAGATCGTACTACACATAGATATAATGAATGCCAACTAATAGCTTTCAAACACAAATATATCAAAATTATCACATATCAAAATGACATATTATGAGTTCATAAGTAACATGTTAATCATGCTAAGGATAATTCAAAAGTAAGTATCATGCAAATAAAGTTTAGTTTTAAACGTTTAGTAGCATGAAACAAGGATACAAGCATTATAAAAAAACCGTACTAAGGTTTACACATTTGACTAGTTATCAAACACTAAGATAATGTCAAATCAACTTATCGTATCAAACAAGAACATGTAATCAACACATGTAAGTGCAATGCAGTGGTTTTACTAAGTTTTATACATTTGACTAGTTATCAAACACTAAGATAATGTCAAATCAACTTATCATATCAAACAAGAACATGTAATCAACACATGTAAGTGCAATGCAAGTGGTTTTAAAAGAAAAGTCATATATACTACTTGATTAGTATTCTAAAGAGCAAACTATCAATGTTTTTACACTTACTTTAGGCAAGTATAGGAATACAGATTTTTCAAGTTGGAGAATGAATATGAGACTATTACTGATTGCTCAATTAAGGCTAAACCGACCATTTTACGGGTGATTCCACATACCCAACTTCTCTCCAGGAAGCAATTCAACCATTAGGTCAAATTGAGTTTCTAGTGCAATAGGTTCTCCGGTAGTCATTCTCATGTTAGAAAGATGGGAACTCCTACTTTTGCATATTAAAGTGCATAAAAGATGATAGTTTACCAATACTTGGCTTAATGTGACTTAACTAATATGCAATATAACTAAGGTGATGAAGGCGTCATGTTATACACATGAATTTTAACAATGGTGTGTTTGATAAACAATGTGTTTTAATCTTGTGTTTAGAATCTAAGGTTGTTCAAATTACAAAGCTAATTGTATGATCTAATGGATGACATCTTTTATGTTGAAGTGTATACTTTAAAAGTGATTGATTATCTAAGACTAGGGAATGGAATATGTTAAATTAAGAATGTTCTCAAGAAAGTTCTTTGGAACTTTATTTGACAAGAATCTAAATAAGGTTACTAACTTCAATAGATCATGTGTATGTTCTAGAGATGTGTAGTTTTAACCTTGGATGTGCACAAGGTTTGAGCAAGGTTAGGTTATGATGTACGCTTGAAAGGAAATGAATACAAATAGTATCTTTCAACAAATGAGATTATTGCATGGGATAAAGTTATCATGCTTATGAAAATAAGTATGACAAGATGAATGGGATATGCTAGTTCATAGAACTTGTGGATGTTCGTTTCAAGATCATTTAGCCAATGAGGTGTAATGAAATCTCTTGTAGCATAACCATATATATGCATAAGGAGAGAATGATGCATAGGATATACAATATCCTTTTAACAAGATGAATACTTAGCATGATTTCTTAGGCATAATGTTTTCAAAACATCATGTTTTCCTAAATGAAGATATGAAGCCAAAGTGTTTGAATTAGATAGTCCCATCTAAATAAACTTGGTCTCAAGATTATATTCACTAGATGATGACAAGAGAAATTCACTCGAGTTTCTTATGTATACTCCTCAAGAGTCATTGTTGCTTGGGATGATGTTGCTTTGAGATTGCATTTTAACATATGTTGTTAAAATGTTGATTTGAGGTTTAATGAAATTTATGCAGAAGTTTAATGACAAAGTATTACTAATACTTTGATAATTTGTGAAGGTAGTACTACTTATACCTAGTGGAAATTGACAACAATTACCAAGAGCACCATGCTTATTTGATAGTTGAGGTTCTAGCCATAATGAATTATCTAAGTCCTTATATGTGGGAAGGAATGTTTGAGTTTGTTCAAGCGTGCATTTGATTCAGTACAAGTGTTGGACACAAGGGCTTTTTGAGCAATACACTCAACAAATTCAAATGATGGTAAGGATGGTGGATTGGTTGATCTAGGTGGTAGGTTTTCTAGTGTGTCTAAATAAGGATGTGGTGATGTAGGGGTTTGTTGTGCTATGTGAATACTTAGGTTGATTGTCCATAGATGTTGAACATAAAAGTACGGATACTAATTCTTATGGTTCATTGGTTGCTACAACTAGTGGGTGAAGTGCTTGAAGTTTTGGTTATGTCTATGAAGCTTAGGGTTTGAGGTATAGGTTCACCTTGAAAGGGCACGTTTGATTTAAAGGATGCTCTTGGAAGTTCATGAGCAATATGCTTAATGGTGCCAAAAGATGGAAGAGGGATAGTAGGTGTCAAAGAGGGATAAGTGGCACAATGGGTTGTTTGTTTTGGATAAGTGTTTCAACATGTGTTGTTAAAATACTTGGGTGTTGATTTTAGGATATGACTTTTAATGACTACAATCGTAAGTCGCATATACTTGAATATTTAGGATGAAATACTTAAGTTGTCAATCCTAATTTGTTGAGATTATAAAGCTTAGATTGAACTCAAGGATAACAAGACTTGATAGTATGTCTTTAACATGTGCAGTGAGTTATGACTCTATGTAAATACTTATAGTCTTGAAGGATGACACATTATTTTCATGTTAACCAAGTGAGGCAATACATGTAGATACAAAACAATATCTATAGTCATATGATAGACTTGTGTATGATATCTTTGCAAATAATGAGTCCAGATTTGTTAGTCTCGGTAAGTCATCTAAGTCATCCCAAGCGGGTGAGGAGATGTTGGTGGTGTTGCACAAGTTTGATAGAACTTTGGAGACTTTGGTAGTGAAGTGTTTGGATGTTTTGAAGTAGTGTAATGGTGGGTGATTTGGGTGGTGGAGTTGGAGTACTTAAGTTTAGAAAGTTCACATCTTGAATGGGTGATGAGATGTTGAGGGGTAATGAGTCTAAGGATGAAGAGTTCAAGTTAATGAAGCAACAAGATCGAATGCTAATCCTAGTGGTTTTCTTAAGTGTCTTATTTGAGGTTAAGGATTTAGTCATTTTGACTTTGCTTAGAAATGCTAAGCAAGGAAAAGTAGGTGAAGGTGTGAAAATGACAGAATGTGTCGATTTATGGAACTAAGGATTGCATTGATGTTAATTCATTCAAAGATAGTAGTTTCTAATGAGATGGAAGTGTCTAAGATCATGTCAAACATCCTAAGTTAATTCATTGAGGATGTGTTGAGTGAGATATGAAAGATATGCATTAACAACTATCCTAGAAACAAAATTTGGTAATATAGATTGCGAGATTTAGTAAAATTAAACAACTTACCTGTAGATCCGGCACCAATTTTTTACGGTAGGAACCCTTAATGGTGCGCTGGTCCTATGCAGAGCGGCGGTACCAAAATGCATAATGACGGTACCAAATTTTTGGTGCCGTCTAATCGTGAGACACGAGAAAACTTCTGAGACCCATTTTTAGGTGTGGGAGTTTCTTTTGATTTGCTTAAAACATGTGACATTAATCATTTCTAGTTAGGAAAAGTCAATAAAACATATACAAACATAGTGGAGCATAGACTTTGACCAAGGGCTAACGATTTTCACATAAAAGTGAAAATGGGTAAAATTGATAACACCGTGTGTTATCCCCATGCATGAACCGGTTAGCATACATCAATGTTTTAAGTTAGTTTATCATCCTATGAAGTGAAAACATATAAATTACATCATACAACATTGTTTTTGTCCTTGTACCAAACACTCTCTTAAAACCTTCATTTTCAAAGTACTTGACTAATTTACTTAGTACTTATTGCTAAGTGAGTTATGACATTTCATAAGTTATCTTGAGATGTTAGTATAACATATGCAAATGAAGTGATCTAATTCTACAAGCGATGGTAAAACAATTTTCCAACTTAGTGCACAAAATCTATCAAATAACCTATTGTGCATAAACAAGAAATCGTCAAACAAGCGAATAAATAACATGGCAAGATTGACACTTATATTATGCAAACAAACAAGTGTAAACAACAATTTGAAAATAAGCAAGCAACATATATGCAAACAACATAAACAAGTGGTCATTTAGCATAGCATAACAAGAAAGAACTTTTAGTCATTTTAGTTTAAATATGGCGATGTATACCAAGTTTGATTAGTTTCCTTTAAACATATTACCAAATTATTTAGTTTTTTAGTTAATGAAATATTTAGTTGTATCAAAGTTCTAAGAATACCAACTTAAATTGTTTGAT
The DNA here is from genome assembly GCA_910596185.1 of Chrysanthemum makinoi. Classification (NCBI taxonomy): domain Eukaryota; kingdom Viridiplantae; phylum Streptophyta; class Magnoliopsida; order Asterales; family Asteraceae; genus Chrysanthemum; species Chrysanthemum makinoi. Next base: position 293,412,200 of record OU343217.1, on the reverse strand, counting down.
TCAAAATTTGAGTTTATGTTAAAGCGAAACTTAATATTTTAGAACATACTGTAGTATTTGGTCTATTTCCTTATTTAAAAATTAGACTCAGGCCATGAGTATTTTTTAAATGAAATAAGACTCAATTCCTTTAAAA
>OU343217.1:293208969-293411964 GCA_910596185.1 Chrysanthemum makinoi | reverse complement strand
GTTTTTTGGGCACGCTCATCTTTACCCATTGTTTTGGGTTGAAAACATGGGTTATGGGTTATGGTTTTGAGTACCCACCAAGGTACAATGTATCTAGACTTATGGGTATGGGTCAATACCATGGGTCATGGATAATATCCATATATGACTTATGTTTACTTAAGTGTTTTATAAACTATTTAACTAAACATGTTTAATGGTTTGTTAGGGGTTTGATCATAATGCAACATAACAAACATGTACGAACCTTTGTTGTAGCATACAAGGACTTGAGTCGTCGAGAGGTGTTGAGAGTATGTTGAGACAAGATATATATACAAGTAACTTATACATTTTACGTTATGTATTACAAGTTACATGTTTGTCATCATCAAAACAAATGAGAATATATAGATTAAATATCGTAATATTTGCACTAACAATCCCGATTTTATGGTGGTGTGAAACCGGTTAATTGAAACGGTGGATCCGGTGAGAAATTCAAGTTCGGGGAATTTTGGGGAAGTCGGGATCGTCGGGTTTTTGAGTTGGGAGTTTTTCTTTGTGACATGATGAATATTGAAGAGAAGTTGTTTGAATTGTGTGTTTAAAAATGTGTTTGAGGTTGGTATTTATAATGTTGTAAAAGTGGTAAAGTTTTGGAAAAAAGGGGTAAAGATTTAGCTTGTACACTCGGTTGTGTGCTCAACCGAGTTGTGTTTCCCTCTCTCCCCAACCGACGCCAACCGAATCCTAAACACCGGCTCAACCTTGCTTGACCGAAGCCTCCAACCAACAGCAACCGGCTCCATTGTGAGCAGCCTTATATGAGCTGTATAAGATTGTATACAGGGAATTTTTCTCAATGTTTTTATAATGTATGGCGCCATGTTTCTCCACTTAGTCAGTCTGCTTTATTTTCCCGGCTTGACGTCTTGTTTTTGCTCGTAAACCACTTGTGAAAAGTATTGTGGGTGTATGAGACCAACCCTGCTTCCCATTCCGTCCCAACCACCCAATCTGTCAACAGTTATGACACCTACACAAGACCAAGATTTTAGTAGCTATGAAGCAAATGCTCAATTGTCATCATGTATCAGCATCAATCCCATCGTTAGTGTAAAACATAAACAAAATCACAAACTTGAACATCGTAAATAAACACGCTTACACACATACATGTAAAATTAAACACACCTTAGCTACCGCGATCACCCGTAGCCACACAAACCTTGAAATGAAAACCCACGAAGCCACACCTTCAACACCTCTCCATGACCAACATAACTTAAAACTCGAAGACTTCAACCATTCGATAATGAACTCGTGAAATACAAGCACCATCCATTCCTTATACATGATCACTCACTTTTGTAAAAAAAGAGCTTTAAGTAACTCTATCAGCTAGTAAACCCACAACAAACGCGACCTCCGATAATATGCGTTAGACATGCAAATATGTTTACTTACACCTCATGGCACTTCATATGTGCGGATTGAGCTCCTTTCATTGCTTAACAGCCAATAGAACATCATAAACCTAGTGCACTTAAAACATCATAACATACATTAATTAGTGTAATCCTAGTCCAACTCGTCCAACTATTAGTTATCTATCAGGTTATGTTTAATGTGTAATCCTAGTTATAGTACAACGCGTATAGGTTAGTCTATATATACCGTGAAGGGTAAGGGTTCTCATTGTATCAAATTGGAGTTTTGAGTGAGTTTCTTCAATAAAGAAAATCTGTGTGTTTAGGCAGAAACTAAACTGTGCGTGTTCTTGTTTCAACTGTGTGTTGTGTGCATCTGCTACTTGACTCTCTGATAAAGAAACGGGGTTTGAGGATGTGGTTGGTAGATTGAAAGCGTATGAAGAAAGAGTGAAACAAGATGATAAAGCAAACGATACTCAAGAAAAGTTGCTTTATGCTAGGACTGAAAATTCCAAAAGGAATAATGACTCAAGTGGAGGAAGAGGGCGTGGTTCATACTCTCGAGGTCGTAGTCATGGTCGTGGTCAAGGACGTGGAAGGGGCAACTATCAAAACCAAGGTCAACATGACTCCTCCAAAAACCGTGAAGATACTAAGCAAAAGGGTAAGAAACAGGAGCAACGAGGTCTCTCACATATTAAGTGTTACCGTTGTGATAAGTACATACACTTTGTTTCAAAATGCCCGGATTGAAACCGAAACCATGAAGTTAACATCAATGAGACACAAGAGAGAGATGTAAATCATGAAGGCACGTTCTTTATGATGAACTTGGTTCAAGAAACGATTTTCATGAATGAAGAAAAGTTTACTCCTCCAAAGATCGAGTCCAATACCGACGAAGATGATGTATGGTACTTTGACAACGGAGCAAGTAATCACATGACACGTAATTACTCCTACTTTTCTGAACTAAATGAATATATTACAGGTCGTGTAAGATTTGGAGACGGTTCGTGTGTGAGTATAAAAGGAAAAGGCTTAATTTTGTTTCAAGGGAAAAACGGGAAACAATTCTCAATTTCCGGTCAATCTCAAACTCAATGTTCATCATATTAGCTCATGCATGGTTTTACATTTCACGTTAAATGCATCAATTCTTATTAAATAAACACTATCGCGTAATTAATTATTTAGAACATTTGATCCGACGCTTCCAAAAATTATCCCGATATATTTTTATATTCATATTAATATTATAAAAATAATATTATGAGTTTACCCAGTGTTTTAAATTTATTTTGTATATAAATTGTTATATTTATATAATTACGACGGTTTTCGTAAAAACTACACGATAATTATTATTTCACTCAAATTTTGCAAGAAATGTATTTTTTTAATTTTTATGACTTCAATATATTTTATTTTGACCCGTTAAAATTTATATTTAGCTAACGCTACCTTACAAGTTCAAATATATACCTAATTACCAAATTATGCTTACAAATATACATCTATCTACACTTAAATACTTAATAAAAATATATATATATATATATCTAGCTAATGCAAACTCACTCTTGTCGACTAACATGGATGAGTCACATAAATTTGCAAAATATCTTACTTTTATATTATATTATACACAAAATAAACACATACAACACAAGTATCACAAAGTGTTTTATATCAAAATTTCTCTTCCTCTCTTCATCACCTAGAACCGGCCATACCATTAGAGACCAAGAAGGATCACCAAAATTTTTCTTGTCAAGTTTATATCAATCTAGTTACACTCTTAGTTAAGGTTTTGAAATAAAAACCTAGGGTGTTAGGATTAACCCTTGTTCATTTAACCTCATCAAGCTACTAGTAAGCATCTCATATTCATGATCATCTTTCATATTTATTTTGTGTTCATCTAATCATATTCAAGAAAACATGCAAGTCATATACTGTTTGTACCATTTTTTTTTATTGATTTTAAGAGTTATATATATTTATGTCATCCTATAATTATTCCTTGTAATATATCACTCTTGGTGATGTCTAGGAACCTATGACACCCTAAGAAGGTATATGGTAGGATTTGAATAGCTTCGGAGTTGCTTTGAATTGGTTAGAATAGGTTTTGCGCGAGAAAAACTCATTTCGACAAGTTTTATTAAGGGTCTGATCTTATTTTCGAATTCTGGAATTCTCGACAGATTATAAAAATTTTTGGGCTAGATATCTGGAAAATACACTTTAAAACGAAAACGTGGCCGCTTGAATGGGTTAAAACGGAGTTATAACGAAGAAGTTATGAATTTTTCTAGTTAAGCGACGAAAACTATAAAATCCAGAAATTTCAGCATGTTATTTTAACTTGTTACGGGTTAAAAATGAGGCTTAAGCGTTATAAATTGTGTCGACTTATCAAAAATATATTAGTATACTTTAATACGAATCTAAGGATGTAGAAAACGGACTTGTAACGATTAAATTACACGCGTTAAACAAAGTTGCCGTAACTTTATTATATAAGCAAATTAATATATTTCTATTAGACACATACTACGGCAACGAAGGACCATGTTGAGGGTCATTTTTAACATGGATGTAGTACTTTTTATAACGAGATGTCTTCTAGTAAAAGTGAGTTCGCCTAGCCTATTTTCCAAAATGTCCAACCATTCGTCAAGCGGAGTTGTAACGAATAAAGTACGGTCACTTAAACTTTGCCGAAAACCACCCTTAAACAATATTATGGACACAAGTACCATACTTTACCTATGTTTTTCTCTATGATCGAGACCTCTACGATAAAAACTTAAATGCTAAAACTTTGAGATGATGATACAAGCTTCTCAAAACCATTGAGTTTGTTTCCTAACACTCGATGTGCACCATTTTACGACTAACTTTTCAAGGCCGTTTAGTCGCTTTCATGAAATTGTCAAATGACATTATTTTACGACGAAAAGTTATAGATTCATAATAAACCACTAAATGATTATCGTAGGATATCATTTTGACGTAAATACTGATAAAGTGTTTTGTAACTTGACAAGAGGTCATAAACATATATTTCGATGATAAACTTTATTTTCCAAAAGGTACAAGTGGTATGGATATCATATGAGTTTGCATGCACGACATTGTTTCATGACTTACATTAGAGCATATCATTCATTATAGGTCGCGGTTAGACTGTTGCGTCTCATTTTTGTGCATCCACTTTGTCATCATAACTATTGCAACAGGTGAGTTCGTAGCCCCACTTTTACTCGTTTAATTGTTTTATAAACTCTTCGGGGGAGATACATGCTCAACTACTTGCTTTTACTTTACATCTATATGAACTTAAATATCTTTTGTTTCACTACTTATGCTAGTAAGTAGATTGTGCCCGAACTAAATTGATCACTATGTTATGAACACTATTAATTGAAACACTTTCCTTGATTTTGAACCTTTCGACATGTATATTTGAGCTCTTTTAAATTGATTCGAACCCTTTAACATATAAGTGAACACTTTGGACTTGATATGAACTTTTTGACATATAGTTAAACTCTTTTAACTTGTACAAGGACCCTTTTGATATATTTTAAACTTGTTTGACGTGATTTTGAACGCTTCGACTATCTTGAAACTTTTGATATTATTCGAGCTCTTTGACTGTTTTGAACTTTTGAACTCGACTTAAATCTTTGAACTTAATTACGAACTTTTGAACGGAACTCTTGAACTTAAATACAAACTTATGACTTGTTTGAACTTATTAAACCGGACGTGTTATGACCTTGACCTAAAGTCTCCCATGTTCGGAGCATCACTATAAAGTCTCCCTTGTTCGGAGCATCACTATAAAGCCTCCCCAGTCCGGAGCAGAATGTCTCCCTATGGGAACGGAGCATTTTCAATCTAAGTCTCCCTTGTTCGGAGCATCACTATAAAGCCTCCCCGGTCCGGAGCAGAATGTCTCCCTATGGGAACGGAGCATTTTCAATCTAAGTCTCCCTTGTTCGGAGCATCACTATAAAGTCTCGCCTTATTGGTGGAGCGTTCTCAATAATTCTCGCCTAGGTGGTCGAGTGACAAAGGAGTCTCCCTTGTTGGAGCAGTGCAAAGTCTCCCATGTTCGGAGCATCCCTGAATTATTATATACGTGGTGCTATATTGTGAACTATTATGACATCGTACACTTAACTATTAGACACGCTATATTTTGTGCAGTGGGTTGTGAACACACAGGTTGCAAGTTTTGTATGGGCGGAACTTGGAACTGAGTGGATTTACAATGCCTTTGCTTTGTGAACTCATTTGACATCGTGTGCTTGAACATAAACTAGACATATTTTGGCAATGGGTTGTGAACACACAGGTTGCAAGTTTTGTATGGGCGGAACTTGGAACTTAGTGGATTTACAATGCCTTTGCTTTGTGGACTATTCTAGATGACCAAAAACTCTGCCTTTGTTGCATGAACGCTCTTTAAAGGCTTTATAATTCAACCAAACTCTATGAACTCACTCAACCATTGTGTTGACACTTTTAGCATGTTTTATCTCAGGTATCTAAGGCATTCACTTCGTGGCATGCATGTGGACTTATCATAGAGTCGCGGATGAAATAGGATTGTCGGCGTCGCACTATATTTTATGCACTTAACTATGGTTTGATTGTAAACAAACTTCGTTTTGATATAGTGGAAATCTTTTGGGACCTAATCTTTGTAAACTCTGATTAATTTTAATGAATCAAGCGATATTTTCAAAAAGACACTTTAGGTCGTTCGATATACACTTGTAACTTTGATGCTATGGCCGGTCCTCCCCAAGGTATTCCATTCGCTGTAAAAAGCAGGTAATTTGGGGGTGTGACCAGTTGGTATTAGTGAGCATGGGTTATAGCAGAGAACTAGGTTGCATCATTGACCCTAGACTATAACTACATCTTCATAGCATCTCATCATATCATTATAAGTGCATGACTCCATATACATGCGAATTTATGAAACTCACAGACCAAACATCATATGAGGCGATTAGTCCAAGCATTGCATAGTTACTCCTAAATTCTATACATAGGATGATCACCTATGTTTAATTCAAGGGCTAGAATCATGCAAATGAAGGGTAGTAGTCTCATGTATGTATGAACAATTTCAAAGTCGAGCCAAATTTTCAAAAGATTTTCTTCAAACCAATTGTTTCCGGTTTGATCCGGGTGGATAGTTCTTGTTTGATGAGTTGCAAAAGATCAAGCTAGAAACAAGTTGTTACCTAAATCGATTTAGCCTAATCTCATGACAGTTCTTGTTTGATGAGTTGTGAGATTAAGTAAAATCGGTTACCTAAAGAATCTTTTGAGGGTTTAAATCGAGAATGTGGAAAACCTGGCCTCATCAAAGCCTGGTCACAAGAGAGCATGTATTTAGGCCGGAAATTCTCCGCGATAGCGAGGAACGTATTTAGTTGAGCGAGGAACATATGCATGAGCATTGACATAATCAGATTAGACCATACCACGAGCATAAACTTTTAGAACGCCTTGTCGAGGTTCGGACCATAGTATTATTAATTGAATCACGGAGGGCGTGATTAGACGACATGGGAAGAATGTCACAATTCTCAATTTCTAGGTCATTTCTCTAAACTCAATATTCATCATATTAGTTCATGCCATGGTTTTACATTTCACGTTAAGCGCATAAATTCTTATGAAAATAAACACTATCGGTAAGTTAATTATTTGAACATTTGATCGGCTTCCAAAAATTACAAAAATTATCGATATATTTTTATATTCATATTAAGATTATAAAAATAATATTATGAGTTTACCAAGTGTTTTAAATTTATTTTGTATATAAATTGTTATATTTATATAATTACGGCGGTTTTCGTAAAAACTACACGATAATTATTATTTCACTCAAATTTTGCAAGAAATGTATTTTTATAATTTTTATGACTTCAATATATTTTATTTTGACACGTTAAAATTTATATTTAGCTAAGCTACCTTACAAGGTTCAAATATATACCTAATTACCAAATTATGCTTACAAATATACACTCTACACACTTAAATACTAATAAAAATATATATATATATATCTAGCTAATGCAAACTCACCCTTGTCGACTAACATGGATGAGTCACATAAATTTGCAAAATATCTTACTCTTATATTATATTATACACAAAATAAACACATACAACACAAAGTATCACAAAGGTGTTTTAGATCAAAATTTCTCTTCCTCTCTTCATCACCTAGAACCGGCCATACCATTAGAGACCAAGAAGGATCACCAAAATTTTTCTTGTCAAGTTTATATCAATCTAGTTACACTCTTAGTTAAGGTTTTGAAATAAAAACCTAGGGTGTTAGGATTAACCCTTGTTCATTTAACCTCATCAAGTTACTAGTAAGTATCTCATATTCATGATCATCATTCATATTTATTTTGTATTCATCTCATCATATTCAAGAAAAACATGCAAGTCATATGATGTTTGTACCATTTTTTTTTATTGATTTTAAGAGTTATATATATTTATATCATCCTATAATTATTCCTTGTAATATATTACTCTTGGTGATGTCTAGGAACCCATGACACCCTAAGAAGGTGTATGGTAGGATTTGAATAGCTTCGGAGTTATTTTGAATTGGTTAGAATAGGTTTTGCGCGAGAAAACTCATTTCGACAAGTTTTATTAAGGGTCTGATCTTATTTTCGAATTCTGGAATTCTCGACAGATTATAAAAATTTTTGGGCTAGATATCTGGAAAATACACTTTAAAAGAAGCGTGGCGGCTTGAATGGGTTAAAAACAGAGTTATAACTTGAAAGAAGTTATGAATTTTCAAGTTAGCGGCGAAAACTATAAAATCCAGAAATTTCAGCATGTTATTTTAACTTGTTACCGGGTAAAAAAATGAGGCTAAGCGTTATAAATTGTGTCGAATTATCAAAAATATATTAGTATACTTAAATACGAATCTAAGGATGTAAGCGTAGAAAGCGGACTTATAGCGATTAAATTACAGCGTTAAACAAAGTTGCCGTAACTTTAGTATATAAGCAAAATTAATATATTTCTATTAGACACATACTAACGGCAAACAAGGACCATGTTGAGGGGTCGTTTTAACATGGATGTAGTACTTTTTATAACGAGATGTCTTCTAGTAAAGTGAGTTAAGCCTAGCCTATTTTCCAAAATGTCCAACCATTAGTCAAGCGGAGTTATAACGAATAAAAGTCGGTCACTTAAACTTTGCCAAAAACCACCCTTAAACAATATTTTGGACACAAGTACCATACTTTACCTATGTTTTTCTCTATGATCGAGACCTCTACGATAAAAACTTAAATGCTAAAACTTTGAGATGATGATACAAGCTTCTCAAAAACGTTGAGTTGTTTCCTAACACTTTCGATGTGCACCATTTCACGACTAACTTTTCAAGGCCGTTTAGTAGCTTTCATGAAATTGTCAAATGACATTATTTTATGACGAAAAGTTATAGATTCATAATAAACCACTAAATGATTATCGTAGGATATCATTTCAAGTAAATCTTGATAAAGTGTTTTGTAACTTGACAAGAGGTCATAAACATATATTTCGACGATAAACTTTATTTTCCAAAAGGTACAAGTGGTATGGATATCATATGAGTTTTGCATGCGACATTGTTTCATGACTTACATTAGCAGCATTCATTCATTATAAGTCGCTGGTTAGGCTGTTGCGTCTCATTTTTGTGCATCCACTTTGTCATCATAACTATTACCAGGTGAGTTAAGTAGCCCCACTTTTACTCGTTTAGTTTTATAAACTCTTCGGGGGAGATACATGCTCAACTACTTGCTTTTACTTTACATCTATATGAACTTAAATATCTTTGTTTTCACTACTTATGCTAGTAAGTAGATTGTGCCCGAACTAAATTGATCATTATGTTATGAACACTATTAATTGAAACACTTTCCTTGATTTTGAACCTTTCGACATGTATATTTGAGCTCTTTTAAATTGATTCGAACCCTTTAACATATAAGTGAACACTTTGGACTTGATATGAACCTTTTGACATATAGTTAAACTCTTTTAACTTGTACAAGGACCCTTTTGATATATTTTAAACTTGTTTGGCGTGATTTTTGAGCGGCCGACTATCTTGAAACTTTTGATATTATTGAGCTCTTTTATTTGTTTTGAACTTTTGAACTCGACTTAAATCTTTGAACTTAATTACGAAACTTTGAGCGGAACTCTTGAACTTAAATACAAACTTATGACTTGTTTGAACTTATTAAATCGGACGTGTTATGACCTTGACCTAAAGTCTCCCATGTTGAACATCAACTATAAAGTCTCCCTTGTTGAACATCACTATAAAAGCCTCCCGGTCCGGGCAGAATGTCTCCCTATGGGAGCGGAGCATTTTCAATCTAAGTCTCCCTTGTTGAACATCACTATAAAAGCCTCCCGGTCCGGGCGGGAATGTCTCTCCCTATGGGAACGGGCATTTTCAATCTAAGTCTCCCTTGTTGAACATCACTATAAAGTCTCGCCTTATTGGTGGGGCGTTCTCAATAATTCTCGCCTAGGTGGTCGAATGACAAAGGAGTCTCCCTTGTTGGAGCAGTGCAAAGTCTCCCATGTTCGGAGCATCCCTGAATTATTATATACGTGGTGCTATATTGTGAACTATTATGACATCGTACACTTAACTATTAGACACGCTATATTTTGTGCAGTGGGTTGTGAATACACAAGTTGCAAGTTTTGTATGAAGGAACTTGGGCCGAAGTGGATTTACAATGCCTTTGCTTTGTGAACTCATTTGACATCGTGTGCTTGAACATAAACTAGACATATTTTGGCAGTGGGTTGTGAACACACAGGTTGCAAGTTTTGTATGGGCGGAACTTGGAACTGAGTGGATTTACAATGCCTTTGCTTTGTGGACTATTCTAGATGACCAAAAACTCTGCCTTTGTTGCATGAACGCTCTTTAAAGGCTTTATAATTCAACCAAACTCTATGAACTCACTCAACCATTGTGTTGACACTTTTAGCATGTTTTATCTCAGGTATCTAAGGCATGCATGTGGACTTATCATAGAGTCGCGGTGTCGACGCGTCTCACCTATATTTTATGCACTTAACTATCGTTTGATTGTAACAAACTCGTTTTGATATATTGGAAATCTTTTGGGACCTAATCTTTGTAAACTCTGATTATTTTAATGAATCAAACGATATTTTCAAAACGACACTTTAGGTCGTTCGATATAACTGTAACTTTGATGATATGACAGTCCTCTTCAAGGTATTCCATTCCGCTGTAAAACAGGTAATTTGGGGGTGTGACAGTGTGGGTCTTCAGTTCTGCACATGAGAGTCGAGAGATGAGATTGAGAGGGAAGGGGGAGGCGGATTTTTAAGTGAGTGGGTAAATGAGTAGGGTTTGTTGTAATTTCAAGGCTTATATATATATTTTAATTTTAACAGGTCCTAACAGGTCTTAACAGGTCTGACCTGTTAAGACCTGTTAAGTCTTAACAGGTCAGAAGTTAACAGGTCTTAACATGTCAGACCTGTTAAGACACGAAACCTGTTAAAGGTCAAACACGAACCTGTTAAGACCAGGTCGTGTCGTGTCGTGTTAACAGGTTTCGTGTCAAAATTGCCAGCCTTACTCACAGTATTAGACAGGCTCCATTGAGAACAAGAATGTTTACTTCTATTATATATCCATAGGTGAGACAGATTTTATCTAGCCATCTAGAGTGTCTCTCTGTGGTGGTTGTAGGTCGAAACAAACTCGATGTCTATAATTCCAAATGACCAGAAATGTGATTTGAGTTGCCTAGTCAGAGTATGTGTTGATTTGCACACATATACTTTTTATTTGGACACTTCACCTCATGTTTTGATTGAATAATGAAGTATACAAATCAATAAATAAAATGTATAAATCATCTCTTTTAGGATATATGTGGAAGAGTAGAGTTTTAAGCAGTGTTGCAAAATAAGGCCTACAAGGCCGATTAATCACTGATTAGGTGCTACTGGGCCACCAACCTTGCCGATTTGTGTAACTGGGTCAAACAAATTGGTCAACACCGGTCAATGGCGGTCAACGACTGTTAACAGTGGTCAAACTTGTCGGAAACTAGCAAATCTTGTCGGAAATACCCAAAACTTGTCTTGAACAACTTTTAATCAATTATATTTGATGTTTTTATCTGTCACAAGCATAGTTCTGAAAGGCTCAAGGCGCAATAAGGCGCAAAGGGGGCATAGAGCCTCGAGGCGAGGCGCATTCCACGGCGCGAGATTCATGAATACGAGGAGCACTAAATAAATTAAATTTTTTATCACATATGTGACCATATATGTAGCTTAAATAACACAAAATAACATAAAAATACTTAATACATGACACATATTGTCATTATAAATATTAAAATAGATCAGTTGTCACTTCTCAAATGGATCAACTCTTTGGCTCGATGACCTATATAGAGATTAAAATCTATATTAGACTATATATGCTCGTGTCCTACACTTGCAGAATTACATCTAACGAAGCTCACAATTTAACCCAAAATATCAGGCAAGCAATGCATTAATATTCAAGGCATAATGTCATAGTTTCATGATAATATGTCATAAAAAATACTTAATAAAACAACATAACTTCTTAAAGAAAATTTCAATCAATAAATAAACATAAAATCAGTTCAAATTTACAAATCAGACAAATACTCAACCTATGACTTAAAAGGTCCATGTATAGAACTTATAAGGCCCATGTTTCTTATCCTAATATTTAGAAAAAATTCCCAAAAACCAGTAACATGTCCGAGGCGCACAAAATCCCCAAGGCTCAAAGGCGCAAAAAGCCTCAAGGCGCGCGCTTTTTGTGGGATTCATGCATGTTGTGAGCCTCGATCTAAAAAAATCCCAAAGGCTAGAGCCTCGTGCGCCTTAGCGCCTAGGCGCGCCTTAGGCGCGATTTTGACAACTCTGGTCACAAGATGATTTTAAAGGAAAGTCTTGTCTAGAATACCCAAATCTCGTCGGAAATACCAAAAACTTGCAGCAAATGCCAATCCGATTAATCACCGTTTAATCCCGCCCTGACCGATTACAAGCTAAAGGGGGGTCGACCACCCGACTACCGATTCACGATTTTTGCAACATTGGTTTTAAGTCAATTAAACAGGCCATCCAAGTTTTTTTATTGGATTAAGTTGTATTGTCAAAGTAATTTTTTTTCCTTCATTTACATCGACTTTAAGTTGTGAAAGTATTTGTCTACGCGATTTGCATGTACTCTTTGAGTTCAATTAAAATTATCAAATCTGAAGGAAAGATGTTTGTAGAGAGTTTCTACTTCATTTAAAACTTAAAAAAAAAAAAAAAAAAAAAAAAAAGGCTAAAAGTATCGCTCTTTTTATATATTAAGAATGTTACAGCTGTTACAAATTAAACTCTCGACACGATTATAACTTAATTTGGTGATGATCATTAGCATGTCATAATATTTCCTTACTTACAACTAAAGCACACTAAGAAGCAGATAAAGTAAAGGGATTGAGTCGTACAATAGAAATGTACGTTTTTAAGTGTCTCGTTTTGGTACGTGTATTTTTTTTAAAGTTGTAGAATAGCAATATAATTTTTTATGTGTCTCGTTTTGGTACGTGTACTTTTTTTAAGTTATAGCGTAGCTATAATAACTCGTAAATTTCCATGCTGATTTTCGTGGCTATTTTTTTTCTCTTTCGTTTCGAACTTTAAACATGACAAGTCACGGGATATTTTCACCTCGACCTCGATAATAAAAACCATATGAAATAAATATTTAATAAACTTTAATATTTTTATTTTCTACCGGGCCTCAAACCCGACCCGACCCAACTTCATTTTATTTCACCTTGGGCTCTCGTGTCCAAACCAAACCGGACCCTCATTAATTTTGTTGGGCTCGTGAAATCCAAACGAACACACCCTTATAAATTGTATAAGCCCTAATAGAACTAAATGTTGACAAAACAAGTTTTTGATATGTCCTTTTCTTCCGGCTCATCACAGACACACGAAACACACCTTTTATATATTTTACTTCCTTCTTTCTTGCAACTCACATGACACAACATTCAAAACAGTATTTCTTCTCTTTTGCATGAAACCAAATGCATGCAACACCTTTATATATATATTTTTTCTTCTCTCTTGTGTTGAACGCAAGTCAACAAAACCATGACCACACTTTATTTTTGTTTTTTTCTTCCTTTTGCTGTTACCCCACACGACAACACCAACACATAGCATTATCTTTTGTTTGGTCAACCAAAACAAAACACAATATATATTTCCTTGTAGACACAACTAAAAGGAGACCAAGACAAATCCTAGCACCTAGCTAAGGCATCTTCTACAAATATTATAATCTCCTAGCCTTGCTTTGACCTAACTTGGACTTGCTTACCCTTTGTATAATATGTCTCCTTCAACAAAAGTTGATAAGAGAATTCTTTCTCATGCCCTTGATTGTTGCCGATCCATTTAGCATGCCAAGACCAAACAAGAACTCTTTTCCTCCTTAGATGAGTTCCCATGCAAGTAAAGAGTTTAATATTACAAAACCCATACTAGCTTTTGGCTATTTAAGCAACTCTCTAACACCACAACCTCTTATCACTCTCACAACTTAAACACAAACACTTCTCGTTTTTCTCTTTTGTTTCTGTCGAGCAAGAAGAAAGGAAGAAAAGGGACTTTGGGTTACTAGCAAACTAGGAAGTTTATTTGGGTTAATTGTTGTGAATGCTTGGGTTACATTCGGTTGTGTCTTTCTTTGCTTTTCTCTTCTCGTTCGAGTTCTCATATCCCTCGTACACCCACTGTAAGGGTTTTAACTTGCATTACTTTGTTATTTTGTCTATTAAACTCACTTTTAAACTTGCTATATGCATACTAATTCACTAAATGAATTTCTTTTGAACATACATATATACACGTACGTTAACTACATGCATATATATGTGAACTTGGTTTGGTTGTGTTTAAGACTTGTGTGGTATTTTTTATTTTTTTTTACAAGCTTAAGGAAACTAAACTTGTGCTCATTTGTTTACACTATCGACACACTTGTCTTCATGTCGAGCCCGTTGAGGTTTGGACACAAAATAATGAAAGGAAACTTAAACTTAAGTATTGGCTTGTTGGGAACTTGTTAAAATATTGGGTCGTGTCTGAGTCGAAACCCATTGTGGTCGAGCCACAGTGGTGTATAGCTTTGTGTCGACAAGTCTGGCCTTGGGTTTTGACATCACTCACTGAGAAGTCATATGTAACAACTACGAGTGCATAAGTATAAATGGTTTACAAAATATAAAAACACACGCATGCATCTCAGTAAGTCAGTATTCACTAAGTAGTGTTTACACTAAAACAAAACAGTTAGTTACTAGTTAAATATAGTTAAACGCATAAAAAAGAAAGAAACTCACCCAGCTGAGCTGGGAACATCGTTGGCCTGCTAACGAGTTGTCACATGTTCGAATCCTGAATGTGGCAGTTTTGCTATTTTTTTTGTTATTTTGCAACTTTAACATCTTGAACAGTTTCAACCCCTCCAATTCTAACCACTTAACACTTCCTTAATAATTTTTAGAGTTAATTGCATTTTTGGTCCTTGTGGTATGGCCAAATTGCAAGTTTGGTCCTTAAAATTTTGAAAGTGCAATGATAGTCCTCATTTTGAAGTTTTGATTGCAATTTTGGTCCTTGGATAAAGTGAAATGACTAAAATACCCTTTGTCTTATTCAGAGAATACAAGGGTAATTTGGTCATTTCACACGATTAGGGACCAAAAATGCAATCCACACTTCAAAATGAGGACTATCATTGCAATTTTAAAGTTTTAGGGACCAAACCTGCAATTTGGCCATACCACTGGGACCAAAAATGCAATTAACTCTAATTTTTACTATAAGTTTCCTAATTTACATTAATTGTTACACTTTCAACCCTCCAACTTTAACTCACTTAATATTTTTCCTTAAAAACATTTATAAGGTTATAACTTGTATAATTTTTGCAACTTTAAGCGTTCAAAGTTGAACACTTTGACACTTTTCATCCAAAACATTTATAAGCTTAGTAAACTTATATATTTTACCACTTTCCTTTTAGATAAATACGTTTAACACATATTTTTATTTGGCAACTACATCGGCGTAAACTATAAATAATATATTTGTTCAAATATATTATTTAATCACGATTTTAATAAATATATATTGTAAATATGTTTTCACACCTCGAAACCAAATAAATCAAATAAATACAATTCTATTGTATTTAACTTGAACCAATATTTAAGCCAACTCGCATACAAGTAAAATTGTACCTTTATCCAATAGCCAATGCTTACAAACACTTGAAAACGATTTAAATGTAAACTGTGCCACATAAGCAACATTAAACACAACTACTTGTAAAAACTTAAATTATTTAAACACTTTGAGTCGTGAGTACACATTACTATAAACTAAGAATTGCCATACTAATTTAGGTCTCGTGTTGGTGCCACACATTGCTACTACTAGACTATCCATTTCGGAGGACTTATTTTTTAGGTGAGTTTATAGCCCTACTTTTACTCTTATTACTTGTTTTATAAAACTTTTGGGTGAGAAACATGCAAAACTCTTTTCGGACCTGAAACTGATTACACTATTACGTGAAACAACCTTGAATCCCACTATGCTACCGTTAGTTCCCTTTGGGGAGGCGCGGTTGTTATGAATAGATCTATTGGGATGACACCCCCGTTCGAGTTTTTCCGGATAGGCAAACGTCAGGCGTATATCATATCGTATTGATTGAGTGTACTGGAAATACACTTTATGTGCTTTTCTTTATCATGCTTCTAGATGCATGCACACTGTCGTAGTTTTGGTCGCATGAACTTGGTATTAGCGTAATAGCCTGTTTGCATATAGTGTCATTCACGGAGATGCTATATGTGCAATTGTGGTCCAACTTGAAAACTTGATTACTTAAACTTATGAAATCACCAACCTTTGTGTTGACATTTTAGCATGTTTTTCTCAGGTTTATTTCTTGGCGTGGGCAATGACAAAGGCATTCGTTGAACACTGTCATCCGAAGTGGTTTCATGCATATCTAATACAACTTTTAATTGGACAACATATATTTTTATGGGCTTTACTTCCGCACTTTGAAACAATGATGTAAAACTATTTCTTAAATTAATCTATATTTTGAAAATGGAATAGAATTTTCATTCTTTATTACCTTGTGTTGTGTATATTGATTTAGTAGCACCCCATGAGCCGAACGCTTCCGCTGTGAAGTTTTGGGGTGTTACAGTGGCAATGTACTTTCCATAAGTGTTTCAATTTGGTACGTCATACTTTCCATAAGTGTTTCAATTTGGTACGTCATTAACGTACCAAAATGGAACACTTATGAAAAGTACATTGTTATTATACAATTAAAAAAGTACACGTACCAAATTGAAACAAAAGATGAAAGTACACTACATAAAGTGGAACGAAAAATAGTACACGTACTAAAATGACACGTTTAGAAAAGTATATTGCTATTTAACGGCCAAAACCCTAAAGTAAATGATAATTTATTTCGATTGCAATTTTATGAGTTACATGAAAAGGAAAAGATATACGAGAAACTGAAAAGCTACAATAGAAATGTTCTTAGTTATGATTCGTGTTTACTTTTGTATATTTTAAAATGAAGTATTGACTTATATCAGTAACTTATGTACTAGATTGTTACAAGTGACACAATAAAAAACAAAGAAAAGTCCATATTAAATAAAACTAATGCTTTTATCTAAAAATGTAATTAGAGGCTAGTTGAAATTTCAAATTCCCTTTGTTGCATCAATGTATATCAGCATATAACTTTCTCAGTTTTAGCTTTTATAAGCTTTTCTTTTTAAAAGTTCATAAGCTGGTATTGGTTCTAGGATTGGAGTTTTTCAAATTTAAATAGGCTGACTATTTACAAAGATCAATTTACTGACTAAGACGTCATTATTGTTACAACGGACATTTCATCGAAGGGTTGAAATCCATCAATGGAAATCTTGTGGCTAGTACAATCCTTGTGCAAGCTAGGGATCCATATAAGCTATGTGAGGAAATACAAATCGCGCTTGACGAACTCAGGCTAGACGATGCTTGGAACTTACATGAAGTCATGAACTACACATGAACATAGAGCTTAGTATAGAGCTTAAGTGGCTTAATACAGCTTATAAGCGCAAACACAACTTGTTAAAAAGGGACACTCATATATACTTATCACTATATATGTATGTCTTGCAAAATATAGTTATCCCGTGAATACAACTTTCATTATAAAGAAACAAAGTTCAAACCAAACCGTTTCTTCCAGTTACAAGATTCTTATGGTCTTCTTTATAGTAATACTACCTTATTTTCAGTCATTTTGGCAGCAACAAAGGTGTTTTGAATTTTGAGTATGTTGATCTTTACAAACCGTACAACTCGAGGGGAGAGAATAGAAGCAAGCATTTCCCGTTCAGTCGGTAATGAATCAATACGCGGGGCTACTCTCTTCCATGGGAAAGGCAAGTTTAGCGTTGTATCAGTAACTTATGGTCTTATGCTTTTGAATTTCACAGTTACTTAAAGACAATTATAAAACTATGGGAAATAAAACTAGTGCAAGTATAACATACATTAATTAGTGTCCTACAAATTGCTTAAAATCAATTGGATTTTGACTTTTGGGCATCCCATATCGCTTTGTGAGGGAATGTAGCTTTGTGGAAGGTGGTTATTAATAAAGAGGGATACATTCCATTATATGTAAGCAAGTTGAATTCTTTAAAAGCTTAGGGACCACAAGTCGGCAAGCTTATGATATAACTTCTAAAAGCTTGCCAAATAGTAGCCCTTAGCTTTTATGATATTTGACAAGCTCATAATTACTATGTGTACATTTTCTTCAACTGAATATATATAAGATCATTTTGAGAACAAAATATTATTTACATATCCTTCATTTTTTTATTTTTTTTATTTGATCTAATGGATGAGATAGGCAATTTCATTTTTTTTCTTCAAATATTAATATCTTTCAAACCGTTAATTGTTAAGTGAAAAAAAATATATACCATTACAACAAGCATTTAATTATCTTTCTATAGACAGACACTATGATATAATTTCAATAAAATTTTTTTTTTCACGTTTTTTTTTACATTTTTTTCGTTAATAAAATTTGCATAAAAAAAATAACAACATATGATTAAACACTAATTTGAATATTACATGTGATATTAGTGTTTAATCACATATGATATTACACTAATATCACTCACATGTGAATATCGTATGTGGTTTAACAATAATATCACATGTGATATTACTTATCATATGCGATTTAACACTAATATCACATGTGATATTCAAATTAGTGTTTAATCACATGTGATTTTTTCATGCAAATCTCATATTCAAAATAAAAACGAAAAACAAGATGAAAAAACGTGAAAAAAATGATTTTTTTCGTTTTTAAAAAATATATCAAAAAGTGCCCGTATATAGAAAGATAATTAAATGCTCGTCGTGTTGGTGTAACTATTTTCCCTTAACGATTAATGGTTTAAGAGATATTTAAATTATTAAAAATAGGTGAAATAAAAAAGGCTTTCAATCTAAATCACTGATTTTTTTTAAAAATGGAGGGTGAGGATGAGTCTCTTGGTATGTGAGAAAAGTTTGGTATGTAAAATAACTCTCCTCATACTTTTTATTGAGACAATTCACCTCACGGTTTTTAGGGAGTTGTATTAAGCTCATACTTTTTTATTTCACGTGTCCTAAGTATGACTTGAATACACAATCATTTGGTTAGGAGCTTCTCACGCAACATGAGACATCATTAGAACACATGCCCTTTGGTTATTAAGCTCATACTTTGCTAGAACTCTTGTAGAGTTAAGTGTGCAAATTACCAAATAAAAAAGTGCAAAGCATCTCTTTTTTGATACAGGTGGAAGAGTGGAGTTTTAATACATCTAAAGTACGCGATCCAATTTTTTTTTGGGGGTACTCGGTCATTAAGTTTATAAGTTTATTGTCTAGGTAATTCATTTATTGTGTATTTACATCGACTTAAGTTGTGACAGTATTTTTCAAGGCGGCTTACATGTACTCTTTGAGTTCAATACAAACTATGAAATGACCGTACATGGTTGACTTTAGAGTCTTTCTTTTAAGTATTTTTTGTCGGTATAGTCAACGGTATTTTGACACGTAACTTACACGGCTTGATGTTGGTTAGGATAAAGAACATGACAAAGGATTTTAATAATTTTGATACGAAGGAGATACATTTGATTGGTATGGTTAATTTAATAAGAAATGATAGGCATGCCTAAAAACATGCTTAATGATATGCCTAAAACTATGTGGCAAGAGTTTATTGGTTTGTGAAAAAGTGGGTCCGACCGCTAGAACCAATAAACTCTTGCCACACACTTTTAGGCATAACATTAGACATGTTTTTGGCATGTTTTTAGGCATGCCTATCATTTCTCTAATTTAATATTGTTGTGTTCCTTGCTCCTTTTGTTTAGTACATAAAAAGGGGGTGTCTCTAGTCACTCATGGAGACCTACAATATGTAACTCTTTATGTCATTTTAAAACTTTGGATAGAAGAAACATATGTAATTTTGACGCATCAAGTTTTCTGAAAAACATTATCAAACAAAAGCTGCTTATTTAAATTACTTAAATGCAAAAATATTTCTACTATCCTTTTTTTACACTAGTATTATTCTTGTTGGTTACGGATCTTATGTAAAAAGGATATAATGTATCCTTTACTCTAAAATTTTGAGGATGTTCGAATCTTTTATGACTGCATGCTCAACGTCTTGGTCTTGCTCGTAAACCACTTGTGAAAAGGATTGTGGGCGTACGAGACCAACTTGGCTACCAGTTCCGTTCCAAACAGTCAATTATCTTAACTAGTTGGCGGCCGATCTCTAATGTTAATCATCTTTGTAACAACAGTTATGACACTTACACAATACCAAGAATAGTCATATATTCTCAATTATCATCGTGTATCACCATCAATCCCATCGTTAGTCTACAACATAAACAAATCACTAACTTGAACTCATGCATGTAAAAATAAATCTATATATCAATCAATCTCACCAGCACCTCCAAACTTAAACACACCTAACCTTAGCTAATGCGGCCACCCATTGCCACACAAACCTTGTAATGAAAACTCACGAAGCCGGGCCTTCAACACCTATCCACGGCTAGCATAACTCATAACTTCAAGCCTTCAACAATTTGATAATTAACTCGTGAAGTACAAGCATCATCCATTCCTTATACATGATCATGGCAAAAAAAAGTAAGTGAGAATAAGAACTTTAAGTACCATAAAGGATGTAAGGAGTTGAAAATTACCCATTTATCTTTTGCTGATGACTTGCTAGTACTGAGCCATGGTGATTTACAATTTGTCTCTGTAATCAAAGATGCTTTGGAAGAATTCAGTAGTGTGTCTGGTTTGATTCCAAATATTGGGAAAAGTACTGTGTTCTTCAGCAATGTTGATTATGGTGAGAAGGAAAGAATATTGAGCATGCTACCATTTCAGGTTGGGAAGCAGGGGCGGATTTAGCATATGGACAGGGTATGCACGTGCATACCCTGTGAAAATTTATAGTAGTGTAATTTTTTTTGTTTGTCTTCAATAGTTACACAAAATACACTAAAAATTTGAGAGTGCACACCCTCTAAAATGTAGGATAATTATGGGTGCATACCCAAATTAATCTAACCACTGTTGAGTTGTGAAAGAAAATGGAAGAAATTCTCCTGTAAATCTGAGTAACTCATCCGCTTTGTGGAGAAGATGATATAAGTGTAAATGGTCAATGGATTTGTGGTGTTGGTGGCGTGTTGTGATGTTAAGTTATGATACTATTAAGTTTTGAGTGGCCCAACCCATTAAAATTGTTTAGAATTTCAAGTTTTCAACTACATATGAAATCACGCTTTTTTCTATTATTTTGGATTATGTTTAATTCAGGTTCATTAATAAATTAAGATTAGGATTTTTAATGCTAGTACCAAGTTTGATAGTAATTTCAATGTCTCTTTTCAATGTCTTGTGTGATAAGTATACATTATCGAAGATGGTGACTCAAAATGATATTTGTTTATACGTTACAGTACATGTATTTTATGGCATATTTGAGTTATTAAATTTATTAAAACTTTGAATGTTTTTAGGCTTAAATAGCCCAAACTAGATAAGTTAAATAAAATTTTCGATAACTTGGATTTAAAAAAAAGAAAAAAAAAAGAAAAGAAAAATCTTGCTTAATCCAAAACCAGACCCGAAAAACCTAGCCTGAATTTCAGACCCGAAAAATCAAAAGTTCTAATAGTTTTACTTGTTTTTGTGCATACCCTGTTTTGAATTCCTAGATCCGCCACTGTTGGGAAGTTGCCAGTCAAGTATCTTGGTGTACCTTTAGTTGCTAAAAAACTTAGTGTCAGTGACTGTAAACCTTTGGTGGATAAAGTAAAGAACAGAATTTTGGACTGGAAAAATAAAACTCTATCATACGCTGGCAGATTGCAACTTATTGCATCTGTGTTAGCATCAATGCACACATATTGGGCTGCTATTTTCCTGATTCCAAAAACAGTTGCAAAAGACATTGAAAGAGTGATGAATAATTGTTTATGGAACCAAGGGTTGAGTGGAAAAGGTAAAGCTAAAGTTTCTTGGCACAGCATCTGCTATCCAAAAAGTGAAGGTGGTCTAGGTTTGAAATCTATATGTCAATGGAATGAAGTCCTATTATGAAGCAGATTTGGAGTTTAGCCACTAAAAAAGACAGTTTGTGGGTAAAATGGGTGACCTGTGTTAAACTGAAAGGGAAAAGTATCTAGGAGGCTGAAGAAGAGGGTCAAGATAGTTGTACATGGAAAGCAATTATGAAACTTAGAGACAAAGTTAGAAAGCACATAATTCATCATATTGGGGATGGGGAAACAACTTCTATATGGCATGATAACTGGGACAGTATGGGTCATTTGAGTCAAACCATTAGCTACAAAGATATATATGACGCTAGACTACAAAACTCAGATACTGTAGCTAATATGATAGAGGAAAATAAGTGGAAGTGGCCTGATAATTGGTCTGTAATGTTTCCTGGTATCTTTAATCTGAGGGTACCTTGCCTAAATAAAGATAAGAAAGATGAATGTGTATGGAGATCTAATGGAGGAAATGAAGGAAAGTTTGCTGTTAAAAAGGTATGGGAGGATATAAGGGAGAAAAAAAGTAAAGTGGACTGGTGGAAAGTAGTATGGTTCAGTCAATGTCTCCCAAGACATGCTTTTGTCTTATGGATTGCTGTGATTGGTAGATTACTTACACAAGACAGGTTGAGGAAGTGGACAAACCAGCAAATGAATTGCCCTTTTTGTATGAAATGTAGTGACTCACATGATCACTTGTTTTTCAATTGTGAGTTCACTAATAAGATATGGAAAAGGTTGTTACTGAAGCTAAGTTTACAAATCAATGCTGTAACTTGGAATGATATTGTCAAAGAAGTGGGAAACATGGATTGTAATAATTCTATTAACAGTGTGGTGAGGAGAATAAGCTTTGGGGCAGTGGTCTACAACATTTGGAAGGAAAGAAATAACATATTATTCACTTCTGAAAAGTTTGATGCTGATTGCCTCTTCAAGATTATTACAGATGGGATTAAACTTCAACTTCTGAGCCTAAAAGTAAGAAAATCTGCTGTTGTTCTTAAAATTGAAGATGATTGGGGTGTTAAATTCAACTACACACATCCTAAAAAGTAATTGCATTCTAGTGGAAAAGAGATCAGCTGATATGACATGTTCTGTACTGTTTTTGTATAAAGGAGTGCTTAGGACAAAGTAATGATAAAGGCAGTTTTATTCTATATGCAGACCATAGCAGTGATGTGATACCTTGTATCTTGGAGTTCCATATGTAAAGACTGTACCTATGGTAACCTCTTGTCATTTCCAGTTTGGCCTTGGGGGGAAATTGGATTGATGAGTATGGCTAAGTAGGAGGTCTACACACAGTTGGAATGTACCATAAAGTAGGATCTATCACTGTGAAGGGTATATGGTTGGGGCGGCTAATGTATGATGAGTGGAATAGCGAGGAGTGAAAGATGAATCTGCTTGGTCCACTCAATACATTGGCACAGGAGGTTTGGTTGGTCATCATTGAGGGAGTGTGTTCCTAGACAGTTGAAGCCTTTCTAGAGAAGGAAATGTAGACTGATATGGCAGAGCCCCCCAATGGATGGGTTATGGGTTTCTAGTGAAGCCACACACCATTTTCTATCCTTTCTGTTGTGGTTGCAGGTTGAATGGATTGAATGGAAAGGTGATGCGGAAATGTAGCTAGATGGTAGGTGCAAAAGAGGGTGAATTAAGAGACAATTGGCATGGTTCACAATATAGTGCAATTGTCTATTTTGAATATCATTTTGTTGACAAAAACAGTAGTATTAAGGTCAAAAATATTGGATGCAGTAAAGAATTTTAGTTTGATTGTATGATTTAATATAGAATTAGTAGTGGTAATTCTGGATGGTGTATGTCCATTCCAGAGTAGAGAATTTTTGTAATTTGCTTGGTTATCAATTAATATAATTCACCTCTTTGCAACAAAAAAAAAAAAAAAAAAAAACTTTCTTATCTTAAATTTATATAGAGTATTTATGAAGCCATATGCATAATTCAGCATTCCACTTTACACAAGTCACTGGAATCATCTCCATTGTAACTATGATATCATCTACTATAGTACTCCGTATTTTAATACGTGCTTTATATATAAAGCAATTTAGTAGATTGTATGCTTTAAAAAAAATAGTGTTGGAATTAAGCATGTTTGCTTTTGAATAGCCATTTCCATCTTTCCAGTATTACCTGATAGAAATAAGATATAACCAGAATTGAGCCATTCATTAGTAAATCGGTCGAAACAGGCACCTATAGTTTAGTAACATACAAGATGATATTGATGTTTGTGATCAAGTTTTTGCGTTTTGTTGTTGCAGCCATGTAAATGGGTCAAAACAGGCACCTATAGTTTAGTAACGTACAAGATGATATTGCTGTTTCTGATCAAGTTTTCAGTTTTGTTGTTGCAGCCATTAATGCTCACAGTTCCTGATGTTGAAGATGTTTACACTCCTCACCAAACTTATGTTATTGTTCAACTTTCAGAGGTAAGTTAATTCATGCATTACCAGGAAATCGTCATGAAGCTCTCTTTTGGCAGTTCTTGCCAGCACAATGTCATATTTTAGAAGTTATTATTGTCATCCAGTTTTATGTGACTCTGGAACTGATTCCCAGCGTATTTCACATCATTGTGATATTACAGTGTCGTGATCATCTAAATTTTTTGTTGGAGAGCATCCTGAACATGTTTGAGAGTAATAAAACTGTTGATTATGATTTTGGTGTCGTGATGAAGGTATTATTTTTTCTCTGTTTGATTTCACATTTGTACCCATGCTAGCACAACGTGTCTAAGGGTAGAAGTTACCTATATACCTACGCTTAAACTAATTTCAGAGACTGTCACTTTATTTCACAAGATTTCTCTATTTACTTTTTCTTATCAGATTTTCCTTTTTTGGTTATTTCGTTTAATAATCTTTAATGAAAAGAATTCACCAAACACTCACACATAGACATGTCCCAATTTTAAACAGGCTAATTTCCTGTTTCTTAGTCTGATGTATATATTTTTTATCAAATAATCTCTTTCAAAGCGCACATCCAAACGTAAAGTTAGTATCCGCTTAGCAGTCTATGTAACTATTGCTTCATCTGTGTCAATCAGACTGCTATTCTGGCAATGAAGATTACCAGAGGCAAACTTTTAGTATTCCAATCAGACAAGCTTATTTATATCATTACCCATAGTAGCATCACCAGTTAGAAGTCCTAAGAAGCTGCAAAAAAGCCTTTAAACATCAGCAGTTGTGGCTATCATCAACAGTTAGAAGACCAAGCTTTTTAAAGACCAAACAGTTGCATCAGCAGTTTGATTGCTTACATGATACACTTTTTGCTGCAGTTTTGGCTACAAGGTTGTTAACCGCGAAAATTGCAAGACCAAGCTTATCAGCTACCGGATGACATAGTTACAAGACCAAGTTTTTTTTTTCAAAAAGTGTTTAAAAATTTAGCCACAAGCTTTTTGCTACAGGATGACACCGTTACAAGAAGCCGCAACAAGCCTTTAAACAACTGTTGCACATCATTTCTTATAACCAAATACGAGATAGTTGCAAACCTCTACTGGAGACTTGCTTCAACAACATACATGTTTGGAATCCTGTAACAAAAGGAAACCATCCAAGCAGTGTAACTGAGGTGAACACGACTAGGGTAACATCCCGTTCTCAAAGGGAATATAACGTTTTAATTTACTCTAGGTATTAACATCTGTTGTGCCTTTGAATTTTGCTTACACTTTACAACTTCTAAAAAAATCATGTTTCTAGATTAAAAATGGTTTTTGGGGTTTTGCATAATAACGCTGATGTTGATTTTCAGACTTCATCTTACATGGAATTTATCTTTCATTTGTCATGCTTTCGCAGGATTATCTAGATTATGCAAAAATGTATGCGACTCCAGAATGTTTTGAAGAATATGACGGCGATAGCGAAATCTTGGAACTAAAATGATGCTAGATGCTTTTGAAAGGTAATGTTACTAGACCATTTATAGTTGAGATACACTGGTAGCTTTGAGTGGTAAAAGGTCTATATAATGTCATTACAATCTTTTTGGTTAATGACGGAAATATAGATAGTCTAAAGCATATTTAAGGTGCTGTTTATCTTGACTATTTAGAAACCTTGATATTCTGCCAATTACATGGTGCAACAAGAACGAAAAGCGGTGTAATGAGTATAGAAATGTAGGAAAAAACAGTGTTTGAAGAAAAGCTCACCAATGGTTTGACAAAAGGCCTAAAAGAAAACGCTATGAATGGAACCATTCAAAAAAAAATTTATATTAATCCTCATACTTTCATATAACATTAAGATATGTAAAAATGTGTAGAGGGTTTTGGCACTAAAAGTTGCTATGAAAGGTTAAGCAGGTTGTTCAATTTTAGGTGTTGTTTGGATTAAGCTATTTTGGTTCACTTTTTCGACTTATGAGCATATGGCATATTTGATTTCGTTGGCTCATGTCAATAAGCTCACAAGCTGAATATAATGGATTCTTAGCCTTTTGAAGCACTTATTTTACAGATACTCAATGTGATAAAAAGTGGAATTATTCGTAGGTGATCATGTAAATCTTTAGTATGGCTCATCATAAATGGATATTATTGCTTATTCCTTCAATGAAAATTGAATTTTTTAGACTCTTATGATTCTAATTAGGAACTTTGAATTATAACGCTTGTAATTTAAATGTCTATATATTACATTTCATCTTTATGGTGAAGTTCATGATCTATCTATACCATTAAGAAGTCATGTGACCATGATATATTACATTTCATCTTTATCGTGAACTTTGAATTATAACACTTGCAATTTAAATGTAGCCGGTAGGAAGTCATGTGACCATCTGTGGTGATATCAATGGGCAAAGGGCAATTTAGTTTCATATGGTTCATTTTTCAATTGCAGTGCCCGGACACTAACTAATTGTTTATTGGGGATTACGTTGATCGAGAATATTAGCTCTTTGCATTTGCAAAATCACATGTAAAGGATAATATAACAGTGGCATCTCAATAATAAAAATAAAGCAAATGTTACTCAAATGAATGAAGAAGAAGTTTAATGACAATAACGATTTCAATACGTTCTTTCCTTCTACGTTTCTTACTTGACCAAAAAACAAATATTGGGGGTAGATAAATATTTGTATAACTTGATCAATCAAATTATTCTCAACTTGAGATGATCATTTCCCCCAAATTAAGGAAGAACATCCTCTCAAGTTGAGGATAACTTGATTGATCAAGTTACAATTATCAACCATTAGATCAAATCCAATGGCTCAAATCATCTCCTATTCATTTGATTTGAGCCATTAAATTTTATCCAATAGCTAATATTTGTCTAACTTGATCAATCAAGTTATCCTCAACTTGAGAGGACCCTTTCCCCCAAATTAAGGAAGAACATATTCTCAAGTTGAGGATAAATTGATTGATCAAATTACAATTATCAACCATTAGATAAAATCCAATGACTCAAATCATCTCATATTCATTTGATTTGTGCCATTGGATTTTATCCAATAGCTAATATTTGTCTAACTTATCAATCAAGTTATCCTCAACTTGAGAGGATCCTTTCCTAATGCTCCTTCACCCATAAATATTAGAATGTCTATTTTCATTCACATCTCGATCAGTAAAATTAGATGATTAGCCACATTCTCGAGGATCCAAATATTAGAATGTCTATTTTCATTCACATATCTTTAAAATTAGATAATTAGCTACATTCTCGAGAATTCAAATATTAGGATGTCTATTTTTTTTCACATCTCAGTAAAGTTAGATGATTAGCCACATTCTCAAAGTTGTTACATATAATACATGAACATTGTAATTTTGTTTCTAATTTTTTTGTTTAACATATTTCGTGTTATTTATTTGAAGGTGCTTTGTTGTGATAAGAAGGGTAAATACACAAACTCAAGAACAAGTGTCGTGGTCGTTTATGAATATTGACAATCTATTTTTTTTAACACTAACTACACAACAAACATTGTGTACAAAGAAGGTTTATTTCCCATATGAATAACCATCATGTAATTTATTTGTTATGATACCTATGATTGTTCTTTTTACATATAAGTTTTCCAATTCTTTTTGTTTAACACATTTGTTGTTATTCATTATTTATTTTACGCGGAAATAATTTCGTCAAACAGTTTTATAAAGCGAACCCGCCCATTGGGCGGGTCATGAAGCTAGTTACATATATAAATGGTTAATGTTATAAATTAATAACAGATGTTTTGATTTTTTATTAATTTACTTTCTGTTTTTGCTTAGATTATTAATTTTCTGGAAAATGCTAAAAGTAGATCAACTGCCTAGTGCATATCACCTTTTTCCTTTAAAATTTCAAAAGTCTAAAATATACCGGAGGCGGCTCTTGTTTTGGGCAACTATTAAAACCATAGGGGTTTTATAGGTGCCAAAGTGGCCCTATAACGTGCGTATAATTATATGCACCGTGTGCTCTTATATATATAAAACAACAATATGGATAACTATATATTAAAAAAGATTGATATCAATAACTTATGTTTTGAAATGTCACAATTACTTAAGATAATCATAAGATACAGTAATCAGTGTGTATATCTAAACATGTGCTACAATTTGCTTAAAATCAATTGGGTTTTGACTTTTGACTTTTGAGAAGGAAAGTAGCTTGTGGGAGACGGTTATAAATAGGATGTTGTATAAGCCTGTCATGCATGTTGTGGAGCGCTTTTATATCATTTGACAAGCTTATAATGATATGTATAAATATAATTTTATTGTTGAACTAAATATATAAAGTTATCGAAACCTGAACACACCATCAATTTTGACCATTTCTTTTATAATATTTGACAAGCTCACAGTATAAAACACGGGCTCCAAAAAAAGATTAGATTTGAGATCCAATGGATCATATTGAGGACACGGATGTTTACTTGAACAAGGACTGCTACGATGCCGCTGCGTTGCGGCGGGACATTTTATATTTATCGATATAGCTGGTCAGCGTTAAATTGTAGGATAACATGATTTACCTCTTTCGGAAGGTCGTCAGTTGAATGTTGGGACGACTTAACCATTGGCTCGATATTCATGACCCTGTCATTATGGAATGACCATATAATTATCTTTGTATTTCGACCATTTGTTTCGTAATAAACCTGTTCCATTGCAATCAACATAAAAGTCATAACGTCAAGATGCATGACTCATAAGCTATTTTTGATGTTGTATATGGGTTTTGATATATTTATGAAATTTATCGGGGACTCACGATGTTATCTGTATTTGTTATTGTTTTATTCTTTATGTGTTATGGGTTTTGATATTTTTTTTAAGTTATTGGGGGCTCACGATGGTATTCCACAATCAACATTAATCCTACAAAGTAAATATTTTACAAACTCAAATTTTATAAAAAGAATTGACACAACAAATCTAGTGATGCCACCCCAAATGGCTTTTAGAATCCTACTCACGTAACTCACACCAGGTTTAAAGTTCTTTGGATAGTAATGTTCAGTAAGAGATCTAAACTTTTCAATTGCCTAGGAACGTATCATAGTTTATTCTATACTATACCTTCTACCATCTCTTCTGCCATGACGGTTAGGTGTTGAAAGAAGGAATACGACAAAACCAAGCAGTGCGACGCCATGTTTATTAGCTAGTGCGATCGTAACTGCAATAACAATGCAAAAAGGTGTAATTTGAGATGGGTTATAATAAGCAAAAACGAACCTCCTTTTTATTAAGGTTTCTAAAATATAATTGCAAGAGATTCCACTACCCGGTGTTTATTGACAGATCGCCATTGTCTAATTGCAGGACAATAATATAGCTTTTAGCTTCATCGATAGGTGAATCTGTACCTTCAGCAGGCTCAATATCCTCTCCTGGTTTGTATGTCGGCCTAAGCCTTTCAGGTTATTTCTGAACATGCAAAAAAAATTATAGAAAAATCACATGAAAATAAATATTAAAAGCATATAAAAAGAAAGAAGCTAAAACTAACCCGCGTAACCCGCAGAAAGCCGGCACCAATTAGTCGGGCTGTCGCTCAATATATTCGAAACCTAACAGCCTACTAAAAACACGGACTTAACCATTGGCTCGATATTTTAACATAGAGACACATATTATAAAGCTAAGATGCGACCAAAAAATCGATATCTGACGACTTTTTTAGCTCGATCGAAGTTTCTTATTTGTTTGTTGTTTCTCGGTTTGAAAATAACTACTGATGATATTACAAATACACATTTTTTATAAAGATTTCTTTAGTTGGTAGTTTTATGTGCTATGCGACTCCGCGACACATTTACTTGGAATAATCACTTTGCCATTTTTTAGTAGCCTCATACTCGCAAAAGCAAAGAGGTTACCAGTATAAGTACAACAGAGATAGATTAGTGCTATTACACTACTGCACGTTACTATGTTCTATAGTCGTTACTATGTTCTAGACTCGATCGGTAGCAAAGGTTAGGAAATTACTGGTTCCAGACATAAGTACAGCAGACATAGATTAGTGCTATTAAAAGCTGGGAGAACAGTAGTAGAACAGACCTTGTTTTACACGACTTTGTCGCCTACCACATGTGTTCGTATTATGGGAAGTGGTATGAGGCGGCGCCGAATTCGGCTGTGAAAATAATATCAAACAATTCGTTAAGACCAGCCACTGTAAAAAAATATGTGTGGTATTTTTACTTACAAAAAGTAAAAAATCTAATACCAGCTTCCAACTCTGGACCTCCACTAAAAAAATCCCCACAAATTCAGCAACAAACACCCCCTCAACCCCTCCCCTGTTAAACACCACCATCTCCCTTCTTTCAACATCAACGCCTCCTCCTTTACCACCTCCAACCAATTCATCCACCCTCAGAATCCGCCACAGTTGGCACATGGACCTGCGACTGATCATAATATTGAAAAAAAAATCAATAACTGGCTATAAACAAAATCATTTCATTAGCCTTGATACTAATATTTTATCCATATATACTTATTAAATTACCCGTAGAGAACGTATTACTTACAAAGACAAACAACATTCAGGAATATCTTAGATATTCAATCAATCTAGTCCTATACAATTCGCAATATAAATTCAAATAAATTACACAACATTAAAGATACAAATGCATTATGGATATTAGAATCCTAAAGCTTAAGGCGTATAAGTCTAAACTAATAGGCCTCTTTTTGTAAATACGGTAATAAGTTAAGCTCATAGAATAGTATAATCTGAGCACCCATGACCTCACTTTTACATTTAAGAAACAGTAAAATTATGGATCAAATACCAATGGGGTAATCACAAATAATTAGGTTAAAAATTATATAGGCATATAGAGGAAAATAGAGTAATATACTAATTGCGGCAACTACATACACAAAAAAAGTTACTCTCAATTTTTTTCAACAACGAATCACAAAACTTTCCTTGATTGCTACTCGAAACCAAAGTTTTGATTCTGATTATATCATTATCCAATGGATTTTCATCCACAAATAATTCAACCTACAACAGATAAAAAGTCGTAGGAAGTTTATATCGTTCTTAACAAAGTCAAATAAATCAAGGTGCTGGTTAAGACGGTACAATGTGGTCCATGTTGATGTAAACCGCATAGATTCATTCCACCAATTCTGACACCTCTAAACACGAATGTAGTAAGTTTCTTACATATCTTAAAGATTTCTTGCCAGTGAAAAATGAAACATGAATCAACCAAATTCACAAACCCCCTTTTTGCACCATCTCCATCTGGAACCCATGTTCTGGGACACCACCCATTGTCCGTCACTCCGTCCACTAACAGTCTCCATTACATGGCTATGTATGTCGTCATTTTGCATGAATGCCAGTATGCTATTAATGTCAATAGGGTTGTTATTCCGCTGATCCTGCAACCTACTATGAAATAAGCCGCTTTGAAAAAACATTACCTCGGTAAACCGTAAATCTAATTTCCGTCAGCATTATCGATTTGAAGTTATCTTATACGACATCGCCATTATCATATATTCACTTGCCTATGAAAGGTAGGTAAAAATTAGAAATACCTCGAGTGCTCCAATTCCTACTTCAGCCCACAGTTTGCATGCCATTTGAAGCTCAAGTTCTGATATGCTAGGCTTCTTCTCCTTCTTGTACGTAATCCCTTAATCAACAAAATAAAAATGAGAAATAGCAACGATTCCAATGAAATCCGTACCAGGCTAAACAATTAGATAATACTCAGTTCTTATACAAATTGATTCCAATGGAATCCGGACCAGGCTAAACAAATTGATGTTCGATCAACTTCACTAAACAAAAATTGGATAATACTCAAATTGTTCGAACTAATAATGCTCACATTATTACTACGCTGGCGGAAGTAACCATTTTCATACACCAAGTGTGACACTTGCTTCTGCAGTCGTTCATTTTCTTCCATCAGGAGCTTGTTCCCTTTCAAATGAAAGAGGTGTAAAAAGCATGAACCAAAACACGTGAAGACTCTCTTCTCTGTTTCTCTCTACATCTATATAACAAAACATGAACCGAAAACAAATCCCATCAAAAATATTCAAAAAATACCACGCCCTAAAGTTGTTCTCTTTCAAATGAAAGAGGTGTAAAAAGAACTGCATGTTAACAAACTTGAACATATTGTAAGTACGCTGGTCACTGCTTACAGATGCATCTACGTATGTACCCATCACAGTACCATGGCCGGATGTAGCAGGCATTTCAGCTGTCACAATATCATGCACACCAGTTACAATTCAAGCACCCACTCAACAAAGATATCAAGCAAAACTATGCATTAGAAAATTTCCAAAACGTACATTGATAAACATATGTAGGCTGGCTAAGGTGCGTGCTAAGGCAAAAAGGGCTGGTAGCAGGAACACGACCTTCACCTGTTAGAATAACGCGAAAAGGTAAATTTGTATCAGAAATCAAACCCAGCATATGTGGCTGCCACAGACAGATATCCAAGTTACATTCATTAGTGCTTGTCGGGTGCAGCCTCGGACTCGCTGAGCAATGATTACTATCAGAAGCGCCTACTCCATCCGCAAAAATAACAGCCGAAATTTTTGTTATCAGAAGTGACACATATGAAGCCCAAAAACAGTTAAATACAGAAACGAAAACTATGAATGACACGTTAAAAGACGTACTAAGAGCTGACCCTCGTACACAGCAGGGGTTGTAAAAAGGATGTGTAGTATTTTATAACTATTTTACTTAAAAAAAAAACCATCTGTAGTGTTTTACGTACAAAAGATAAACCAACTGTTGTTTAGTATTTCACTTACTAAAGATAAACCATCTGTTCTATAGCAGCTTTTACCTATAACGATTCCAGACATACGCGCACGGTTCACAGTGGGGCCAGTTGCATCAGCCTATTCCTGTGTATCCGCGCTTATAAAATCATTAAGAGTCCTATATAAGCATACACAATCAGTTATAATACAGCTGCAAGAAAAAAAAAGAACTAAAACGAAGATATGTAACTGTAATGAAGAAACAAACATCACCTGTAACAAAGGAGAGCGCGGACCCAGGGTTTGCAAACAGAAGAATTAAACAATTTCAGTAACGTAACCTGAATTAGAAGCAAAAAAGGGAAACATTTCATTCCAGAAGAGCATCAACCATGCGACGAAAGCATTAGATATGATATAAGCCAGGTGAGTCCGTAATGGTGCAATCGATGCAGCACCATTGACTCAAAATATCAAATACTGCAACCAATAATGCAAAAGCGTGGTCAGTAGTTTGTCATGCAGTTTTTATGCATTGCGAAGCGTGAACAATAAAAAGATGCCATTGCTTACCAAAAACAAACGAACGCCTTGCTGAGAACCTAAAAAAAGGCATTAAATGATGCTGAGATAATAAGTTTATACCCAACACTCTTAAAAATCGCATATTTAAACGACCAAAACCCGCCTGCCAACAGATCATTAGGCTCAGATTTGTGAGTGGAAAATGGTCAAAAAGGTCAGAATTCCGCCATGGCTGCAAAAACACGCGGTTCAATGATAGCTAGCATGCTTTCACGCCATCCGGTTATTGCCGTGGCAAGTTATGGTTCAGACCTCAAATAACAAATATCATTTTGACTCAGATTGATTAGTAATCAGGATAAGTGAATACACCCGCCATGGCTGCAAACATTATAGTTCGCCGTGCCAAGGACGGAGACTCACGACTTTAATCGAACCCACAAATTCATCATCGCCTATTATAACCAACAAAGGGTGAGCTAACTAAAAACCCGAGAAGAAAATGTAAGCAAAGCCCAATCCACGAAATAAGAAACTCAGCCAAAACAACATTCTCTTTACCAAATACCTAAATTTGACCAGCACGAATACAAATAAAGTTAAGCACGGAACAAAACCACGCAAAATCAAATAAGCTAATTAGCCGGGATAATAAGTTCATCCAAACACACCCCTAACAAAACAATAAAACCACCCTAAGCCATAAGCAAAATCAAATAAGCCAATAAGCTGTCATAATAATCAAAATCCGAAACCTAAAAACCCAATTAACATCAACATATTCAAATCGTAACTCCGAAGGATATCTATTAAAGAAAATCCAGGCCAGAATCATAAAAAGAAAAAAGGAGTGATAACCATAATAGAAAAAGTCATATCAGAAATAATCGAAAACCAAAACATAATCAAAAAGCAATACCTAATTAAGCAATTGGATGTTGTATACCAACATGGTTTATTCAAAATAGTAATGAATCATAACATAGCAGCAGACAAAGTACAAACCCACCAGCGAAGTAAACCGACCGTCGAGAACAGTGCAAAGGAGATGAATATGTGAGACTGAGGCCGCCACGTATCAAATAGGAAGACACGTATGTCGATAGCAGGCCAGGAGAAGGAAGATGGATATCGCAGTTGGGCTGAAGAAAATAGCGGGAGCCTAAACGACAGATTTTGTCGCCGTTTTGTAAGCTTGCATTAATATATATATAATTATAAATCCGGGGGTGAGACAAACATTTTATCTAGCCATATTGAGTGTCTCTCCTTAGTGGTTGCAGGTTGAAACAAACTCGATGTCTATAATTCCAAATTACCATAAATGTGGTTTGAGTTACCTCATTAGT
Organism: Chrysanthemum makinoi; assembly: GCA_910596185.1. Lineage (NCBI taxonomy): Eukaryota > Viridiplantae > Streptophyta > Magnoliopsida > Asterales > Asteraceae > Chrysanthemum > Chrysanthemum makinoi. Next base: position 293,376,464 of record OU343217.1, on the reverse strand, counting down.
GTATGTGTTGATTTGTACACGTATACTTTTTGTTGGGATACTTCACCGCTGTTTTAAGTAGTTGTTTTCAGCTCATACTTTGCTAAAACTGTTGTACTGTGTGCAAATCATCTCCTTTTCGATATAGTGGAAGAGTGGAGTTTAAAGACAACTAAATAAAGCACAAAGCATCTCATTTTCGATATAGGTGGAGAAGTAGAGTTTAAAGACAACTAAACCATGCTATCCAAGTATTTTTTGGGCAGGTTTTTATTTTCATCGACTTTAAGTTGCGACAGAATTTTTCAATGCAACTTACAAGTTACATATACTCGTTGAGTTCAATCCAAATCATGAAATCTGAATGAATATGGTTGACTTTAAAGGTGGTAAATAAGGACGGGGCCGTCGTTTGGCTTTCTTTTTAGTATTTTTTTTTATCGGTATATTCATGGGCATGTTTGACATAACTTGCACAGCTTGATGATTTATATAATTTTATTTTGATACGTAAAAGATACTGTTGATTGGTAGTATGGGTTAGCATATTATGGTTGTGTTCTTTTGTTTAATACATTATATAAAGTTTTAATGGGTGGGTGTCTTGTCAAACATACGCAGTTTTACATGAGTGACAATTTATCTAATTTACGCACCTTTTTTTTCTTATGTAGAAAGGATCTAATCTGTTTGTCAAAGTATAAGGACTAATATGTAAATAGTTGTAAAGTAGAAGGACTTCTTTTGTAATCTTGGTCTATATAGTCTGTTGTCTTCTTGTTTTAGTGCAGTTAATGAGAATAACAAACTTTTCATCTTTCATTTCTCTGTTTCATTTCTACTGATCTCCATTGTTGACATGGTATCAGAGCATTCAACAATGGCAGATTAAGTTGTTTTCTTTAGTTTGTTACACTGTGTGTTGTGTAATTCAGTGTGTTGTTCATGTTTCCGCGCCAAAATTAGTCAAAATTAGGTCAAAATTGGTCAAAACTAGGTCAAATTTGGGGATTTTTTGATTAATCAAGATGTCTGGAGCTGCTAATCACAATGATCCTGCTGTTAATCATAATACACCTGCTGTTTTCCAAAATCCGTTGTATTTGCATCCTTCAGATGGTCCAAGTTCTTTAACGGTTCAAGAAAAGCTTATGGGATCTCAAAACTATCGTGCCTGGCGAAGAGCTATTGAGATTGGGCTTTCTACCAAAAGGAAGTTAGGATTCATAAGAGGTACTGTTACTCGCTCAAACCGATGTGAATCTTGCTGAGTTGTGGGATACATGCAATAATATGGTAATATGTTGGATCTTTGGATCAGTTAGTAAGTCCATTGCTAGATCCATCATGTTTGTTGATACAGCTAGTGTTATGTGGTCTCAGTTAGAGAAAAGATTTGCACTAAGTGATGGCTCAAGAAAGTATAAATTGAATAAAGATTGTTATGCTATCACCAATCGGTGGTTCTATAAGTGAGTATTTCACAAAGATGAAGTGTGTTTGGGAAGAACTGGATAATGTGAATGTGTTGCCTTCCATTACTGTTACACCAGAGATTACTGTGTTCTTGAATGCTTTGAATCAACAGAAGGAAGAGCAAAGATTGTTTCAGTTTCTAAATGGTCTTGATGAACACTATAGTAACTTGAGAACTCAAGTGTTGTTAATGGTTCCTTTACCAAGTGTAGAAACAGCTTGTTCTATGTTACAGCAAGAAGAATCTCAAAGGGTGTTGTTTGGATAAGTCATTTGGAGTCAACTGCTTTGTATAGTAAAGGAGTTGTGAAAGACAAGGGAATGACTCAAGAAAAATGTGGAATATGTGGTTTCAAATGGCATCCTCCTGAGAAGTGTTGGGAAAAGGTTGGATATCCATCTTGGCATCCTAAGTTCAAGATGAATGCAATCAGAGGTGGTAGGCAAAATGGGCAAGTCAAGAATCAGTTTATTTCAAAGACTGCTGCTCATGTTGAAAGTGGTAATATCAGCTTTACACCTCAGCAATTTGAACAACTGTTGAGGAGTGTTCAACAGATGAAGGTGGATGTTGAAGCAGATGATGGATTTGGTCATCAATTTGCTGCAGGTATAGCATGTCTTAATAGTCAACTAGATATGTTAGATATGTTAGAAGATTGGATATATGATACTGGTGCTAGTGATCATATGACACCTGATAATGACCAAATTTATGATCCATATTTGCTGAAAATTAAGCTACAGATGAAGTTACCAAATGGTAATACTTCATCATTTCTCATATGGGCAAGGTTAAACTGAATAATGGATTGTTACTTAAAGATGTCCTTGTGGTACCATCTTTCAAGTTCAGTTTATTGTATGTTCCAAAATTGACAGAGGATTCTCAGTGTGTTGTGTCCTTTTATCCAAAGTTCTGTGTTGTTCAGGACTTGGCAACCAAGAAGGTGAAGGGACTGGGTAAGAAGAAAGCTGGTTTGTATCATCTGGTTAATGTTCCACTTGAAGAGGTTGATAGTTTGTTTACTTCATTGATAACATCTACTCTTGGTAAATTTGCAATGTCTGCTATAACTCATCCTGTAAGTAATTCCGTTTTTCAAATAAAGCTTCATATGGATTGTGGCATCATAGACTAGGACATGTTTCTGATTTCAAACTGAAATATATGAAAGATTTGCCAGTTGTTGTGACAAAGACTAATGCAGATAATTGTATGACATGTCCAATGGCTAAATTTTCAAAGTTACCTTATTCTATAAGTCAGTCTCATAAGTCTGCAATTTTTGATATGGTTCATATGGATATTTGGGGACCCTACAGAGTTCCAACTGATGGAAAGTTCAAGTACTTCTTGACTATTGTAGATGATTGTAGCAGAGTAACTTGGACTTATCTATTGGTTAATAAGTCTGATAGTTTTGCTGCTTTGAAAGTGTTTCTTAGTTATGTTTCAAACCAGTTTGATAAGAGAGTCAAAGTTATCGACGATAATGCTCTAGAGTTTGTGAAGGGAGAATGTGGAGCTTATTTGTCACAATTAGGAATTGAACACCAAACCTCATGTGCAGATAGACCTCAACAAAATGGTAGGGTGGAAAGAAAACATAGACATATTCGGATATGCTAGAGCATTGAGATTACACTCTCATTTACCTTTGAAGTTTTGGGGAGAATGTGTTACCACTGCTACTACTTTAATAAACATTTTGCCATCTATTGTTCTTAACAATAAGACACCATATGAGGTTTTGCTTCAAAAGAAACCTTCATATGATCATCTAAAGGTATTTGGATGTTTTGCAAGAGTGAGCAATCCAGCTAGAACAACTGATAAATTTGAATCCAGAGGTGTCCCATGTGTTTTTATTGGATATCCTAATCTTCAAAAAGGTTACAAGTTCTATAATTTGCAGACTCATACCAAGTTTGTGTCTAGAGATGCAGTGTTCTATGAACAAATTTTTCCATATTCTGCTACAAGTATTCAATAATTCTTATCACCATTACCTACTACTTTACCTTGTCAATTTTCTCCTCTGGATGTTGTTGATGAACAATTGAATAATCCAGCAACACAATCTAATGCTCAGCCTACTTCTCAAACAAATTCTACTCCTACAGTGAATACTACTTCTAATCCTCCTACTAGAAGGTCTACTAGAATTCCTACTGTTCCAACAAAATTAAAAGATTATGTCCTATCTCATGTTCCAAGAGCAAATCAAGTATGTAAAACATCTCTTATGCCAGATTTTCAAGCTTTTGTTACAGCTTTGGTAGCTCAACAGGATCCTAAATCTTTTAAAGAAGCTGTTAAGGACCCTGGTTGGTGCAAAGCTATGGATTCTGAGTTGCAGGCTCTTGATGAGAATGGCACATGGGAAGTTACTGAATTGCCATTTGGAAAGAAAGCTATTGGTAGTCATTGGTTGTTTAAAACAAAACTCAAAGCTGATGGAACAGTAGAAAGAAAAAAGGTTAGATTAGTGATAGAAGGAAATAGACAAAGACATGGAGCAGATTATAAAGACACTTTTGCTCCAGTGGCTAAGATGGTTACTATTAGATCACTTTTGGCTATATCAGCTTTAAAGGATTGGTACACATGTCAAATGGATGTGTCTAATGCTTTTTTACATGGTGACTTGGAAGAGGAAGTATATATGAGACCTCCTTTGGGTTATTCTGGAAAGGGGAGTCAGATCTGAAACTTCATCATTATCTCCTAATCTGGTGTGTAGCTTAAGAAGAGTTTATATAGGCTGAAACAAGCTCCAAGACAGTGGTTTTCCAAATTATCTACTGCTCTTATATCCTTTGGATTTGTACAATCCAAAACAGATTATTCCTTGTTCACAAAGAAGAAAGAGTCCAAGTTTACTGCAATCCTAGTGTATGTTGATGATCTGCTCATTACTGGAAATGATGAGACTCAAATAGCTGAGCTCAAATCTCAGCTTAGCTCAGTATTTCACATGAAAGACTTGGGAGAGCTCAATTATTTTCTTGGTCCGAAGTCTCAAAGACTGGTCAAGGAATCTTTATTTCTCAAAATAAGTATGCTTTGGATCTTCTTAAAGAAGCTGGTGTTATGTCTAGTAAACCATACAAGCTACCTATGGATCCTCATTTAAAGTTACAGATGAACATAGGTACTCCTCTTTCAGATCCAGAAGTGTATAGAAGATTGATTGGAAAGCTGATTTATCTAACAATAACCAGGCCTGATATTCGCTATGTTGTTCAGCTACTTAGTCAGTTTATGCAATCTCCAACATCTGTTCATATGCAGGCAGTAAAACATTTGTTGAGATATGTTTTGTTATGCCCAAATCAAGGTATTTTGTTGGCCAAAGACTCTGCAGTTCAATTAAAAGCCTACTGTGATTCTGACTGGGCTAGTTGTCCTTTTTCAAGAAGATCAACTACTGGTTATTGTGTGCTTTTGGGTGATTCTCCAATTTCATGGAAGTCAAAGAAGCAAGCTGTGGTTTCTAGATCTTCTGCAGAGGCAGAATACAGAGCTATGGCCATGACATGTTGTGAAGTTACATGGTTGGTTAGTCTGCTAAAGGATTTGGGGATCAAAGATTTGCAACCAGTGGATTTATTTTGTGATAGTCAAGCAGCTTTATACATTGCAGCTAATCCAGTTTTTCATGCTAGAACCAAACATATTGAAGTGGATTGCCACTATGTAAGAGATCAGTTGAAAGAAGGGAAGATTAATCCTACATATGTCAACACCAAATCTCAACTTGCTGATGTTTTTACTAATACTGTTACAGTAGATCAGCAGAATAGTTTGTTGTCCAAGTTGGGAGTTTGTGTTTCACCACTCTCAACTTAAGGGGGAGTGTCAAAGTATAAGGACTAATATGTAAATAGTTGTAAAGTAGAAGGACTTCTTTTGTAATCTTGGTCTATATAGTCTGTTGTCTTCTTGTTTTAGTGCAGTTAATGAGAATAACAAACTTTTCATCTTTCATTTCTCTGTTTCATTTCTATTGATCTCCATTGTTGACACTGTTCTTTACTTTACTTTAATTTTAATGTTTTTTACTTTAAAATTTTCAGGATGTTCAAGTCTTTCTTGACGCCATGTCTCTCCCACTTAGCCAACCTACTTAGATTTCCGAGCTCGAATGTACTACAAATTGCTTAAAAATTTAAAATCAAATGGGTTTTGACTTTTGGCATCCCACATTGCCTTTAGAAGGAAAGTAGTTTTGTGGGAGGAGGTTTTGTGGGAGGAGGTCATCTACCTTTAAAGTTCTTACTTTGAACGCGTTTATGGTGTGCAAAAGTTATGGTTATAAGTTCTAAAAATGGCCCATTTTTCATTTTTTTTCACCTGTAATATACATTGTCGTGTTTGGTTTGTAGGATGAGCTTGAAACACATTCTGAACCAGACCGTATATTTGTTTTTGTTCATTACAGTAGGGAAAGGAGCAATGACCCAAAAGTGTTAGCCGAACCTACTGTTGTCTTGACTACGTATGGGGTTCTTTCAGCATCTTATAAAAGTGTAAGCACCTTACTCTAATTCAGAACTTACATCTACACTTGATAGTATCTTTTAAGTAGTTATGCTATATATTGTTTTCAGTATTCAGAAAATAGTATCTTTCAAAAAGTAGATTGGTATAGAGTGGTGTTGGATGAAGCTCAAACCATCAAATCTTCAAAGAGTCAATGTGCTCAAGCAGCATTTGGGTTGACCTCTGACTGCCGGTTGTTTCTTACTGGTACTCATCTTTAGGTAAATTCAAACTTGAGTGCATTGTTTTAAGTGGTTATTACAAGATTTATATTCATTGCTAACTTATTTTCATTTGCAGAACAATTTGGAATATCTTTACAGTCTTCTGTGTTTCTTGCATGTTGAAACATGGTGCGACTGGGCATGGTAAGCGCACTTTTTTGGGGCATAATTTGTGTTGTTAAAAATCAATCCCAAACACCCATTTAGCCAAAAGTAAATCTACTATTCAATTTTAACAACTTACTTCTAAGGCTGTCATATGAAGTACAAATCCATGACTATACAAATACAACGCTAACAGTAGATATGGGCAAATCACCATACGGGTCAAAATGGTTATTCACAAAATGTGTAATATTATGTAAGAAAATAACATTCTTTTTCTTTAGATATAAGCATTAAAGAATCAGTTAGTATTATTGATATTTATGGTTAAGCTAATAAGAAGATATCATGAGAATATTAACATGTACCAAGAACACAAAAGTTGAACAATAAGACTGATCTTTATTAAGAAAAACCTAATCCCAAACACTCCTTCATAAAGAAGAAAACTAGCTGATTATTAATATAATATTTGCCTACTTTATTATGCTCTATTAAAGTTTTTTGTATTTTAGGCCAAGAAAAAAATTGATCAGCATCTCGAACACCAATCACAAGGAAGGATGTTATTTACAATTATTCAGCTCCTATTTAGTACTCATGTTTACATTTATAGTATAGAGGTAGTTTTGTGTGGTTCACGATAATGTAGAATTGGGAGAAATGGCTGCAAAGTGCCTTTTTGAATTAGAACATCACAACAATTGCTTGATTCCAGTTTTATGCTTCACTTATGTATAAATATGTTATTGCAACTAATCTTTTAGAATTCTTGCATTATATTGCATTCGTGGTTGTACCTTTTGGATTGGAAATTTAGTTTGTTTAATTTGTATATTTATTTTGGTGAATGAAAATTTAGTTTGTTTAAAAAAATAGAAAAAATAAATAAATGGTGGGCCTAAAAAGTGTGAAACGGCACCCTAACGGCATGTGAAATGAGGGAGGGGTTGTTTGGTGTGTGAATGTTAAATGTGAAATGGTGATGTGACGCTGATTTGGCAAAACGGATAATAAATTGTTTGTTTTTAAATAGATAAAAATACGTTATTCGAAAATTTAGAAAAAACCCCGTGCGTGCACGGGCATTATAACTAGTAATTTAGGTACATCATAATCTGCTATAATAATAATTTCAAAAACTTGAAATTAAACATAACATGAATCATCAAACCCCAAATTGTTTTGATAATAAGGTTTAAGAAATCGAGTGAAAAGATTTGAATTTGGAAAGGCCGAGTGTAATGGGGTGGGATTTGAATTTGGAAATGCGTGTGAAATGGGGGAGGGATGGGATTTTTGTTTGGCATTGAAGAGTGGAGTTATTATGATCGATTCTTCAGGATTTATGATACTTTGTCTTGGGTGAACATGGTAAGTGTTTTATATCACTATGGGAATGCAAATTGTATCACAACTTGTGGCTTGCTCCACTGGTTGTGGCATTCATTGGTTATCCAACAACCCCGGGTTCGATTCTCATCTGTGATAATATTTTTTACAAATATAACCGGGAACAATGCCAAGTCATCATTTCCACATCATCATATGATGCTCCATGTCATCATTAATATGCCTACTAAGCATTAGTGACGTGTCTTAGTCCCATATATATATGTATAGATAGATTGATATGAGTGACTTATGTATTGACCTGTCACAATTACTTAAGATAATTATAAAACAATCATACACCTATGGGAAATTAAACTGTCACAATTACTTAAGTAATCAGTGTTTATCTAAACATGTGCTGCAAAATTCTTAAAATAAATTGGGTTTTGACTTTAGAGTATCCCACATCGCCATGGGAAGGAAAGTAGCTTGTGGGAGATGGATACATATTGTTTAGCATGTCAAACTTTCTAAAAGCCTACGGATTCTCCGGTTAGCCACTTTACTTTATTTTCTCAGCTCGACGTCTTGGTTATGCTCGTAAACCACTTGCGAAAAGGATTATCGATGTACGAGACCAACCTGGCTTTCCATCCTGTACCAACCAGCCAATCTCATCTCAACACATATGACACCTACACAAGACCAATATTAGTAGCTATGAAGAAACAAAAATAGTCATATATGCTCATTTATCATCATGTATCAGCATCAATCCATCGTTAGTCTACAACATAAACAAATCACCAACACCTGCTAAATTAAACACGCATTAGCTCCCGCGACCACCCACTGCCACACGATCCTTGAAAGAAAACCCACGAAGCCGCGTCTTCAACACCTCTCCACGAGCAACATAACCCATAACTCCAAGTCTTCAACCATTCGATAATCAACTCGTAAAGTACAAGCACCATCCATTTCTTATACATGATGACTCACTTTTGAAAAAGAAAAGCTTTGAGTAACTCTATAAGCTGGTAAACCACAGCCAACACAGCTTTCGGTAATATGCGTCAGACACGTATATATGTCTAACTTAAATCTCATGGGTGCGGATTGAGCACCTTTCATTGCATAACAACCAATATAAGATCACAACGTACATTAATTAGTGTTTATCTAAACATGAAGTCATGAACTCGTGATGGTTAAGATAAACTAAAATGTACATTTGTTCTACAAATTGCTTAAAATGAATTGGGTTTTGGCTTTAGAGCATCCCACATCGCTCTTGTGAGCGAATGTAGCTTTTTGGGTGGTGGTTATAAATAATGAGGGATGGATTTCAATCAGAGGTAGGCATGTTAAGTTTTTTTAAAAGCCAATTCTCAAATTCTATTTTGCAAGCTTATGATTTGAGTTTTATAAGCTTGCAAGAAATGGATTTGGTCATTGGTTTCTATATTATTTAACAAGCTCACAATTTTATATATAAAGTTGTCTAAACCTTAACATACCTTAACTTTTGACCATTGCTTTTATAATATTTGACAAGCTCACAATATTAAACGCCGATTGAGTACGAGAATGTTTACTTCTATTTTAAATCTAAGCGACACAAAGATGCCATCTATAGTCTCTCGTTGATGGTCGTAGGTCGAAACAAACTCGATGTCTAAATTTCCAAAAATACTGGAACATGGTTTTAGTTACCTCATCAAAGTGTGTATTATTTTACCAAACTCATGCTTTGCTATATCTAGTTGTATAGTGAAGTACGCAAAATCAAAAAATAAAGTGTGAAAATCATCTTCCTTTGTATATATGTGGAAAAGTGAGTTTTAGGACAACTAAACCAAGCCATCCCACGTTTTTTTATAGTTATTAAGTTCAAGTTGTATCGTCAATGTTATTTCATTTTTTTTTGTCATTTACATCGACTTTAAGTCATGATAGTAGTATCTTTCCACACCAGTTATTTGTACTCTATGAGTTCAGTTCAACTTATAGATATATATTGTACAAGTATATGATTAGTTGATTTATTAAGGCTCACTTGTGTATTTAGGCCTAGCCCATTATTTGTTTATCTAGAATAATTATTTGTAAATTAAACACCAGATTCTATCAAGGCACTAATTACCTTCTGGTATAGTATCAAGTCTTTTATGACTTTAAATTTTTGATAATGTTCAAGTTTTTTATGACGGGTTTTCACTTCACACAATCAGTCGCCCACTAAGATTTCCCCCACCTGATGTCTCGTTCCTGCTCGGAAGCCACATGGAAGAAATATTTTGGGTGTAGACGAACCTCGCTTCCCACTCCGGATTGTCTCACATAAATCGCATTGCTGCGAATTGAGTACCTTTCATTGCATAACAGCCCGTTGTTGGTAGATGTATGGTGAAACTTGTGGGTGCATGGTAGTATTGTGATCATGTCGCCACCACATTCATTGTTCATGCAGTATTTGCAAGCAGTAGTTGTGGTTGACAGACCAGAACTTTGCGAGATTGATTGTTTACGGTCATGCTCCTCCATTATAATTTTTCTGACTTGGTCAATATGGTTGGATTAGTTTTATAAAGGTGTTTAAGTATTGGTTAGCATTTCTAACTCTCTCAGATATTCTAAAATCATGTCTATCCTTGGAATAACTCTCTCAGCTGGTAAAACTAGTGCAAGTATAATAGCATAACATACATTAATTAGTGTTAATCTAAACATGTACTCGTAATGGTTAAGATAAACTCAAATATATCAGGGTTTTACAAATTGCTTAAAATCAATTGGGTTTTGACTTCTAAGCATCCCATATCGCATTGTGAAGGAAAGTAGCTTGTGGGAGGTAGTTATAAATAAGGAGGGACGGATACACTTAGAGGTAGGCATGTTGAATTCCTGTAATAGCCTGTGTCAGTTTTTGTGGCTTGCAAGCTTATGTTTCATATGTTTGCAAGCTAAAACTCTGTCACAAGCTTTTATATTTTTTTGACAAGCTTATAATTTTAAATATAAAGTAAGAAAACCTTGACACGCCACAAATATAAATGTATAATATCATAAATTATATGCAAATTTTTCAAACTTTTTCAATTTTGTAATTTACTTTTTGTTTTCGCTTAGGTGATCATCTTGTTTACATACTTTTTTTTTGTATTATAGTTAACTAGTTATAATACTTGTCCACTTACAAGTTTCAAGCTGAGTACAACTAATACTTATATCTAACTATATTAGTTTGGTGTGAATTTATAAGTTTTATTATTCATGAATTTGATTACTTCCAAATCTTTTATATCAAACATATATTTAAAGTGGAGAAGCTAAATGTACAAAGGATAACTTAGCCCAGCCATCGAAGCCAAAGTATTGGAGAAGCTAAATGTACAAAGGGCCTTTTAGCCAATCAGAGTATCTCCAATGCATTATATTATCTTGAGTTTAATACAGTGACACATTATCACCATATCAACATCTTATTTTTTCATGCAAAATATTCACAGTGCAATAAATATACATAGTCTAATGAATTTCCACATCATCAAATATATTTCTTTTACTTATAGTATAATATGTATGCAAATTGTACTATTTGAATGTTATATCTTTCATATTCATGTGGGATCCACACTTGTACTATTTTAATAGTACATTTTATTCCTTTATTGATGTGCATTGAGAGTGTGTTCAGAGACAAACTTTCTTTGAATAAACCAGTGATGTGGCAAAGCCACAATGCATTGATCGAATAATATATGCTATTGAGTGATGCTATGTTGGCCCATTGTAGATGCCCTAAGTTCAATGCTAATGGTAAGGTTGTTCCTCACTCAACCGAGTAGATGACCATATTATGCCTATTAACCCAACCGAACAATGATCAGTCACCCCCCAACTTTTTCAAAATTATAGTTGGCCTGCCAACCACAAGTTTCTATTATTTTGTGTGTATAGTTTTTTGTTTTTGTGGGGTATCTTTTTGGTTATGGTTGCGGTCGCTTTACTAACAAATTATGATTGGGTGTATTCTTTGAGAGAAAAAACTTATGTCACGCTAATGTGGCGAGGAGTGACCATAATATTTACGGTTACCATTAACATTGGCCTAAGGCAATCGACATCTATATTTTTTTTTATAACTTTTTTAACAACAAAATTAAAATTCATTAATAATAAAACACATTACATAATAATTCAAATAAAATTAAAACATTACAAATAAAACTTCAAATAAAATGACTAAACTAGTGTTGATTTTCACAATGCCAAAAGTTTGAAAGATATCACCGGCTCGAAATTATGTAATATTATGCCAAAAGTTTGATTTTCACAAGACTACAACAAGGATGACCGGCTGCGACCTCCTCGACCCAATCGGTCACTACCCTTATTGCGGGTAGCCTAAGAGAACTTTAGAGACAATATAGTGGAACTTGAAAAAAAAAACATGAAATTTGAAAAATCAAAACCACAAAAAATCAGCCAATTTAATTGAATATATAGTATAATTTACATGACTAATAATAATTTTAATCATATTTAATTTTTTAATCCGAATACCCACATGTTACTACACGCGCATTATAAAAATATTATTGTTACATAAAGAGATTGAATTTGAGATCCAATCGACCCGTTGATGACGAGAACGTTTACTTCTATGACAAATCCAAGAGTGTGAAAGATCTTATCTCACGTTCTCAGCATCTAGAGTGTCTCTCTTTGATGGTTGTAGCTTGAAACAAACTCGATTATTTGACATAGGTGGAAGATTGGAGTTTTAAGACAACTAAACCATGCCTTCCAAGTTTTTTTGGTAGTTGGTTATTAAGTTGAAGTTGTATGGTAAAAGTTAATCATTTTGTATGTCATTTACATCGACTTTAAGTCATGATAGTATTTTCCAAAGCGATTTACATGTACTCCTTGAGTTCAATACAAATTATGAAATCTGACCATTCATGGTTGACTTTTAAGAGGGATAAATAAGGACAAGGCCTTAGTTTTGCTTTCTTTTGAGTCTTTTTTTATCATTATTTTTGGGGGTATTTTTGACGCGTAACTTACATGACTTTATGTTGGTTAGTTAGGACAAAGAACATGACGAAGTATTTTTATAATTTTATTTTGATACGATGGAGAGAGATACAGTTGATTTGGTATGGTTTAAGGTGCTTGTGTTTTTGTTTATTCATTTCACTTGGGAAGGAACAAAAATGATATGTAATTCTAGAACTTTGGGTAGACGAAATATATGTAATTTATGAGTTTTGACCATGAGAGACAATTTTCTGTTTTTCTTGCTAATTACGAGTACTAATCTTAGTAAAAAGGATCTAATTCATGTTCTTTACATAAAAATTTTGAGGATGTTCAAGTCTTCATGGCACTTCACTTAGCCGGTCCACTAGATGTTTCCCGCTCCGAAACCACTTGTAAGAAGGATTTTGGGTGTAGACGAACCTGGCTTCACACTCCGTCCTGACCGGCCAATCAGGGACGGAGCCAGGACCAAATATGACAGGGTGCACAAAATTGAAAGCACATTTCGAAGGACCGGGTGTATTTAAGATGCATTTAAAAAAAATCAGTATTTTTTTCAACAATTAACACTACATCGAAAAAATTCATAGGGTTCCCGTGTACCCGCGGAAACCCCCTAGCTCCGTCCCTGCGGCCAATTTCCCTCCCAACTATTATAATAGTCCCCAATGTTAATCCTCTTTAAAAAAACACTTGTGACACCTACACAATACGTCAATACCAATATGATTAGATAACTAGGTTACCACACAAGTTAAGTAATCATTCACTCCATGTCAGTATCTATCAACCAACACAAATAGTCTAAAACGTAAGCAAAGTCATTGTCTTGAACATTATTAATATACTTATTACATTTCCAGAAAATGAAAAAAATAAAACGTAAGCAATTCTCACCGACGCGTATGTGCAAACTCAAACACACATCGCCCACAAACACAAAGACACTTGCAAACAACATACATACCTTAGCAACCCGCGCCCACCCGTTACCACAGGACCCTTGAGTAACTCCATCCATTTCATAATCATCTCATCAAGTACAAGTACCAACCATTCCTCATACATACATGCTCGATCACTTACATTTGAAAATTAGAGCTTTGAGTAACTCCATGATCTGGTAAACCCATAACCAACGTGGCTGGCCTTCGATAATTTGAATCAGAAACACGTATATGTCTCACATGAACCGTATGGGTGCGGACAGGGCACCTTTTATTGCATAACAGCCGGTTGTTGGAAGATGCATGGTGAAACTTGTGGGTGCATGGTAGTCTTGTGATTGTGTTGCCACCATATTCATTGTTCATGCATCCCACATCGCATTGTGAAATAAAGTAGCTTTGTGGGAGGTGGTTATAAATAAGGAGAGAAAGACTCACTATAAGTAGGCGTGTTGAATGCTTCAAAAGCCGATCAACATTTCTTGCAAGCTTATTAAGATTTATAAGCTTGTGGAATAAGTTGATCGTCGCTTTTTAACATTTGACAAGCTCATAATTATATATAATAATAATTCTTTTCTGAACTATAAATGTAAAGTTATCTAAACCTAAACACCCCATAAATATCAAAGGTTTATTAGTGAGACAAAGGTTATATCTAGCCATCTAGAGTGTATCTCCTTAGTTGTACGACGAATCAAACTCGATGTCTATAAATCTCAAATGACCGGAGTTACCTCGTCAGAGTATGTGTTGATTTGCCCATATATACATTTTATTTTACTTGGATACTCCACCTCATTTTTAAAGGAGTTTTATCAAGCTCCAAAGCATAATCTAAACCGTGCAAATCATCTACTTTTGATATATGTTGATTATTTATTTATTTTTATCGAATTTAAGTTGCGAAAGTATTTCTTTTTTCTAGACGATTTACATGTACTCTTTGAGTTCAATCCAAATTATGAAATCTTTTTGTACACGGTTGACTTTTAAGGGGGATAAATAAGGACGGGCCATAGTTTGACTTTCTTTTGAGTCCTTTCTTTATCGGTATTTTTTGGGTATTTTTAATACGTAACTTACACGAATCTATTTTATTTATTTATTTTTAGAAAGACAACAAAATTATACTACCTCCGTCCCAAATTATAAGTCCAGTTTGACTTTTTGACCCAAACTTTGACCTTAAATAATTTTGTTTGTATTATATAATACTTGATGCAAAATATATAAATGGATTGTGTTTTAAATGTATTTTCATTTGGTATAATTTTAATAAAGTGTTATATAATACAAACGAAAATATTTAAGGTCAAATTTGGAGTCAAAAAGTCAAACTGGACTTAAATTTTGGGACGGAGGGAGTACCTCATAAAGAGAGAAAACAAAATACAATACAAGACATCCCCTCGATTAAACAAGATAATTAAAAGAGGATATGACAAAAAAGGAGAAAAAGATACAAACCAAAAATTGCTAACACAAATACACACGAAAACTAACTTGCATACTAAAAAGTAAAAACCACAACTGACCACACATTATAAAGAATTACTACTGATGCAATATTTGGAGGCAAGCCAACAAAAGAAAAATAATTCTCTTATGACCTGGTCCAATCACTCTCACCATCAGTTAAGAACAGATAAATAGCATATTGAATGTAACCTTAAAGAAAATGGTATGTAAACCGAATACGAACTTCTAAATGTCAATTTAAAAATTTGGATAGACAAAACCTATTAAAAACTACTAATGATAAAAAGTATCTACCAACTCTTTAAGTAAAAAAGAACCTATGTGTCTTTTACTTTAAAATTTCAAGTCTTTTAAGATGGCATGCCACTTCGCTTAACCAGTCCACCTAATCTTCCCCGCTAGAACTCTTGTTCTTGTTCGAAAACCACTTGCGAAAATGATTATGGGTGTACGAGACCAGTAATCTAAACTAATTGGCGGCCGGTCTCTAATGTTAATCATCTTTCTAACAACACTTATGACACCTACACAAGACCAAGATTAGTAGCTATGAAGCAACACAAATATTCATATATATGCTCAATTATCATCATGTATCATCGTTAGTCTAAAACATAAACACATGCAAACTTAACCCTTAGCTACCCCGACCACCCGTTGCCACACAAGCCTTGATAAGTAAACCCAGGAAGCCGCGCCTTCAACACCTCTCCACGACTAACATAACTCATAACTCCAAGTCTTTAACAATTCGATAATCAACTCGTGAAGTACAAGCAGCATCCATTCCTTATACATGATCACTCACTTTTGAAAAAAGAGCTTCGAGTAACTCTCTCAGCCGGTAAACCCACCACCAACGTGGCGTTCGATTATAAGCGTTAGACACACATAACTTAAACCGGATTGAGCACCTTTCATTGCGTATAAAACTTTAGGAAATTAATTTCTTAAATCAACAAATGGGTTTTGAATTTTGAGCATCCCACATCGCCTTGGTGAGGGAAAGTAGCTTGTGGGAGTTGGTTATAAATAAGGAGGAAAGGACACAATTTGGAGCAGGCATGTTGAATTCATTAAAAGCCTATGTGAATATTTTGTTGCTTGCAAGTTTATGATTTGAGTTTTATAAGTTTGCAAGGAGAGAATGTTTACATAGTCTTTTACATTATTTGAAAGGCCTACAATTTCAAACATAAAGTTAGAAACCTTTACAAGTCACAAATATAAATGGTTAATGTCATAATTTTAGTAATCTCATTCTATGTTTTTGCTTGGGAGATTATATTTGTTAAATACTGTTAAATGTATTCAGTTTTAATGCTTGTGCATTTCAAGGTTCAAACTATGAGTACAACTAATACTCTTATCTAACTTTTTACGGTATGAATTTATAAGTTTTATATGAAACATATATTTGAAGATGCAAAATGGTGGAACTTGGGGATTCTTGTTCGAGGTCCAAGATCATGCTAGCGTAAACTGTCACTTTCGTATATATAAAACATCGATATGGGTATACAAGGAATTTTGCTAATTTTTTTTATAATGTTTGATGCCATGTTTCTCCAGTTAGCCAATCTACTCTATTTTCCCAGCTCGACGTCTTGTTCTTGCTTGTATACCATTTGCGAAAAGGATTGTGGGTGTATAAGACCAACCCGGCTTCCCATTTCATTCCAACAAGCCAATCTCATCTCAACAGTTATGAGTTATGACACCTACACAAGACCAAGATTAGTAGCTATGAAGCAACAAAAATAATCATATATGCTCATTTATCATCATGTATCAGCATCAATCCCATCATTTGATCATTAGTCTAAAACATAAACAATATCACTAACTTGAACATCATAAATAAACACACATACATGTAAACATAAAACTTCATGTTAATCAATTCTCACCAACACATGCAAACTTAAACACACACCTTAGCTACCGCGACCACCCGTTGCCACACGAACCTTGAAAAGAAAACCTTCAACACCTCCCCACAACCAACATAACTCATAAACCCAAGTTTTCAACCATTCGATAATCAACTCGTGAAGTACAAGCACCACCCATTCCTTATACATGATCACTTACTTTTAAAAATAAGAGCTTTGAGTACTTTTATCAGCTAGTAAACCCACAACCAACGCGACCTCTGATAATATGCGTTAGACACACAAATATGGTTACTTACACCTCATGGCACCTCATGGGTGCGGATTGAGCTCCTTTCGGTGCATAACAGCCAATATAACATCATAAAACTAGTGCACTTAAAACATCGTAACATACATTAATTAGTGTTTATCTAACCATGAACTCGTGATGGTTAAGATAAATTCAAGCTCACCCGCACTGTATAACAAAATGCTCAAAATCAATTGGGTTTTGAATTTTGGGATCCCACATCACCTTGTGAGGGAAAATAACTTTTTGGGTGGTGGTTATAAATAAGGAGGGATGGATTCAATCAGAGGTAGGCATGTTAAGTTTTTTTGAAAGCCATTTAACAAATTCCAGCTTGCAAGCATGTGTTTTATAAGTTTGCAAGTGTGGTATTTGGTAATTGGTTTTTATGTTATTTGACAAGCTTACAATTTTATATATAAAGTTATCTAAACCTGAACATACCTTAAGTTTTGACCATCGTTTTTATAATATTTGACAAGCTCACAATATGAAACGCTGATTGGATTTGAGATCCAATCGATCCATTGAGTACGAGAATGTTTACTTATGTTATAAATACAAGCGACACAAAGATGTTATCTAGCCATCTATAGTCTCTCTCGTTGATGGTCGTAGGTCGAAACGAACTCGATGTCTAAAATTCCAAATACCGGAAACATGGTTTTAGTTACCTCATCAAGGTATGTATTGATTTACCAAACTCATGCTTTGCTTTATTTATTTGTACAATGAAGTATGCAAATCAATAATAAAGTGTGAAAATCACCTCACTGTGTATATATGTGAAAAAGTGAGTTTTAGGACAACTAAACCAAGCTATCCAAGTTTTTTGGGTAGTTGGTTATTAAGTTCAAGTTGTATTGTCAATGTTATTTCATTTTGTTTGTCATTTACATCGATTTTAAGTCATGATAGTACTAGTAGTATTTTACAACACAATTTATTTGTACACTATGTGTTTAATGGGGGATAAGTTAGGAGTTTAGTTTGGCTTTCTCTCGACTCTTTTTAATCTTTACTTTTAGGAGTATTTTTAATGCGTAACTTACACGGCCTAAAATATGAACTTAGGGTCCGTTTGGTTTATAGGTGGGTTTGGAATAAGATTTGGATTTGGTTTAAGATTTGGAGAGAGAAAATAATATATTATATATATTTTATAATAAAAGTAAAATAAAAAAATACCATTTAAAAATTAAAAAAGAAATAAAGTGTGAGAGTAAAATGACGGGTCCCACAGGTTTTGTCTCAAACCTTAGCCTCTTGCCTGAAATTCTACACTCTCTTGTCAGTGAGTTTGAAAAGATGATCCACACCAACCAAACATTAGTTTACAAAGCTCAATCCTAATCCTCCCTCAAAACCCTTAAAACAAACGCACCCTTAAAAGTGTCATTTTAGACTTTGGATAGACGAAACATATGCAATTTTGACCATGAGAGACAACTTATGTGATTTCTCGACAAATTCGTGCATAATGTTACACATCAAGTTTTCTCAAAAACATTTATCATAAAAACATCAAGTTTTCATGTCTTTTATGAAGGATTTTAACTTCACTCAATCAGTCGTCCACTAAGATTTCCCCCGCCTGATGTCTCGTTCCTGCTCGGCTTCCCACTCCGTCTCGACCGGCCAATTCCCCTGCCAGCTATTTTAGTAGTCCCCAATCTTAATCCTCTCTAAAAAACACTTATGAGATCGACCTACACAAGACCAATATGATTAGATAACTGGGTTACCAAACAAGTTAAGGAATCATTCATTCCATATCACTACCTATCAAGCAACACAAATAGTCTGATTTCATAATTTGGATTGGACTAAAAGAGTACATGTAAATCGCGTTGAAAAATACTTTTGCAACTTAAAGTCCATGTAAATGATAAAAAAAAATGAATTACTTTGACAATACAACTTAAACTTAACAACCGATTGGAAATACGCTTTTTTCGTTACTATCAACCATAACCGAAACAACCTCCAGCCTAACAAACTTTCCGAAGATTCAGATTCTGTTTCTACAACACCAAATCGAATCAAAAAGTTATAAAATTGAAAGCTTACGATGACGATGAGCCGTTACGGACTTTGAGAGGTGGCTCTGGAGGTATTGCTCCAATACTGGAGTCTCTAGAGGAATAGAATGTACTCCGTAAAAGAAGTTGATTAATAGTTTTAAGGCTTTTTTTTTTTTTTTCTTTTTTTTTTTTTTCCTGGGTTGTTTTTCTTGCCAATGTACTAATCTTAAGTAAAAAAGAATTGATGTATCTTTTACTCAGCTTGGCCAGTCTACCTAATCTTCCCAGCTAGAACTATTGTTCTTGTTCGAAAACCCACTTGCAAAAATGATTGTGGGTGTACGAGACCAACCCGTTTTCCCATTCCGTCCCAACCAGCCAATCTCCTCTAAACACTTACGACACCTACACAAGACCAAGATTAGTAGCTATGAAGCAACAAAAATAGTCATATATGCTCATTTATCATCATGTATCAGCATCACTCCAATCGTTAGTCTAAAACATAAACAAAATCACAAATTTGAACATCATAAATGAAAACACGTACGTGTAAAAATAAAACTTCATATTAAACAAAATCACAATTTTGAACATCATAAATGAAAACACGTACGTGTAAAAATAAAACTTCATATTAATCAATTCTCACCAACTGGGCTAAAAAAATGTGCAAAACCGTACTTATCAATGTACATACCCTATATATTAGGATTCTAGATATTCGGAAAAACCGTACGTGTAAAAATGTGCATACCCTATCAGGGGCGGAGCTATGTGAGGACCGGGAAGGGTCCCGGCCCCCCTAGGCTTAAGCTCGTTAGTGTATTTTTTCGCGATTTCATGTGTTAAAAAAATAAAAATTTCATCTCGGCCCTCCCATCCAATGTTTTTCCGGAAAAAAATTTGCTTCGGCCCTCTCATGAAATTTCTTCTAGCTCCGCTACTGTACCCTATATATTAAAAATAAAATTTCGGGTTTTTTGGGTTCAAGTTTTTTGGGATTTGGATTGGCGTAGTTGTTTCACATTTTGAATCCTATATATTAAAGTTGATCTAGCTTGTCAAGTTCGAATTTTTCAAAATTGAGTTGCTTAGTTGGATTATAGCATTTTAACTAGTATCAAAATTAAGGCTCATCTCATTTATGTATTACATATATTGTCAAATTCTTAAGCTTTATGTACTCACACATTATTAGCAACTAAATGTATATAATAAAAAGTAGGGCAAATGGTTTTTAAAAGGTATAATACTTGCCATAATTTGCTTTTGTGAGTAGCGAAACAATTTTTTGCTTTTGTGGGTACTTTTATTTCAAATTCTTCATTTTTAAGGTACTATGTGACATTTTTGCCATTCGGAAAGAAAAAAATTCTATTAGTTAAAAGAGGCAAAAATATCCAAAAATGAATGAATTTGAAAGAAAAGTAGCCACAAAATCAAAAAAAAAAATTTGCTACCCACAAAAGCAAATCGTGACAAATAAGATACATTTGCCCTAAATAGTAACGTGTAAAAACTAATAGTTACTAAATATTTTACAAAATCCTAAAACAACAAAATTTAATACTTTGGACAAGTAAAAACTAATATGTATAAGAAAAAAACATAAACTGGTAACAAAACTCATGATTAAGTGGTATTTTTTAGTTGGCCGGTAAAAAATGAATAGCCCAAAGTTCATAGTCAAATTTAACCCAGTGGGCCTAAATCATAACTTTCATTTAACCTTATCCAAATGCCTCATCCCCTCCACCTTCTTCCATAAAACTGCCGCCTCCATTCTTAACATTTTCTTCGTTTTTTATTCAGTTTAAACAAAGATAAATTAAATTAGGGTATGCACGCATAATTTGTCTTAAAATCCGCCTCTGCTCCCAGCTACTGCCAAACACACAAATTCTATTTAGTCACATAGTACTTGGAAAGGATTATAGGCAGTGGAAACAAAAGGTTAGGGTATTGAATTATACCTATATTTTTTATGGAAAAAACTGATAATGTCAGGCCATGTCCTAAATCCTTATACTCAGTTGTCTCCAATGACAACCTTTTAATCGAAATCCTACTCAGGTTACCAATACTCTCACTTGTTTTATTTAAGTCTGTATCGAAAAGATGGCTGTCTCTTATTCAATTAGGGTATGCACTCATAAGTTTTTAGTGTAATTTGTCATCAGTTTGGCGAAAAAACATATTTTTTTTTACAAGAAATTTATGCATGGTATGCACAAACTAAATCCGCCCCTGTGAGTGCGGATGGAGCACCTTTCATTGCATAACAACCAATATAACATCATAAAACCATGGAAAATAAAACTAGTGCAAGTATAACATCATAAAACCATGGGAAATAAAACTAGTGCAAGTATAAGTGTATAACATCATAACGTACATCAATTAGTGTTTACCCAACATCATAAGTAACATACTTTTGGCATCCCTCCCACATCGCATTGTGAAGAAATGTAGCTTGTGAGAGTTGTTTATAAATAAGGAGGGAAGGATACAATTCTAGGTAAGCATGTTGAATTCTTTTAAATGCCAACCTTTACATTTGTGCCTGCAAGTTTATGATTTGAATATATGTTTGCAAGCATGAGATGTAATTGTTAGCTTTTATATTTTTTTGACAAGCTTACAATTTTAAGCATAAAGTTATAAAAAACTTAGACATGTCAAAAGTGTAAATGGTTAAAGTCATATTTTAATTATAACTTTATGTTTCTTAGGTGATTATTTTGTTTATAAATACTGTCAAATGTATTATAGTCCACTAATTATATTGCTTGTGAACTCACCTTTTCAAACTATGAGTGTCTGTGAATTTTATAAGTATTACGGAGTATTATTCACATAGTTTATCTAGTCATCTAGAGTGTCTCTCCCTGGTAGTTGTAGGTTGAAACAAACTCGATGTCTAGAAACGTGGCTCAAATGATCAGAAACATGGTTTGAGTTTGAGTTACCTCATTAAAGTAAGTGTTGATTTGCACACATATACTTTTTATTAGGACACTACACCTCATGTTATAAGTAATTGCATCAAGCTCATGTTTTGCTAAACATAATTGTACAATAAAGTGTGCAAATCATCTCTTTTTGTATATATGTGGAAGAGTGGAGTTTTAAGAGAACTAAACCAAGCCATCCAATATTATTATTATTATTATTATTATTATTATTATTATTATTATTTTGGTATTTGGTTGTTAGTTTTTAGTTGTTTTAAGTTGTTTGGTATCTGGTCGGTTTCAGTTCGGTCCGGTTGGTTTTGTCGGTCGGTCCTGTCGAACAAATGAATATTTAGTACCAGAATATTTACTTGTATTATAAATTTTAGTATAAAAAGTTATCTAAACTATAAAGCATCATAAATTTTGATCATTTTGGATTGGATTAAATTTGGGATCCATGGATCTATTAAGTACCAGAATATTTACTTCTATTATAAATCCAAGATTAAGAAAAATTTCCATCCTCACATTATCGAATTAAGATTTTGGGTTGCTTCTTGATCTAACATTTTCACCTTCATTATCCAATAAACTCCAAAACCATACTCCAAGTAATTGCAGCTACTATGTCTCCAAGCAATCTCAAAGCTCATCCATCTAACATTGTATCCAGTCATTTTCAATTCATCGCGGTGGAAGTAGTGGTGAGTACTGGTGACATGGTAGTCATGTGATCTTGTTACCGTCGAAAAGATCGTCCATGCAGACGGCACACATGGTGGTTGGTGATGGTGGTAGAGTGTATAAACACTCGTTTGTATATTTAGTTGACTTAATAGACATCAAGGATTTAGAACTTTTTTGATGTTTATGTGTATGTTTCAGTGTGTGTTCGTAATGTGTGTATTACGTGTGTATAACTTGCTGTACGTCTTGCTTCATCATCATTTAGAACTTTTTTGATGTTTCAATTCATCGTCAAACTATTATTAATATAACTTAGTAAAATTATGTAGTGTTCAAATTTAATACTCGAGCATTTCTAATTCGGTAGTATCATTTACAAAAAAAATACAAGTATCAAAACGGTACAAAGCTGAAAATACGTTGCTATTGTACGACTAAATCAACAAATAACTTGTGCAAGTATAACATCATAACATACATTAATTTGTGTTTATGGAAACATGAACTCGTATTGGTTAAGATAAACTCAAATTGGGTTTTGAATTTTGGCATCCCACATCGTCTTGTGAGAGAAAGTAGCTTTGTGAGAGGTGGTTATAAATAAGGAGTGAAGGATACCATTAGAAATAGGCATGTTTAATTCCTATAAAAGCCTATGGTAACGGCTTTTCCATGCAAGCTTATGATTTAAAATTCATAAGTTTGCATGGATGAAATGTCACCGTAGTTTTTTAATTTTTTTTGACAATCTTACAATTTTTTACTTTAAGATTAAAAAACCTTGACATGTCATGAATATGAATGGTTAATCATGTCCAACTTAATCATAACCTTCCAGAGCCACTTCTTTGAAATATAGATATTTTGTAGTTTGAATTCTCGTAGGGGTTATATCAAGGATCATTCTACAAAACGAGTTTGAGGTGTCCCAGGGTGTCACGGAACATGATGAAATTATGTTATGTAGTGTTAATTTTCGTAAAGAACTTTGGTAGTTTCTAATCATCATCCTTTAATAATATTTGACAAGCTCATAATTTTATATATAATTTTTTTGAATCAATTGTATAAGGTTATTTGAACTTTAACACGACATAAATTTTGACCATTGACCATTGCTTTTCTAATTATTGACAAACTCACAGTATTAGACACGGGTTGTAAGAAGAGATTGGATTTGAGATCCAAAGGATCTGTTAAGGACGAGAATGTTTACTTCTATTATAAATCCATAGGTTAAACAGATTTTATCTAGCCATTTAGAGTGTTTCTCCTTGGAAATCGTAGGTTGAAACAAACTCATGTCTTTAATTCCAAATGCCCAGAAATGTGGTTTGAGTCACCTCATCAGAGTATGTTGATTTGCACACATATACTTTTTATTGAGACACTCCACCTCATGTTTTAAGTAGTTGTATGAAGCTTAAACTTTGCTAAAACTGAATGTAAATCATCTTCTTTTGGATATATGTGGAAAAGTTGAGTTTTAAGACAGCTAAATGAGACCATCCAAATGTTTTTTTTTGGGTAATCGGTTGTTAATTTGAAGTTGTATTGTTAAAGTAATTCATTTTTATTTTTGGCATCTACATCGACCTCAAGTTGCGAAAGTATTTTCAACACGATTTACAACTACTCTTTGAGTTCAATCCAAATTACGAAATTTGACTATACAGGGTTGGGCGGATAATATAAGGACGGGGTGTTAGTTTGGCTTTCTTTTGATCGTTCTACAATTGGACTTATGAGCCGATACGAGCCTAGTATGGGATATGTTCGTATCAACGGGTCTCAAATTACCGCCTCTAGGCTGTAGGAAGCAATGCTTTCTAATGATTTCAAAGTCACTTTTTTTTTTTTGCTCTTATAGCCACTATGGCATTTACATATGCTAAAGTTGGGGGCAACGTCATTGCTTATAATAAGCAGGTTATATCACACAATAATTAGTGTTTACCTAAACTTATAATCTTAGAATTGAAGTGTAGCAAATTGCTTAAAATCAACTGGGTCTTGTCCATCCCACATCGCACTTGGAACAGAAGGAAAGATGTTTGTAAATACAGAGGAAATGATAGATGCAAAATGGACCTTTTAAAAGTTACAAAAATGCTACAAACTCAACAGGACTATAACTTTGGTGATGATCATTCGCAAGTCCTAATAATATTTTTAGAATCATATTTTGAAATGACGGAGATACAGTTGATTGATTCTTATGGTATTGTCAACTGTTTACAAGAAAATGGTATTTAAACCCAATATGGACCTCTAAATGTCATTTTAAAACTTTGGTTAGAAGATATTTATATAAATACTACTAATACAAATTTTTTTCAAGTAACCCTTTTTTTTCTGAAGTATTTTCTTGTTAATTACCAATCTTATGTAAAAAACTAGCGTTTCTTTTACTTTAGAACTTTGAGGATGTTCAAGTCTTTTATGATGGCATGCCACATTAGTTCTTGTTAATTACCTAATCTTCCCAGCTCGAACACTTGTTCTTGTTTGGATACCACTTGCGTAAAAGATTGTGGGTGCACGAGACCAACCCGGCTTCCCATTCCGTCCTAACCAGCCAATCTCCTCTCAACACTTATGGCACCTACACAATACCAAGATTAGTAGCTATGAAGCAACAAAAATACTCATATATGCTCACTTATCATCATGTATCAACATCAATCCCATTGTTAGTGAAAGGTTTTAATGGATATTTAAATAATAGTATGTCCGGATTCGAACTCGAGACTTCGGGATTGCACACATTACGTATGAGAATTGATGTACATAATTAATATAAATAAAACGTTATTATTATTAATTATTAATCACTAAATAAAACATAACGATAGTTAAATGATTAACGAGGTTTGGTTAACGGTCGTTAAATATTAACTACAAGGACTAAGAATGAAATTAGATGTCGGGAAAGTTCTAGAATCCCCTTGGGATTGAATAGGCCGATCGGTGGAGGGTTTCCAAACCCAATCCCACTCATACTTGTACTCCAAGATATGTTAACTATAAATACAAATCAATGTATTCATTATTGACTAACCTTGGATCACTTTGATAACCTAATTTCTCTTCTCTTCTCCTCCCTCTTTCTCTTGGCCGATCGTTAACCCCCCTCCACAAAGGGATCGATTTTTCCAAGTGAAAGAAACTAGTGTTTGGTTTATTTGTGATTCAAGGAACTAGCTTTTCCACATCAAATCGCTATTAGTACGTGTGTACAAGAACGAAGAGCAAGCACACTTGAGCTTGTATTCCTTGGTGGTCGATTTTTGGGTGGAACGATTTTGTATAAACCCTAATTTAGGGTTTTGGGTTTTGTTACTTGATCACATCATCGTTTGATTACTTGAATTGCTAAAAGGTACGCACTTTCTTGTTTGGTTAATTTATTACATATATTATTCCTATTGTCTTCCGCTGCTTGCTTTGATGGTGTTATTTGTTTTATGTATAATTGTTATGAGTATAAAATTCCAACAGTGGCATCACGAGCCGTTAATATGATGTAATTAATTACCGAAACACATAAAAATTGAATCTTTATGATTATTTGCATGCTTTTGATGGTTTCTAGGGTTTTGAATTCGAAACCCTAATTTTTATATATGGGTCGATTACCCTAATATTTATATAATTAGGTTTTAATTTTGTAAAACTTGTAGAAACCCTAGGATTGCATGCTTATTTTATGTGGTTAATTAATGAATAATTGTTATGTGCCATGTAATATGTGTATCTTGGGTGATAATTGTTATGCGGAATCCATGGTGGAACATGCATGTTTTGCCATGGAGTATTGTTTATTGTATGATTGATTAATTGTTAAGTGATACACACATGTTTTATTTATTTAATAATTAATGAATTGGGGAAGACCTCAATTATAACTAATAAAATTCGTTATGTGCTAATTGGTATACTATTAACTTCGGCTTACGCAATCGACTTGTCGATGTATGTGGCTCATCTACCTTGCGAGATGAAAGTCCTAGTTAATGTATGCATTAATTTACACCTAGAATTGTTATTAGAGTTTATTGAAATAATTATGCATGTGGCTAATTGTTTTTTTTTTACATATGTTAAAGTGTTAAGTTATATGTTTATATTATTTGAGTGTGTTTAATTTTATTAAAATGCTTTTTTGTTTATATATTGTTTGACATGTTAGTAAGCAAAAAGGGTTTTTGGAATAGAAAATTAAATAGACTAAATAATGGCAAAACTGATTTGTTATCTAAGAATTATTCTTGAACTTTTAATCGATTGATGCGACTGTACTAAATGGTTAGAACGGCTCACCCACTAGAACAAACTATAAAGGGGTATTTAAGAAGTGAGCACAGTCTCACTGAAAGGATGTCTAAGGTTATGCTATGCGCTTACCTGGTCCTCTGCCCTCTGTGAGTTCGATTGGAGCTACCTAGTATAACCATTCAATGTACGAAGCATCTTAGTGCAAAGTTGTAAGTTTCTCAACGAATCGATTAAAACTTTGTAGAATTCAATCTTAGCAATTAAAATTTAATGTAAGTTTTTTCGAAAATATTATGTTATAAAGTTGTATGCATGCTTCTTTATACATAAGTTTTGATTACACGCCAAAAATTGTACCCTTTAAATTTAAGTTTATGCCATCTAATGATATGAAACACTTGAAGTTGTAATTTAGTTATGTGAGACCTTGATCTAGATTACAATAACGAGGTGAATTATTTTGTTGTATGAGACCTCAGCTTTATGATTTGCAGTTTCTAAATTAGATAACTTAATTAAGTTGTTAGTGAGACCTAAGGCTTAAGGCATGAGATGGGATGAAACATGCTTACGTTTTGCATTAATTGTTTCGGCAAAATTGTAAATCCCATAACTTTTGGAATTGAAAACTTGTTTGTCAATTATCGTTTTTCAACGATTACCTATTCTATACTTTCACCACTAGCAGATCAAATGATGTGGTGAAACTATGATAATGAGGATCCAAAATTCAAGGAAAATTCTATGGTTAATATTTATATTGACCAAAGGGTATTTTATTTTCTTGAATGATTACTTATCGAAAGTACTAACTCTTGAACTTTTATTTCTGTAGAAATGGCTCAAGCTGACTATCGACTAGCCTCGTCGTTCAAATCTATGTTTGATCGAGAGAAATTGACTGTAGCGCGAATTTCAATGATTGGTATCGGCAACTAAGAATTGTCTTGAGGGTTGCCAAAAGACTCAATTATTTGACTACGCCTTGTCCTCCTGAACTGCAATGATGCTACTGCAAGCACGAGTGCATGGCAATCTGAATATGACAAGTATAATGAGGTCGCCTGCATTATGCTCGGGAGTATGAACTCAAGCTTGCAAAAGCAGTTTGAGAATTACTTCCCTAATCTCATGCTTGAAGAATTGCAAAGGTTGTTTGAAAAGCCTGTGATGTAGAGTATGATTTGATAGATGCTCTTCATAGTTGCAAGCGAGACGGAAACCTGTAGTTTCTTCACCGCCTGGAAATGATGAGTTACATGGACCAGTTGGGCGTTTGAACTATGTCTACCCTAATGACATACAAATTGGCCTTATCAACAGATCCCTTAATAAGGAGTTTGATGGTTTCGTGCAATTATAATATGCATTGCACGGGAAGACAAATGTGAGGTACATGCAATGCTCATTGATTATGAAAAAGGTTTGCCCAAGAAGGCTTCTACACCTGCGGTTTTGACCATCCAGAAGGGTAGAATTTCTAAGCCTAATAAGCCGCTAGCGAACAAGAAAGGGAAAGGTAAGGGTAAAGTTGATAAAGGAAAACAAGTTATGACTTATCAGCAAGAACCCAAAAAGTACCCTCCCAAGAAGCGTGAAAATCCGAAGAAGGATATGGCTTGTCATCACTGCACCGAGGTTGGACACTGGAAGAGGAATTGTCCATTGTACCTTGATGAGTTGCGAATAAGAGGTATAAAATACTGGCGCCGTGGGCCGACTTCGTGTACTCTTTTGATGATAGAATTATTTGCTTTTCCTCATAAAATAAATTCCGGGTATATGATATGGATGTGGTATTCACATTTGTAATACACTGCAGGGACTTAGAGAAGCAAGGAAGCTTGCCTATGGACGCAATACCGCACGTGGGTAATGGAGCACATGAAGTCGTTGAAGCTATAGGCACGTTTGATTTAGTTTTACCTTCGGGTTTAGTAATGTCATTAAACGATTGTCATTACGCACCTTCCATTGTTAGGTGTCGTTTCTGTTTCCTTGTTAAAAGATATTGGTTTCGTTCATGCATTTACTGATTATGGAATTTCGATTTCTTTAAATGATGTTTTTACTTTAATGTTATTCCAGTAAATGGTGTGTTTGAAATTGATTTGCATGATAATGTTGTTGATAAAAATAATTCTGTCTTTAGCATCAATAATAAAAGAATCAAAGGTGATTTGGATTCTTCATTTCTTTGGCATTGTAGACTTGCTCATATAGGCAAGAAACGCATGCAAAAGTTGCAACACGATGGGCTTTTGCAAGACATCAATGATGAATCATTTGATAAATGCGAATCTTGTATATCTGGGAAGATGACCAAGAAACCTTTTACAAATAGTTTAGAAAGGGCTTCTGATCTTCTTGGTGTGATACATACTAACGTATATGGACCACTAAGACATGTGTCAAGAAAGGGTGCTAGCTACTTCTTAACCTTTATGGATGATTTCAGTCGTTATGGTTATGTTTATTTACTTAAACATAAACATGAAGTCTTTGAAACATTTAAGGTTTTAAGAGTGAAGTAGAACTGCAACTAGGAAAGAAGATTAAAGCTCTTCGATCCGATAGAGGTGGTGAATATTTAAGCCAAGAGTTTAAAGATTATCTAGCTGAGTGTGGTATAGTCCAACAACTCACATCTCCATATACTCCACAACAAAATGGTGTATCTGAGAGAAGGAATCGTACATTGCTAGACATGGTGCGATCTATGTTTAATCTTACAACTCTTCCCTTATCCTTTTGGGATTATGCTTTAGAACTGCTGTCGCATATTGAATATGGTTCCAACTAAGAAGGTTGATAAGACTCCTTATGAAGTGTGGTATGGGAAACCTCCCAACTTGTCTTACTTAAAGGTCTAGGGTTGTGAGGCGTTTGTTAAACGTGACTCTGCTGATAAGCTGCAACCTAGATCATAAGTGTATCTTCAGGATACCCAAAGGATACTATGGGTTACTACTTTTACTTTCCACCTGAAAACAAAGTAATTGTTGCTAGGTATGGAGAATTCTTTGAAAGGGATCTCATATCTCATGAATTCAGTGGGAGAGTTTATGATCCGGAAGATGATATAGAAGATACAACACCTTCTGAAAACACTAGCCAACCTCAAGTAGAACCCGAAAGTCTGCGGCGTTCCACCTGAGATTGAAGTGGTTCCCATTCGTAGATCCGCAAGGACTACGCGTGCACTGGCGTCTATGTCTCAACGTAGAAGCTGAGGAATATATGTTAGGGATCTTGGTGAACCTGCTAACTATAAAGCTGCCATGATGAGTCCTGAAAAGGAAAAATGGCGAGTTGCAATGAATGGGAAAATGCAATCCATGAAAGATAACGAAGTCTGGATAGAGGTTGACTTACCTCCAAATGCTAAGGTAGTTGGAAGTAAGTGGCTCTTTAAGATAAAGACTGACATGGATGGCAATGCACACACCTATAAAGCTCGTCTTGTAGCTCAAGGTTATACTCAAACCTATGGGGTAGACTACGAGGAGACATTTTCTCCTGTAGCGGACATTAGAGCTATTAGGATTCTTATAGCCATAGCTGCGTACTATGACTATGAGATATGGCAAATGGATGTCAAAACCGCTTCTTAAACGGCCTAGATGAGGACATCTATATGGCGCAACCTGAAGGGTTTGTGAATCCAAAGTTTCCGAAGCGTGTATGCAAACTTCAAAGATCCATTTATGGGTTGAAGCAAGCATCAAGGCAATGGAACAAGAAGTTTGATGAAGAAATCAAGAAATTTGGTTTCATTCAAAATCTTGATGAGCCATGTGTGTATCACAAAGCTAGTGGGAGTAATGTTATTTTCCTTGTCTTATATGTCGATGACATATTGATCATGGGAAAAGACATTCCAAGTATGCAAGATGTAAAGTCTTATCTTGGAGAGTGCTTTTCTATGAAGGACTTAGGGGAAGCAACATTTATTCTGGGAATCAAGATCTACAGAGATAGATCAAGGCGGTTAATTGGACTAAGCCAAAGTACTTACATTGATAAAATATTGAAGAGATTTAGTATGCAAAATTCCAAGAAGGGATATTTGCCGATGCAAGTAGAACATGGCTTAAGTAATAAACTATGCGCTCAACACTGCTGAGGTGGAATACATGAAGAAAGTTCCTTATGCTTCGGTTGTAGGATCTATCATGTATGTGGTAAGATGTACAAGGCCTGATGTGGCGTTTGCACAAAATATCACCGGTCGGTATCAATGTAACCTAGGTGTGAAACACGGCAAAGCTGTTAAGAACATGCTTAAGTATCTAAGGGCTACTAAAGAAATGTTTCTAGTGTATGGAGGAAATCCGAGATGCGAACTTGATGTTACAGGTTTTTGCGATGCGTCTTTCCAAACGATAAAGATGATACGAAGTCTCAAACTGGTTATGTCTTTGTCATTAATGGAGGAGCAGTTGACTTTAAGAGCAAGAAACAAACAACGCCATGCGATGTCTATTACGGTGAGTACATAGTCGCCTCGAAGCTGCGATGGAAGCCGTTGGATTAGGAAATTAATTTCGGGACTCAGAGTAATGCCCTCAATCGAATTACCTTTAAATGTGTATTGTGACAACTCTGCTGCAATAACATTTGCCAATGAGCCCGGAGTCATGAAGGGCGCCAGACATTTTCCTCGTCGATATCACTATGTTCGAGAACAAGTCGACATAGGTGAAATCAATCTACTCAAAGTTCATACAGATGATAATCTAGCTGATCCCTTTACGAAACCTTTGCCAAAAGAAAACTTCGACCATGCGATGGGATAGGTCTTCGTTTAGCTAGTAATTTCATGCAGATCTGTGATTAGTATTTGGATAAAGGATGTTATGAACAAATATTACTTTAATGAAATAAAATAGTTGTTATGTTTATTTTTCATTTTCTTAATATTATATCCTATATTTGCATGTTTAATCCATGAATAACTTATGTTATTCTAAATAGTCCGTTGTCGATCAATGATATGGGAATGTCATTGAATTAAGACAAATCTGAGTTTTGGTAGAATATACTTTTAAAGTATATTGATGCGTGGGACATACCAGATTCACATGATATTCAATGAATTGAATATAGGACTCATCCCAACTTTACATGATGATACTTTTGGATTTTGTCATTAAGTATATCATGAAGTGTTTATCCTCAGACTTGAGATACCAGATAACCGATATGAATGTAGTGCATTTGTGTAAGATAGTCTAACGCTATCCGTAACTCGTAGTTATAAGGGCTATTTTCGGAAGTGTTGCAAAATTCATGAGTTATGTTTGTAGTCAAGAGAATTTGTTCCTTTGAATTTGTTTCAAAGCATAATACTATATTTGGGCCCTCGTAGGGTTGACAAGATGTTTGTATGGCCATACCCAAGATCTATCCGGAATACGTTCAGATGATTTGGTAATCTTGTTCAATCATATACAACGAGAAACAGAATATTAACTTATGAAATGACTTGATCCATATTCATAGTTAATGTAGTATTAGTAACAAAAGGATAAGTAAAAATGATGAATCATTAAATGGTTTTTCCAGGAGACCATGCTCGATTCGATCCGGGGGCGTTGGCGTGTGAAAGCTAGACTAACCAATGTCATTACTATATTTAGTAATATCCAAGTGGGAGCTGAAAGGTTTTAATGGATATTTAAATAATAGTATGTCCGAATTCGAACTCGAGACTTCGGGATTGCACACATTACGTATGAGAATTGATGTACATAATTAATATAAATAAAACGTTATTATTATTAATTATTAATCACTAAATAAAACATAACGATAGTTAAATGATTAACGAGGTTTGGTTAACGGTCGTTAAATATTAACTACAAGGACTAAGAATGAAATTAGATGTCGGAAAAGTTCTAGAATCCCCTTGGGATTGAATAGGCCGATCGGTGGAGGGTTTCCAAACCCAATCCCACTCATACTTGTACTCCAAGATATGTTAACTATAAATACAAATCAATGTATTCATTATTGACTAACCTTGGATCACTTTGATAACCTAATTTCTCTCTCCTCTCCTCCCTCTTTCTCTTGGCCGATCGTTAAACCCCCTCCACAAAGGGATCGATTTTTCCAAGTGAAAGAAACTAGTGTTTGGTTTATTTGTGATTCAAGGAACTAGCTTTTCCACATCAAATCGCTATTAGTAATGCGTGTACAAGAACGAAGAGCAAGCACACTTGAGCTTGTATTCCTTGGTGGTCGATTTTTGGGTGGAACGATTTTGTATAAACCCTAATTTAGGGTTTTGGGTTTTGTTACTTGATCACATCATCGTTTGATTACTTGAATTGCTAAAAGGTACGCACTTTCTTGTTTGGTTAATTTATTACATATATTATTCCTATTGTCTTCCGCTGCTTGCTTTGATGGTGTTATTTGTTTTATGTATAATTGTTATGAGTATAAAATTCCAACAGTTAGTCTACAACATAACAAAATCACTAACTTGAACATCATAAATAAACACACATACGTGTAAAAATAAAACCTCATATTAATCAATTATCACCAATACCTGCAAAATTAAACACACCTTAGCTACGCACTCGAACCCGCTGCCGCGCACAAAGCTTGGAAAGAAAACCGATGAAGCAGCGTTTTCGACATATCTCCACAACCAAAATAACTCGTAACATAAAGTCTTCAACTAATCGGCAATCAACTCGTGAAGTACAAGCACCATCCGTTCCTTATACATGATCACTCACTTTTGTAAAAAAGAGCTTCGAGTAACTCAATCAGCTCGTAAACCCCCAACCAACAAGGCTCCGATAATATGCGCTAGACAAGCGTATATGTCTACTTACAGCTCATGGCACCTCATGGGTTCGGATTGAGCACCTTTCATTTGCATAAGAGCGAGTATAACATCATAAAACTAGTGCACTTAAAACATCATAACATACGTTAGTGTTTATCTAAACATGTACTCGTGATGGTCAAGATAAATTCAAATGCACCACCAGTGTACTACAAAATTATTAAGATCAATTGGGTGACTTTTGACTTTTGAGCATGCCACATCACCTTGTGAGTGAAAGTTGCTATGTGAGAGGTGGTTATAAATAATGAGGAAAGAATACAATTAGAAGTAGGCATGTTGAATTCCTTAAAATCCAATTGCCAATGCTTCATGCTTGCAAGCTTATGATTTGAGTTTTATAAATTTGCAAGCATGGAATTTGACAAGCTTAGAAGGATCTAATCGGTATTTCACTTCAAAAATCCGCGGATGTTCAAGTCTTTCATGCTCGATGTCTTGTTTCTGCTTGGAAACCACTTGTAAGAATGATTTTTGGTTTTAGGCCTACCCGACTTCCCACTCCGTCGCTTCGTCCCGATCGACCGACCAATATCTAATGATCCACAATGTTATTCTTCTTTTTAACAGTACTTATGACACCTACACAATAGTCATATATTCAATTACTCACAAGGGGCTTTACTACCTTTAACATATGTATCAGTATCAACCGCATAGCTAGTCTTGAACATCATAATATGGTTTTTGCATTGCTAGAATATGAAATTTATAAATAGACATACTTCACCTTAAATCTATATAATCAAAACTTGTATTGAAAAGCAAACCCACAAAGCCGTGCCTTCAACTCCCACGTCTAGCTCATCAAGTACAAGTACCAACCATTCCTCATACATGCTCGATAACTCACTTCTGAAAATCAGAGCTTTGAATAATTCCATCAGCTGGTAAACCCACAACCAATGTGGCCTTTGATAAAATGTATTAGAAAGGCTGAAAGGCGTATATGTCTCACATAAACCGCATGGGTGCGGATTGAACACCGTTTGTAGTGTAACCGCTAGTTGTTGGTAGATGTATGGTGAAACCTGTGGACATCAATTTCTAAGAACAACATAACCCGGCACATTGTATGTAGCAATTGTTTGACTTAATAAACTGGAGTTTACTTATTTATAATCTATACAATAAAATAAGATTAAGTTTAGTCAAGCACTAGCAAGAGTGCCGTAACAAGGGTGACAAAATCGATGTTTTATATCATTGGTTGACCCAGGAATAGTTTGGCTTACCGGATAATATACGGTCATTTTGATAAAGATTGCGCACAAAAGTTTTGTCCCACATTGGTTAGTGAGCAAACTTTTGATGTGTTCATAGCAAGAATGTGGTGCCTTATACCAGCTGTCTTTACAATTCATCATGATGAGGTTGTGTAGACTCAAAAGAAAAATGTTGCAAATCTTTCCTTTGTCTATACACGATCTTATCTCGGTGATGCTATGAGATGGTAATTTTTTACAAATCTTTAATATAACGACGTTGTATTCATTTTATCCATTGTCCTTAACTATCAAATTTAGTGAAAACTTATGTTTGATTAGTACAACTTTTAATTAGTACATATAATTGGGCTTGTTTTTGACGAGTAGCATCCTTAACTAAGTGAATCAAGGGTGTTGGTAGTTGTGGTTTATAACGTGTATTTATTATGTATTGACATAGATATTACCTTCCACAAACGCAAGTAACATGTTCCAAATAATTTCCTTCGTTGACCAAATTTTTTATCTATCTCAAAGTGGAATGTAGTTAGATAAGTACAATAACAATTAACACACATGTTAATTAATTGTTAAAAATCATTTGGGTTTTTGTTAACCCACATGTTAATAAATTGTTAAAGAGAGGGTGTTGAGCTTTCTTTAAGCTTTTCTTTAAAAAGTTCGTAAGCTCGTATTGGTTCTAGGATTTGAGTTTTTTCAAATTTCAATTGGCTGACTATTTACATAGATCAATTTACTAAGACGTCATTATTGTTACAACGTGGCATTTCATCGGAAGTTTGAAGTCCATCATTAGAAATCTTTTGGTAAGTACAATCCTTGTGCGAGCTAGGGATCCAGATAAGCTAAGTGAGGAATTACAAAACGCGCTTAACTAACACAAGCTTAATGATGCTTAGAACTTACATGAACAACACATGAACATGGAAGGGTGTTGAGCTTTCTTTAAGCTTTTCTTTAAAAAGTTCGTAAGCTCGTATTGGTTCTAGGATTTGAGTTTTTTCAAATTTCAATTGGCTAACTATTTACATAGATCAATTTACTAAGACGTCATTATTGTTACAACGTGGCATTTCATCGGAAGTTTGAAGTCCATCATTAGAAATCTTTTGGCAAGTACAATCCTTGTGCGAGCTAGGGATCCAGATAAGCTAAGTGAGGAATTACAAAACGCGCTTAACTAACACAAGCTTAATGATGCTTGGAACTTACATGAACAACACATGAACATGGAAGGGTTTTCGGCGAAATCCTTTGCGAGCAATTTTCTTGCAACTTTTGCACAAAGTCTAAAGCTTAATTAAGTGGCTTAATACACCTTATGATATAGTACAAAAGGTTCTTAAACATATGTACTTAAAGACAATTAAGAAATAGTTACTATAAATCTATGGGAAATAGCTAGTGAAAGTATAAGAGCTCCAAATGGTTAAGATAAATTTACATACACCCACTGTACCAGATATTGCTTAACATCAATCTGGTTTTGACTCTTTGAGCATCCCACATCGTCTTGTGAGGAAAAGTAGCTTTGTGAAATGTTGCTATAAATAAGAAGAGAATGATTAATTCAAAGGTAGGCATGGTGAATTAATTAAAAACAAATACTCAACTTTCTGTTTTTTGCAAGCTTATGAATTTTTAAGTTTGTAAAAACAAACTGTCCGTAATTTATTTTTGGGATTGAGTCGTAGAATAGCAACGTACTTTTTCAAGTGTCACATTCTGGTACGTGTACTTTTTTTTAAGCTGTAGAATAGCAATGTACTTTCCATAAGTGTTCTGTTCTAGTATGTGTACTTTTTTAAGTCGTAAAATAGTAATGTACTTTCCATAAGTGTTCCAATTTAGTACGTGGGATGACGTACCAAATTGGAACACTTATGAAAGTAGGACGTACCAAATTGAAACACTTACGCAAAGTATATTGCTATTCTACAACTTAAAAAAAGTACACGTACTAGAACGGGACACTTATGGAAAGTACATTGATATTCTACATCTTAAAAAAAGTACACGTACCAGAATGGGACACTTGGAAAAGTACGTTGCTATTCTACGACTCAATCCCTTTATTTTTATAATATTTGACAAGCTCATAATTATATATTATAATACTTTTTACTAAACATGTAGAGTCGTCTAAACCCTAGCACGTCATAAATTTAACCATTGCTTTTATATTATTTTGACAAGCTCACAATATTAAATGTGGGTTTTAGAAAAAGATTGGAGAATTTTTACTTTTTTTTTATGGGTGTGTTTGAAGAATTTTTATCACCGCTTATTTACCAAACGAACAATAAAAATCAAAAAGGTCATTGCTCACCACTCATCGCCTCAAAAAACTTCAAAAAGCTCGTCACCAAACATAGCCTATAGATCTAGAAGTAAGACATATTTTCTTTAGACATCTAAAGTGTTCTCTCCTCGGTGGTTGTAGGTAGATTCAAACTCGTCTATAATTTCAAATGGTCGAAAACGTGGTTTGAATTACCTCATCTGAGTTTGTGTTGATTTGCACACACATGCTTTTTATTGTGATATTCCACCTCACATTTTAAGTAGTCGTATCAAGCTTATACTTTGCTAAAACTGCTTGCACATTAAAAATGTGCAAATCAATAAATAAAGTGCGTAAATCATCTTCTTTTAGATATAGGTGGAAGAGTGGTGTTTTAAGACAACCGAACTAGGCCATCCAAGGTTGATTTTATTTATTTATTTTTTTACATCCACTTAAGTTGTGAAGGTATTTTTCAACGTGATGTACATGTACTCTTTGAGTTCAATCTAAATTATGAAAACAGATTGTAAATGGTTGACTTTTAAGGGGATAAATAAGGACGGCCTTTTTTCTTTTTCTTTTTTTTTTGTAGTATCTTTTGAGTTATTTTTTACGCATACTTACATGACTCTATATTGGTTAGTTAGGATAAAGAACATGATAAAGTATTTTTATAATTTTATTTTGATACAATTGTGATAATTGTACTTATTATAATTCATAGCATCTTTAATAACTTTTCATACTTTCCAACGTTCTTGTATTTACAATGTAAATTTCTATAACTCATAAAAATGAGCTATCGACTTATATCAGTAAATTATATTTTTAAATGTCACAATTATTTAAAGACAATTATTAAACAACTATAAAACTATTGGAGATAAACATGTACCGGTAATGTTAAGATAAATTCAAATACACCAGTGCGCTAGAAATAAACATATGGGTTTTGATTTCTCAACATCCCACATCGCTTTGTGAGGGAAAGTAGCTTTGTGAGAGTTGGTTAGAAATAAGGAGGGAAGGATAGATTTCAAGGAAGGCATGTTGAATTCCTTCAAAAGCCAGCATTAACTTCTGTTCTTGCAAACTTATGATTTGAAATTTGTGAGTTTTCAAGAAAAAAAAAGTTATTGTTTGCTTTAAATTAGAGTGTATCAATCAATAAAAAGAGTGTGCAAATTACTACCCTGGTTAATAACAAATGTTTTAAATATTTTCAACTTATTAATAAATAAATGTCCCTAAACTTGTCTAAAAATATTATGCTAGGTCGTACTTTGGATTTTTTTAACCGTGTGTCCTTATTTCATGTTTTTTTATCACACTGAGT
Organism: Chrysanthemum makinoi; assembly: GCA_910596185.1. Lineage (NCBI taxonomy): Eukaryota > Viridiplantae > Streptophyta > Magnoliopsida > Asterales > Asteraceae > Chrysanthemum > Chrysanthemum makinoi. Next base: position 293,337,459 of record OU343217.1, on the reverse strand, counting down.
CCATTTTTCGTTATTCCCCCCTCCCCCTCGGTTTGACCGTTATTTTTCGGTCAACTCCTATTATTTCTGCGAAATGACTATTTTACCCTCGTCTTCTTCCCACTCTCATTTTCTTTTGGTACAACTTGTACAACTTTATGAACGAACAATGTATTTACTCTAAAAGTTAACACTAAAAGATTTTTATGTGCTCTACTTTTGAAAACTTCTTTCCCTCAATCTCAAAAGTTCGATTTAATTATGTTGCATGAATATTTTTCATAACATTTGTTGCATGAAGAATTTCATCTTCATTTCTTACTACTAAAAGTGCCACGTTTGCCACTAATTCATCAAAATAATTTATCGAAGACTATTCTAATGACCTCATCATACTCATTTAGTTGTAATGTAAATGAATTAATCTTAATACTTTATAACCGTACTATAATTTCCAGCACAACATAAGTGGCTACAAGTTACGTGTATAACAAGTTACGTGTATGATAAGACGTCATTTTTTTACAACGTGGCATTTCATCAAAGAGTTGAAGTCCATCAATGAAAATCCTTTTCAATCGTTGCAAGTGCAATCCTTATTCAAGTTAGGGATCCAGATAAGCTAAGCGAGGAATTACAAAAATGTGCTTGATGCACACAGGCTTAATGATGCTTGGAACTTACATGAACAAAACTTGAAGATGGAAGGGTTTTTGAGGCTCTTAATAGAGCTTACGATAAAGTACAAAAGGCTCTTAATAGAGCTTAAATGGCTTAATATGAAGAGCTTATGATATAGTACATAAGTCTCTTAAAGAGCACAAACACGATGTGTTAAAAAGGGACCTCTTATATACTTATCAGTTATCACTATATATATGTCCGGCAAAATAAATTTAACATGTGGAACCAAACCATTTCTTTCATTTGTAATACTTATTTTTAGTCATTCTGGCAGCAACAAAGGTGTTTCAAAGTTTGACTATGTTAATCTTTACAAGCTGTGCAACTTTAGTGTTTTGTTCACCGATTTGTATTCCTATATGCAACTAAAGCCCTAGTAAGATGAAAACAAATTACAATAAACGGTAACTATGGTATTAATAGTCGGTCCAGGCATCATACTAGCCGTCTTATCTGGTCGGTCCGACATGTTGGAAACGAGTCTCAATAACCGAAAGACTTAGCATATAACATGTACTCATAGGTAAGACTAGACGAGTACCCGCGCCTAGCGGCAGCGATGTCTAGTTTTTTGCAAAGTTCCGATGACCCATAAGTTTCTTTCAACAAGCTGTATTTGTAGCATTAGATAATCGTTTTTGAATAACTACAATTCTGATGCGTGGTTGCATAGCGATAAATATATAGTTTCTAAAAAAATTATGTGGAGTTGATCTAAGTGTGTGAGTATATTTTCTAATAGGATTGTTTTAAGTTATTAAGATTTTTAGTAATAATAGATTCAAGCATTACAAAAAGCAACGGTATTATGTAGTTGGCAATATTATATTGTAGTTTAGAGGTATAGGCAACATGTGTGACCGCCTTTTCTTGTTTTGTCCATAATTTAGGCAGTGATAACTATTTTTTTTACATGTGTAACGTTTATCATTTGGTGTTTGGCTTTTAAAATTGTAACTTTGCAAATTGGATATCACCATATAAGATTATTTTGTACTATCAATTTGTATAGATATTTATGCATTGTTCAAAGCTATTTGTTTGAGGTACAAATAATTATCGCTAAAGATAACAATACTATTTATTTTTGTGATTTTAATAAACTTACATAACATTATTGATACACCGGACAAAGGGCTATACAATATATATTAACTTTTAAACGATGATTCATATATGCTAGTCCCTTAAATGGTGCAAGAGCAACATTTTTAAAATAACATTATACAAATGACAAATTACATGTGTCAAAGCAAAATAAACCAAAACTACAATTACTTGGTCTCTCCTTTCAAAAAATTGTCACGGGTTCCACAACTACTTCATCATTTCTCATATAATTTTGTCAAATTTGAAACCCGATTTCACCCGTGTGGTTCAACTGGTTGAACCGTTCCGATAAAAAAAAGTCGATTTAAACCGAGTCAAACCGATAGGTTGGGTCGAAAAATGCAAATTAAACCGGTCACCGGGTTTGAAGCGTCCCGGTCAACCCGGTATCGGTTTCAACAGTCAACCCGTATCGGTTTCAACGGGTCAACCCGGTATCGGTTTCAATTGGTTGTTTTAATTTGGTAGATGTGCTTTTAATTGGGTGTACAATGTGAATAAATTATTGTACTTTTAAGTAATGGGGCGTTTTAATAAGAGTATTAATTATATTATTTATTTCTCTCTCCTTTGACCATGTTTTCAACATTCAACTTTCAACATTTTTTACTTTTCCACTTTGACCATTTTTCCATTTTATATAGTATAGATAAATTCAAATACATCACCGGCCAGTATACTACAAAATGCTTTAAATCAATTGGGTTTTGAGTTTTGGCATCCCACATCGCTTTGTAAAGAAATGTAGCTTGTGGGAAGTTGGTTATAAATAAGAAGGAAATGATGCCATTAGAAGTAGGCATGTTGAATACCTTCAAAAGCCTGAAAATTTTTCTTATGGGCAAACTTATGATTTGAAATTTATAAGCTTGCATACAAGAGATGTTATCACAGTCTTTTAACTTTTTTGACATGCTTACAATTTTAAACATAAAGTTAGATAAATGGTCAATGACATATAAATTAGTAACAGATGTTTCAAATTTTTGCCATTTTGGTTATTTACTTTTTGTTTTTGCATAGGTTATTATTTTTATTTACATATAGTTAAATGTATATCTATACTATTTATAATGGAGAGATGACTCTTTCTCTTATTTATGAGTTTAAGATTTTCTAAATTAAAATTTAAGCAAATACTACTTATAAAAGATAATGTACAACTATGTAAAGCACAATTGATTTAAGCAAATACTATTTCTTACATACATACAATTAATACACCCCATCACAAATATATACAACTACCTAAGCGCAATGTACAAATACAAATAAACCTAAAAACACACTATTCAATTCATACAATTAGTACACAATTTAATTCACCTATTCACCAAAATATACAACTCTTTAACCACAATGTACAATCTAATTAAGTTTTCAAAACATAAATCTGAAATCAAGCAGCTCAAAATAACATAAGCTCAAAATAACATAACATTTGTTCGCTAAAAAATTTAGTCACCGGGTACCCGCCGCCGCATCGCGCGAGTACCCTGCTAGTTATAGTTAACTAGCTATGATGTTTATCGTTAAAATTAATTCAAATATATCAGTGTATTACAATTTGCTTAAAATCAATTGGGTTTTGACTTTGGAGCATCCCACATCGCTTTGGGAAGGAAAGTAGCTTGTGATATGAGCTCTATAAGTTTTTATAATGTTTGATGCCATCTTAAAAACCGATATTGATCTCTTACAACTTCCAATGAGTTCCAATTTGAATTTGAATCCAATGTTATTCGTTACATGTCATCTATCAATCTCGGTTAAAAATAGGGATTCAAGCAGTTCCATCAGCTGATATACCCACAAAAAACTTGGTGTATGATAATATACGTGAGTTACACGTATATTCCTTAACGACAACGTTGGATTTGCTTGAATTTTAATAGCACAACGACAAGTTGGGCTGCTTTTTCTATGTGAAAGCCATTGGTGAATACATGCACGGTGGAAGTAATGGTGACATGGTAGTCGTGTGATCTTGTTACCGTCGTAAAGATCGTCCATGCAAACGACACGAATGGTGGGTTGTGATGGTGGTAGGAGTTGCTTTTGTTCATACTTCTTGTCCATTATGTAGTTGACTTAATATAAATGGATGTATGTCTATTTATATGTGTGTGTTTTAGTGTTTGTGTTAGGTATGTATGTGTGAGAGTGTGTGTATTATGTGTATAAAATTTGCTTCGTCATCAAGGATTTAGATTTATATGCTTATTTTAATTTAAGCCATTGACAAAGTTTATAGAAGAAACTTTAGGCGAGGTCAAATGATGGCCAGGACATGTGTCTAAACATGATGGTATCCTACCTATTTTAGGTTAAGATGCTATTTTTCAAGAACTAATGTTTAGATAAACACTAATTACTTTATCTTATGATGTTATTATACTTGGCAATTACCACTTGTTTTATTTCCCATAGAGCTGTATGATTGTTTTAAAATTATCGTAAGTAATTGTGACATTTTAAAACATAAGTTACTAATATCATTGTTTTGTATATATAGTTACCCATATCGATGTTTTCTATGTATAACAATGATAGTTACCCGTACAAGAATCATCAAGTTCCGCCATTGTCTTTGCATCTTCAAATATGCGTTTCATATAAAAGATTTTGGAAGTAATCAAACTCATGAATAATAAAACTTTTCAATTATTACCGAACTAATATAGTTGTATAAGTATTGGTCATACTCATAGTTAGAAACTTGTGAGTGGACAAGCATTATAACTAGTCAACTATAAAATACTTAAGAGTATGTAAAAAAAACCAATCGCTTAAAAATAAAAAGTAAATTACTAGATTTATGAGTTCTGAAACATCTGTTATTAATTTATGACATACCATTTATATTCAGGACGTGTCAAGGTTTTCTTACTTTATGTTTAAAATTGCAAGCTTGTCAAAAAAATATAAAATCCAACACCCACATGTCCTTCCTGCATTATAAATTTCAAATCATTTGCAAGCAGAAAAAGTTGATGCCGGCTTTTAAAAGAGTTTAACAAGCCTGCTTCAAATGATATCCTTCCCTCCTTATTTATAACCAACTCCCACAAGGCTATTTTTATTTACAAAGCGATGTGGGATGCCAAAAGTGGAAACCCAATTGACTTTTAAGCATTTTGTGGTACACTCATCTTTAGATAGACACAAAATAATGTATGTTATACTTGCACTAGTTTTATTTCCCACAGTTTTATAAGTGTTTTTAAGTAATTGTGACATTTAAAAACATAAGTTATATGGTATAAGTCGATGGGCTCTTTTTTATGAGTTATAAAACTTTATATTATAAATACAAGAAACTTGGAAACTACAAAAAGTTAGAGAAGATGCTATATAATAAGCACAATCAATTTCTATAAGATTTTATGTTTCTTATGAGTTATAAGTGGTTTCCATTTCTTTTTTACACATGTGTAAATTTCTTATTAATATTCTAGGTTTTTCGGTTCTTGAGACTCGTAGATCCAACATGTCGGACGCTTGAACCACCGACCCGATAGGACGGCTAGTCTGATGCCTGGACAGACTATTAAAACCATAGTTTTTGTATGTATTGTAATTTGTTTTCTTCTTACTAGTGCTTTAGTTGCAAATAGGAATACAACTTGGTGATCAACACTATAGTTGTACGTGTAAAAATGGTATCAAAACAACTAACACAAAGTGTAATCACCCAACCAACCACCCCTTGGTGATCTTTAATTTTATTATAACAATATACACAGATAGTTTGTCCCCAACACAGGTTCAATCTTACAATACAAGAGAAAATGATAGTCCCTCTATTAGGTGCTATCTTACAAGAACTCATACACTAAAACCAATCAGAAACTGATTAACAGCTGAAACTAAACCAAACTATCAAGATCAAGTAGATCTTGATGAGAACAATACAATAAACCCAATGAAACTATAAAACCAAATCAAGAACTATCAGCAATCACCAGAGATCATGAAACGAGAGAAACTTTGTGTGTGTAAAACTGCATAACCCTAAGAGAGATGAGAGCTTATATAGCCAGGATATTTACACTTTAACCCCTGCACATACACAAACTAGACAAACATAGACAAAAGATACAATTAGAAGAAAAAGGCTAAAAACTTTACATATTAAGCCCTTCAACAATCATAAGATTGCTATATTTCAACAGTCAACATTTATGGCGTGTTAAAGTTTTTATAACTTTCTATACTAGAATTGTAAGCTTGTCCAAAAGTATAAAAATCAAAAGTCAAACCTTTCATACTTGCAAGATTATAACTTATAAAAATTAAATCATAATCTTGCAAGTAAACAAAAAGTTAAACCTAAGGATTTTATGGAAAACATGCCTACTTATAACAATATCCTTCCCACCTTATTTATAACTAACTCTCACAAGCTATTTTCCTTCATAAGGCGATGTGGGATGAACCCTAATTAATTTAAGGAGAGACACTCTAGATGGCTAGAGAAAATTTTTGTCTCACTCCTGGATTTATAATTGAAGTAAACATTCCCATCCTCCATGGATCCATTGGATATCAAATCCAAGCAACCCGTGTTTTATATTGTGAGCTTGTCAAATACGGAGTATTATAAAAGCAATGGCAAAAATTTGTGGCATGTTAAGGTTTAGATAACTTTATATATTTAGTTCAACAATAAATTTATATAAATACATATTATTATAAGCTTGCCAAATATTATAAAAGTGTTCCACAACATGCATTACAAGCTTATATAACTTATATCATAAGCTTGCAAGCAATGTTTCCAAAGGCTTTTAAGAAATCTAACATGCCTACTTTTAATTGTATCATTTCCTTCTTATTTATAACCACCTCTCACAAGCTACTTTACTTAACAATGAGATGTGGGATGCCAAAAGTATGTTATGAACTTATGATGTTATACTTGCATTAGTGTTATTTCCCACGGTTTTATGATGTTATACTCGCTGCTATGCAATGAAAGGTGTTGAATCCGCACCTATTAGGTTTAAGTTAGACATATATGTGTGTCTAACGCAAATTAATATTCATACGTTTTAAAACATTTACGTATGAAGATTGAAGATTGTTAAAAAAATAATTGGGTTTTGGTTAACCCGCGTCGAGTTGCTAAGATTGAAGAAAGGTAGCTTAGATGGTGTTGATTAAAAGAGTTAACAAAAATAATTAAAAAAAATGGTGACACTAAAAGTTGGCTAGTGAAATATTAAGCTTAATTATAACAGGTTCATAAGCTGATATGGCTGATAGGATTGAAGTTTTCAAAGTTTAATAGGCTGACTATTTACATAGATTAATTTATTGACTAAGACGTCATTATTGTTACCATGGAAATCTTTTGGCAAGTACAATCTATGTGTGAGCTAGGGATCCAGATAGGCTAAGTGAGGAATTACAAAATACGCTTAATGAACAACACATGAACATGGAAGGGTTTTCGGCGAAATCCATTCCCAACAATTTTTTTCGCAACTTTTGCACAAAGTCTAGAGCTTAAGTGGCTTAATAGAGTTTATGATATAGCACAAAAGGCTCTTACTGAGCACAAACACAACTTGTTAAAAAGCGACACTCATATATACTTGTCACTATATATTGTCTTCAGGGGCGGACCTCTTTGAGGGAAGGGGAGGGTCCCGCCCCCCCAAAAATTTACGGCACCTAGTGTAAATATTATAGGTTTTAAGGGAAATTTAGCTGGGGTTACAAACAAATCTCCGATCCGGCCCCCCAAAATAAATTCGGCCCTCCCAAAATAAATGGCCAAGTTTCGCCACTGATTGTCTTGCAAAAAATAGTTAAGCTGTGAATACGGCTTCTATTATAAAGAACAAGTTGAAACCGAACCTTTCCTCCAGTTACAAGATTCTTATGGTCTTCTTATACTTCTATTCAGTCATTTTGGCAGCACCAAAGGTGTTCCGAATTTTGAGTATGTTAGTTTTCACAAACCTGTACAACTTTAGTGTTGATCACCAAGCTTTATTCCTATTTGCAACTAAAGCACAGAAAGAAGAAAATAAATTACAATATACAAGAGCTATGGTTTTAATAGTTGGTCCAGGCATAAGACTAGCCGTTCTATCGGGTCAGTGGTTCAAGTGCTCCGACATGTTGGATCTGATAGTCTCAAGAACAGAAAGTAGGATATAACTGAGAAATTTACATATGAGTAAAAAGAAATGGAAACCATTTATAACACATAACATACATTAATTAGCGTTTATCTAAACATACTCATGATGGTTAAGATAAATTGGGTTTTGACTTCCCACATTGCCTTGTGAGGGAAAGTAGCTTTGTGGGAGATGTTTATAAATAAGGAGGGAAGTATACAAGTAAAAATAGGCATATTGAGTTCCTTGAACTTCCTTGGTTACAATTTTATATCTAAAGTTATTTAACCCTTAACACACCTTTAAATTTGACCATTAATTTTATAATATTAGACAAGCTCACAATATTAAGCTCACAATATTAAACGCGGGTTGTAATAAGAGATTGGATTAGAGATCCAACGAATCCATTGAGGACGAGACTTTTTACTTCTATTATAACTCGATGTCTAAAATTCCAAATGACCAGAACGTGGTTTGATGAGGTTGAGTTACCTCATCAAGTGACCTTCTCCAACCCAAATACCATCCCACTCTTTTAATAATGAATATATAGAAGGCATATATATGTTTACTTAAAGCTCATGGCATCTCATGGTGCGGATTCAGAACCTTTCATTGCATAGCAGCCAGTATAACATGATAAGACTAGTGCACTTAAAACATACTAGCATACATTAGTTAGTGTTTATCTAAAATGTACTCGTGCTGGTCAAGATAAATTCAAATACACAACCTATGTACTTCAAAATTATTAAAATCAATTGGGTTTTGACATTTGAGGATCCCACATCACCTTGTGAGGGAAAGTAGCTTTGTGGGAGATGGTTATAAATAACGTGGAAAGAAATCAATTAGAAGTAGGCATGTTGAATTCCTTAAATGCCAGTGGCTGATATTTCATGTTTGCAAGCTTATAATTTGAGTTAATAAGTTTGCAAGTATCAGATTTGTCATTGTTTTTTATATTATTTGATTGACAAGCTTACAATTCAGTATATGAAGTTATTAACCTTAAGATACTATAAATTTTAAGGAAGTGATTTGCACATTTTTAAAAATTATTAGGACAGTCAACTGAACAATTATATAATGCACAGAGTTTAGTGTTCAAATCATTAAGAGTGTGCAAATCAATTCATTAAATTTTAGGATTGAGATCCTTCGATGTCATGCTGATAATGTTGTGAAAGTAAACAAAAAATGAGCCCTTCCTAAATTTTAACCATTGCTTTTATAACATTTGACAAGGTCACAATATTAATCACGTAAGATGAGATTGGATTTGAGATCTAATTGATCCATTGAGAATGTTTACATCTATTATAAATCCAGGACTGAGACAAAGATTTTATAGTGTCTCTCTTGATGGTTGTAGGTCAAAACAAACTCGATGTCTATAATTCCAAGATGACCGTAAACGTGGTTTGAGTTATATTATCAAAGTATGTACTCATTTACCAAACTCACACCTCGCTTATCTACTTGTATAGTGAAGTATGTAAATTAATAAATAAAGTGTGAAAATCATATTCCTTTGTATATATGTGAAAAATTGAGCTTTAGGACAACTAAACTGGCCATCCAAGTTTTTTTATTGGTATTTTTTGCGGTATTTTTAAATCGTAACTTACACGAATTAATGTTGGTTATGTAAAAATGATCAAGAGCACACAACAACTATCAAATACACCCAGCCAACTACCCCTTGGTGTATCTTTATTAATAACAATGCAATAAGATAAGTCCCCAAACGGGTGCTTACCAGTACGAATACAAAGAATATCACACTGATCTCTTCTAGGAAGACACCAGTTACCTCACCACAAAAGATCACTCAACACTCAGACTTAACGAGATCAAAAGATGATTGATCTTGATACAAAGAACAACAAGATATCAAGATTGATATCAAGACTGATATCAAAGACAAAGTTATAACTGTGTGAAACTTAAAGAGAGAATAAAACCAGACAAATAATAGAGATAAGAAACCCTAAGGCTGAATAAGACATTATATACTCAAGCATCTATCACTTTAGCCCCTGGACTTCTCTTTTCTATACTTCAGGCACAACTTCACTTCAGACTTTGAAACTTGACAACTTTAGTCCTTCACATTATTCAACACCCCTCCTCAAGTTGATAAGTCTCCACCTTGTAAGCTACTTCCACCTTTCACTTGACTTCTACTCTTATCACTATTGTTAACACCTGCAAACAAATCAAACATACCAAGACATTTTCAAAACAAAGTATGTTGTTTTTTACCAAGACACTTAGTAAAAATGTCTGCCACTTGCATATCTGTATGAATCTTAACAGTTTTGATTACTCCAGCAGAAACTTTTTCTCTAACCAAATGCACATCTAACTCAAAATGCTTAGTTTTTTCATGAAAAACAGGATTAGCTGCAATCTGAATTGCAGCATTATTGTCACAAAATATATCAATAGGTAATAACTCTTTAAGACCAAGACTGTGCAACATATTACTCAACCATATTACTTCACATGTAGTAGAAGCCATGCTTATGTACTCAGCCTCAGCTGAGCTTCTAGATAAGGTAGTCTATTTCTTACTTTTCCATGAGATAAGAGCATTACCCAAGAATACACAAAAACCAGTAACAGACTTCCTTGTTAAAGGACACTTAGCCCAGTCAAAGTCAGCATAAGCTTTAAGCTTAAGGTTAGACTCTTTATCAAATTGTAACCCAGAACCTGGAGACCCTTTCAAATATTTCAAAACTCTCAAAGCAACCTTAAGATGAGATTGTAAAGGTTTATGCATGTGTTGACCTAAACAGTGAACATCATAACAAATATCAGGTCTAGTATTGGTTAAGTATATTAACTTGCCAACCAGCTTTTGATAGTTATTCACATTGTTCAACACTTTATCATTTATAGTTTCAATACAACTCAGAACATAATTCTCAGGCAAGGGTGTATCTACAGGTTTAGCAGCAAGCCATCCATATTCATGTAATAACTCCATACAATACTTTCTTTGAGTCATACAAATACCATTATCATTTTTCAACACTTCAATACCAAGAAAATATTTCAAATCTCCCAAATCCTTAATCATGAACTTAGAACACAAAAACTTTTTAAAGTTATTGATTTCAACTTCATCATTACCAGTGATAACAATATCATCAACATATACAAGCAAAGCTACAAACACAGAACCTTTTTGTTTTACAAACAAAGAATAATCCAGTTTACTTTGCTCAAAACCATGCTCAACCAGAGCATTAGTGAGTTTAGCATTCCATTGCCTAGAGGCTTGCTTAAGCCCATATAAAGATTTATTAAGTTTGCATACTTTAGAATCATCACCACCATTAAAGCCTTTAGGTAATTGCATATAAACATCTTCATCAAGATCACCATATAAAAAGGCATTATTAACATCTAACTGATATAAAGGCCAATTTTTACTAACAACAATACTTATCAGACATCTGACAGTTACCATTTTCACAACAGGACTAAAGGTTTCATCATAATCAAAACCTTCTCTTTGATTAAAACCCTTGCAACTAATCTGGCTTTATATCTATCAATTTCACCTGTAGACTTATACTTGATTTTCCATATCCACTTATATCCAATAGCATGTCTACCAACAGGTAACTCACATTCAGTCCAGGTATTATTTCTATTTAAAGCTTCAATTTCATTGTTCATAGCCTTTGACCAATTAGGATTTTTAACAGCTTCTTCATAATTCTTAGGTTCAACAGATTTATTTAATGTAGAAGCAAAGCACATATTGTTCCTACTCAGACCAACATAACTCACATATTTTTCAATACCATACCTGACTCTAGAGTGCATCACATCATCATTAAATCTAATAGGATTTTTAGACTCTCTAACATACCTTCTTAATACAGGTGTCTGCACATCTTCATTTATATTATTAGTTTGATTAAAAACTAAACCAATATTTTCAAAATTTGAATTGCCCTCAGACCAGTGTTGGTCACCAAAGTGGGTTGTAGATTTCCCATCTTCATGATGCATATAAGTAGTATCTATTTCATTATCACTAGCATCATGTGAAGATGGCATACTACCATCCTCAAATGGTGCATCTTCCCCTTCGTCATTGGGACTTTAAGACTTTAGACTATAAAAAAACTTCAAGTGTTCAACTTCACTTACAGAGTTTGTATCAGTTGACTCATAAGTTTTCATTTTTAAAGGAAAAACATTTTCATAAAACTTTACATCTCTGGCAAAAAACACATTTCTTGTATCCAAACTCAAAAGTTTATATGCTTTCTTAGTAGAAGAAAAACCAATAAGAACACATTTTTCAGACATATAAGACAACTTATCATGATTATTTAAAATGGTAGCAAAACATAGACAGCCAAAAGACCTCAAATGGGAAATATTTGGTTTAGTTTTATACAACTCATAGGGACATTTACCACTTAGAACTGAAGATGGCAGCCTATTTATAAGATATACAACAGTTAGAATACAATCAGACCAAAACCTTAAAGGAATCCCCCCCTTGAAACATAAGACTCCTAGCCACATTTAGAAGGTGTCTATGTTTCCTCTAAGCAATCCCATTTTGCTGAGGTGTATGAGCACAAGATGTTTGATGTATTATTCCAAGATCAGAAAACATTTCACTCATTTTCTTATTTACAAATTCAGTACCATTATCAGATCTAACAGTTTTAATTTTAATACCAAATTGATTAGAAATTAAGTGAATAAAAGAGCAGAACACATCAAACACCTCATCTTTAGTTTTAATCAAGTAAGCCTACACAGCTCTAGAATAATCATCAACAACAGTGAGAAAATACTTATATCCTTCTCTGCTTGTTACTCTGTAAGGACCCTATAAGTCAAGGTGAATAAGTTCACCAAGATTCTTAGACTTATGATCAGACAAAGGGAAAGGTTCCCTTGTCTGCTTAGCCCTATGACAGATCTCACAAACAGAAATAGAGGAATTCTTGGAAATACCAAGATCCTTTTGAAGAACAGACAAGACTGGATCAGCAGGGTGACCCAATCTATTATGCCAAACAAGCTTAAACACATTATAAGACAAGACCACATTGCACTCACCCAAAGTATTATTAGACTGCATATCAAACAGATACAATCCATCAGACTGACTACTAGTCCCCAGAACATTCTCCCTTTTTAAATCCTGAATATAACAAGTATCTTCATCAAAACCAACAAACATTTTGCAATCTCTAATCAGTTTATTAACAGATAACAAGCTCACACAGTAACCAGGAACCACTAAAACATCATAGAGAGTCACATAATTGGTCAATTTTAAATTTCCAACATGACTTATAGTAGCAAGAGTACCATTGAGATGTCCAACAGTAATCTTAAGGCTAGAAATATCCACAACATTAAATATACCAACAGTATAAACAGTCAAGTGCTGATTAGCACCTGAATCAATAATCCATCCCAAAGATATAGTTTTAACACATAGACTAGAATTCCCAAAGAAATACTTAGAAAAATTGATATTAAACCAAACATTTCCATTAAAGAACGAAGCCTTACCTGCCATATTAGCATGTATGCTTCCAGAAGAATTATCATTGATCAAAGACAAGAGTTTCTTCATCTGCACAGAAGTAAAACCAGAAGATGTATTTGCAGATGAAGTAGTAGATGGTTTATCAGACACTTTATTCTCAATATTAGCATTATAGTTATGTCTAAAACCACTTTGTTTAACTGGATTGTTATTTTTAACAAAGCCAGGTGGAAAACCAATGAGTTCATAGCATCTATCAATAGTATGTCCAATCTTACCATAGTTTTTACAATTCATATTAGAATTAGGACCTCTATTAACAATATTATTATTAGAATTGGTACCTCTAGTGTTATTATTGTTGTTAAACATTCTTCTATTATTATTAAAAGACTTAGCAGCAAAAGAAGAAGCATTAAGTTTTGATTTAGAAACACTAGAGGACTCAGGAATCCCTCTGTGGGACTCCTCCCTAGACACAACAGCATAAGCATCTTTAACCTCAGGTAGAGGATCTCTAGTTAACAATGCAGTTCTCACAGGTTGATAACAGTCATCAAGACCCATAAGAAATTGCATCAGTTTCATCAACTGCTGATGCAAAACTAACTCAGTGCTAGCCTCACAAGCACACTTATGCTCACAAGTACATTTAGGCAATTTAGTTAGAGAATCAAATTCTCTCTACAAAGAATTAAGCCTATGGTAATAATCAGCAACAGAATTACCACCTTGCTTAACAGAATTAATTTTTTCCAGTAACCTTTTTTTTCTGAAGTATTTTCTTGTTGATTACCAATCTTATGTAAAAAACTAGCGTTTCTTTTACTTTAGAACTTTGAGGATGTTCAAGTCTTTTATGATGGCATGCCACATTAGTTCTTGTTCAAGTCTTTTTGTCTTTTTTAAATGTTTTCATCCGTTTTTAGACGATTTCGTCCGTTTTTCTTACGTTTTTATCCTTCTTCATTCGTTTTCATCCGTTTTTTTACGTTTTGTCCATTTTTATATGTTTTCATATGTTTTCATCCGTTTTTATGCGGTTATGTCCGTTTTTTTCCGTTTTTATATGGTTTGTCTGTTTTTATACGCTTCCGTCCGTTTTTATTACGTTTTCATACGTCTTTATCAGTTTTTGTCCGTTTTAAGCGTTTTCGTCAGTTTTTATACGCTTTTGTCTGTTTTCTTATGTTTTTATACGCTTTATCCGTTTTTATCGTCTTTATCCGTATGAAAACAGATGAAAATGGATGAAAACGGATAAAAACATATGAAAACGTATAAAATGGACAAAACCAAATAAAAACAGATGAAAACTGATAAAAACGTATGAAAACATAAGAAAAACGGAGGAAAGCGTATAAAAACAGATGAAAATGGATAAAGATAGATAAAACATATGAAAATGGAAGAAAAACGAACGAAAGCATATAAAAACGGATAAAGGCAAATAAAAACGGATAAAAACGTATGAAATATAAGAAAAATAGAAGAAATCGTATAAAAACGGAAAAACGGATAAAAACGTATGAGAACTAAAGAAAACGGATGAAAGCGTATAAAACGGACAAAACGTATAAAATGTAAAAAAAAGGACAAACACGCATAAAAATGAATAAAAACGTATGAAAACGTATAAAACTGGACAAAAACGTATAAAAACAAATGAAAACGGATAAAGACGGATAAAACGTAAGAAAAACGAACGAAAGCGTATAAAAACGGACGAAACGTATAAAAATAGATGAAAACGGATAAAAACGGATGAAAGCGTATAAAAATGGATAAAGATGGATAAAAACGTATGAAAACATAAAGAAAACGGGCGAAAGCGTATTAGAATGTCAAGGGACTAACAATGGAAGTCAACGCAAATGTCAAGGGACCATTACTGTAATTTTTTAGTAAAAAAATATCAAATGACTAACGGTGAAAGTCAAAGCAAACGGCAGAGACCAAAACTGTAACTTTTTTAAATATTAATCTGTCAATTTTACATACATTGGTAATTATTTAAAAGTATATTACGTACATTGACAATAAAAAAATATGTTACGTATATTGGTTAATTTGATAAAGTTTGTTACGTATATACAACCTTCACCCATAAGTAAATAACACACATGTTAAATTGTGGGTTAAAGGTAGGCTAGTTGAAAATTTCAAATTCCCTTTGTTGCATCTATGTATATCAGCATATAACTTTCTCAATTTTAGCTTTTTTTAAGTTTTTCTTTAAGAAGTTCATAAGCTGGTACTGGTTATAGCCTTATAGGATTGGACTTTTTCAAAGTTCAATAGGCTAACTATTTACATAAATCAATTTACTGACTAATCAAGATGTATAATTGTTACAGCGTGGCATTTCATCGGAAGGTTGAAGCCCATCATATCAATGGAAATCTTTTGACAAGTATAATCAGATCCATGTGCAAGCTAAGGATCCAAACAGGGTCGGCTTTAGGGGTGTGCAAGAGGTCCGATTGCACAGGGCCACCGCTTGATGAGGGCCACCAAATTTCATGCACTTCTATTATATATATGAACACAATATGAAACTCGAGTTTAATTAATTCATGTACTACTTATACATATCTATATTGTGTGTGTGTTTGAGGGCCTTTTTTTATGGTAATGGCACGGGGCTACTCAAATCCACGAGACGGCCCTGGATCCAGATAAGCTACGTGAGGAATTACAAAATTTGCTAAATGAACACATGCATAACGATGCTTGGAACTAACATGAACAACACATGAACATGGAAAGGTTTTTGGCGAAATCCATTGTGAGCAATTTTCTTGATACTTTTGCATAAAGTCTAGATCTTAAGTGGCTCATACAGCTTATAATGTAGTACAAAAGGCTCTTAATGAGCACAACACAACTTGTTAAAAAAGGGACACTCTTATAAACTTATCACTATGTGTTGCAAAATACGTTTAACCTGTGAATGGATATTCTCATATAAAGAAACTAGTTAAACCGAACTGTTTCCTCCTGTTACAAAGGTGCTTTGATGTTTGACTATAACTGTACAACTTTAGCGTTGATCACAAAAAGCTATAGACTTATATCAGTAAGTTATGTATTTAAATGTCACTATTACTTAAAGACAATTATAAAACTAAAACTAGTGCAAGTTTAACATCATACGTAACATACATTAATAATGGGTGTACCACAAAATGCTTAAAATAATTGGGTTTTGACATTTGGGTATCCCACATCGCCTTTTGAGTGAAAGTAGCTTGTGATAGTTTGTTATAAATAAGGAAGAAAGGATAGAAATACAAGTAGGCATGTTGAATACCTTAAAAGTCATTGGGAAACTTTTTCGCTTGGAAGCTTATAATTAGTGTTTATAACAAGGTTGTCAGGATCGGGATCCTACCTAGGATCGTTTTTGGCTTTGCAAGATCGTGATCGTAGGATCGGATCGGGATCTTAAGATCCTATGAAAATGTGTATATTTTTGTATAGGGGTTGTAGTTCTATATATATATCTCGGCATAAGTCTACACTTAGTCAATTTGTATACTATATAACGTTAAAAAATAAAAAGAATGCCCATACTTTAAAGTTTACTTCGTGGTGAACAATAAATAAACCAGTTTTTTGTTTATCCTGTTTGAAATGTACATACGCAAGACTTAATATAAATTAATAAATCATATGTGTGTTGGTAAAAATAGCATGTAGTTGTCGTGAAAATATTGTTAGTCATTATCGTAATAATTTTGTACTTAATTTAGCCAATGCTAACACTAATTTCCTACAATGCGCATCTGTCACTTTAAACCGAATGGTCATTTGTGAAAAACAATGAATTAAAGTTAAAAAAAAAAAAGAAAAACAATGAATTAGTGATTGAGATTGGGCTTTTTGAATCAAACATGGGGCTTAAATGCTTCACATAGAAGAAAAAGTCCAAAAAAATGGTTTAGCAACAGGATCGGATCATAAACGATCCTACGATCCGATCCTACGATCCTGAACGATCCTACCAGATTTACGATCCCGTTGCGATCCTGATCTTTTTTTAAGTGTAGGATCGTAGGATCGTGCGATCCTACGATCAGGATCGCGATCCTGACAACCTTGGTTTATAAGTTTGCAGGTAAAATTTTTGACAAATGATTTTTATATTATTTGACAAGCTTACAATTTTATATCAAAAGCTGTCTAAACTCTACACACCATAAATTTTGACCATTTCTTTTATATTATTAGAAAAGCTCACAATGATTTGAGATCCATTAAGGACGAGAATTATTACTTCCATTATAAATCGAGAAGTGAGACAAAGATTTTATCTAGCCATCTCAAGTGTCTCTCATCGGTGTTGTAGGTCGAAACAAACTCGATGTCTAAAATTCCAAATGACCAGAAACGTGGTTTGAGTTACCTCATCAGCTTACCTTCTCCAACCCAAACGCCATCCCACTCTTTTATTAATGAATACATTGAAGATACATATTAGAACAAAAATGAAGAACTAGTTTTGTTATATGATGTGATCCTAAGACTAGCGGAAAAAAAATATTAACCTTAGTTTTGACATATAGGGAGCAGTAAAAATGTGAGAGTACGTTATTGTTATTGGGGTAACGGCTAAAGATGTTTTAAGTACTTACAAATTTTACAACATAGTAAAAAAATATCATTATGAACAACCAAACCTATTTGCAACTTGTTTGACTGGTCAATGAGGGCAATTTAGTCATTTTCACACTTCATCTTGTTCATCAATTTTGTACTTGAACTTTGGTTTTTAATATATAGAAAAGAGTTTCAGAACAATCAATATTTCTTTTGCCAAAAGAGATTAGACTCAGGGACGGAGCTAGGGGGTCCCGTGGGTACCCGTGACACCTATGGATTTTTTCGATTTAGTGTTAATTTTAAGAAAAAACATCGATTTTTCTCAAATGTATCTTAAATGACCCTGGTCCATTGAAATGTGTTTTTAGTCTTATTTAGTTAGCATATTAAACTCAATAATATTACGGTTAAAAAAAATTTGTGCACCCGGCCATGTTTATTTCTGGCTCCGTCCCTGTTTAGACTCTTGCTGATTTGTTATTCGTATTTGTAATGGTAGTATTATACAGTGATCGTAAAAGTTTACAATTGTTGCTAAATACTTCAAAAAGCGTTATGTAACTAAAGAAAAACAGATTTCAATGATTATCAAAACTCTTTTATTACTTCTAAACCAATATTACAGAACCAAATCTTCTATTCTCAAATAGAAAGAAATAACAATCAGTATTTGATCTCAATCAAATAACAACTAATCAGTAACAATGAGTAACAAAATATTTTGATCAAGGAAATCAAAATACAAAACTAGGGTTTTATTTTAGAGAGAAGGAGTGTTTATATCGTAAATTGTAGAGAGAGAGATGATAGCAGATATCTCAGAGAAGCCACAAATCTTCTCTTTATATAGCATCAAAAGTTTCATAAAGACCCTTCATTCTTTAAACTTGCTATAACTCTGCCAAAGTATACTTCCAAGCTAAAACCATTTACACTTCCTGTCCCTCCATAATTATATATTCAATATTAACCATAAAACACTTCCCAGCATATAATGCTGAATAAAACACAAAGAAGAACAACAAGGATATCACTATCAGATTACACAACATATTCAGGATATCATTCTCAACACCCCCCTTTAATCTGAAAAGTGATAAATATCAAACATCTCAAGATTTTTTACCAAAAAATTATGTTGTAATGTATCCAACCCTTTGGTTAAGATATCTGCAATTTGATTTGCAGAATCTACTTTAACAGTTTTAACAACACCATTTAAAATCTTCTCTCTAACAAAATGTAAATCAATTTCAAGATGTTTTGTTCTTTCATGGAAAACAGGGTGGGCTGCTATTTTTATAGCAGATTTACTATCACAATGAAGAGGAACAGGCAAAAGACCAGAAATATTAAGATCTTTTAAATTTTTTAATATCCAAATTACTTCACTGGTTACTGAAGCAAGAGCTCTGTACTCTGGTTCAGTAGAACTTTTAGAAAGAGTAGGTTGTTTTTTACTTTTCCAAGTTACTAGAGACCCATTCAAAAAAACACAATAGCCAGTAACAAACCTCCTTGTTACAATACATTTAGCCCAATCAGCATCAGAATAAGCAAGAAGAGACATACCAGAATTTTTACTAATATGAATACCCAAACCTGGAGCTCCTTTAAGATACTTAAGTATCTTTAAAGCTATTCTGAGATGAGACTTAAGAGGAGAATGCATGAACTGACTTAAACAGTGAACAACATATGAAATATCAGGCCTAGTATTAGTCAAGTAAATAAGCTTTCCCATAAGCTTCTGATAATCAGTAATATTATCAAGTAAAGGATCATTATCAGTGGCTTTATTAGATATAACCAATTTAGACTGCAAATGAGTTTTAGAAGGTTTACAACCAAGCATACCATACTCACTTAACAAATCTAAACAATACTTTCTTTGATTCAAACAAATCCCTTTATCAGTCTCAGCAATTTCAATACCAAGAAAATATTGCAACTTTTCTAAATCCTTAATCATGAACTTAGTTTTAAGAAAAGTTTTGAAATTGTTAATTTCATCAATATTATTCCCAGTAACAATAATATCATCAACATAAACAAGCAATGCAATAAACACATCATCTTTAGACTTTGTATATAAAGAATAATCACTTTTACTTTGAACAAAGCCATTTTCAATAAGAGCAGATGTAAGTTTAGCATTCCATTGCCTAGGGGCTTGTTTTAAACCATACACAGACTTTTTAAGTCTGCACACTCTATTATCACCTTCAGGAAAGAACCCCTCAGGTAACTTCATATAAACAGTCTCCTCGAGATCACCATATAAAAATGCATTATTAACATCAAGTTGAAAAATAGGTCAATTATTCTATACAGCAATATTAAGAAGACATCTAACAGTGACCATTTTAACAATAGTAGAAAAAGTTTTCTCATAATCAATACCTTCCTTTTGATTATATCCTTTAGCAACAACTCTAGCTTTATATCTATCTATTTCTCCATCAGACTTATACTTAATTTTAAACACCCATTTACTTCCTATAGCTTTTCTACCAGGAGGTAAAACAGTGACTTCAAAGGTATCATTTCTATATAAAGCCTCAATCTCATTATTCATAGCATCAGTCCAATAGATAGATTTAACAGCTTCAAAATAGTTTCTTGGTTCATGACTTTTGTTCAACTGAACAGTAAAACAATAGTTTCTAGAGTTAAGTTTAGAGTAATTCACAAACTTTTCAATTCCATACTTAACTTTAGATTCAACCACAAAATCAGTATAATTTCTAGGAAAAACAGAAGGTCTTCTAGACCTTCTCAAAGGTACTTCAGCCTGAACTGGAGAATTTGAATCAAGATTCAGATTACCCTCAGAATTATTATTATCATCAAGTGTAGTTACCACCTCATCCTCATCAGCAAAAACACTACTGTCACTGTTATGATCAGTGACATGGTCTCTACCAGATGGAGGAGACCTGCCACCTTCACTTTGTGACTTAATGTCACTATTCAGATTAGGGTCTACTCTCTCTTCATCATTGGGTAGTTTAGGGGTTTCATTACCAAAAAAGTTCAACTGATTTAAGTCTTGAAAAACATTTTCAGAAATAGAACTGTTCTTATCAGCAGTTGAGTCTTTAAAAGGAAAAATAGAATCAAAAAATTTAACATCTCTAGAAAATATGAACTGATGCTTATCAAGACTATATAACCTATATCCCCTTTTAGAATTACAATACCTCATCATAACACATTTCTCAGATCTACTACCATGTTTATCATGATTATTAACAATAGTAGCAAAGCACAAACAACCAAACATTCTTAAATTGCAGAGAGTAGGTCTTTTGTTATATATCATCTCAAAAGGAGATTTTCCATTAAGCACAGAAGAAGGCAATCTGTTAATAAGAAAAGTAGCAGTAAGAATACACTCAGTCCAAAACTTAAGTGGAATTCCCCCCTGAAACGTAAGGGATCTAGCAACATTTAAAAGATGCCTATGTTTCCTTTCAGCAATACCATTTTTCTGTGGAGTGTATGCACAAGAAGTCTGATGGGTAATACCTTTTTCTTCACATAAGTTTGAAAAAGAATGATTAACAAATTCAGTACCATTATCACTTTTAAAACTCTTAATTTTTCTATCAAACTGAGTTTCAATCATGTTATAAAAGATAGTGATATAATGAAAAGTTTCATCCTTAGTTTTAAGTAAGTATACCCAAACAACCCTAGTATAATCATCCACAATAGTCAAAAAATACGTTTAACCTTCCTTACTAGCAACCTTATAAGGCCCCCATAAATCTAAATGAACAAGTTCACCTAAAACAGTAGAAGTATGATCACTTAAAGGAAAAGGGTCTCTAGTTTGTTTAGCTCTTTGACAAGTTTCACAAAATAAGTTTTTATCTTTTGAAGTAAACTGCAAATCAGTTTTTAAAACATTTAGAACAGGGTCTACAGGATGACCAAGCCTGTAGTGCCAGTCATAATAAGAAAGAGAGTTATTACTTTGAAAAAGAGTACCTCCAGAATTGAAATAATATAAACCACCACACTGATTACCAGTCCCCAGAACATTTCCCAGATTCAAATCCTGATTCAAGAAATAAAATTTGTTCTCATCAAAGGCAACAACAATTTTATTATCTTGGCAAATTTATGAACAGAAATTAAAGTAACACAATATTCTGGAATAACCATAATATCATATAAAATTAAAGAATCAGCCAGTTTAAGATTTCCAATTTTAGTAATCAAAGCTTAAGTTCCATTTGGATGACCAACTTTTATTTGAAGATGTGAAATATCAAAAACATTGATCAAACCCCTGTCAGAATGTGTCATATGTTGATTAGCACCAGCTCAAATCCAATTTACTTATTAAAGTGACAGGTTCATCAGGTTCATACTCATCATCAGTATAACCATGAATAGAATTATTAACAGACATAATTCAAGAACAAATAAACAAGCACACAAGAAAGGTAAAGAAAGTAGTTCCCAGGATTTCCTTGCCACTAAAGTGGTAGGTCAAGGGCGCACACAAGCACACAAGAATAAAATCAAGAACAACAGAAAAAAACTCAACCACAACCAATCACAACTTCCAATAATCCCAAAACCTATCATCCGGCAATCTAGACAGAAAAATATGAACAAAAATTAAAGAGAGAGTGCGAGAGGTGTTACAGAGCACGCAATATTAATCAGCAGCGGAATAACAGACCTACTATACTCTAGATTCACTTAGTCTAGAGATATAGCAGATATAAAGCAAGAACCCAGCACCAAGATCCAAGAACCACCAAACCCTAATTTTGCAGAATTAGGGAAAATCACCAGAACCACTTCCAATCTTTACCAAATACCAGATCTTATCGATTAACCAAACTTAATCGACTCCAGAAGCCTTTAATCACAAAAGCCCCAAAATATACTAAACCCTAATTTTTCATAAATTAGGGGTTTTCCAGAAACCTTCAAGATAAACCAATTTTACCACAAGATCTATCAATTAACACAAGTTAATTAACCAAGAACCAACCAATTTTAAAAAACCCCAATTTTATCAAGAAACCCTAATTTTAAAAAACGATATTCAGAGCAAACCTGACTCTGATACCATGAAGAAAAACAGATTTCAATGATTATCAAAACTCTTTTATTACTTCTAAACCAATATTACATAACCAAATCTTCTATTCTCAACTAGAAAGAAACAACAATCAGTATTTGATCTCAATCAAATAACAACTAATCAATAACAAAATATTTTGATCAAGGAAATCAAAATACAAAACTAGGGTTTTATTTTAGAGAGAATGAGTGTTTATATCGTAAATTGTATAGAGAGAGATGATAGCAGATATCTCAGAGAACCCACAAATCTTCTCTTTATATAGCCTCAAAAGTTTCATAAAGACCCTTCATTCTTTAAACTTGTTAGAACTCTACCAAAGTATACTTCGAAGCTAAAACCATTTACACTTCCAGTCCCTCCAGAATTATATCTTCAATATCAACCATAAAACACTTCCCAGCATATAATACTGAATAAAACACAAAGAAGAACAACAAGGATATCACTATCAGATTACACAACATATTCAGGATATAATTCTCAACAGTAACCGATGTAAAACCATTCGAGTAGTATGCATATTTTGAAATCTATCGGGGATGTGACTTATAGCATGCCCATATGGGTAACTTCGTTTACTTAATTAGACCTCGGTTTTTGGAATATTTATAAGAGCTAAAACTTATTTATCCATTGGTGATCATGACAAGTTACTGATACTATAAGGGTATCACTATGATCAAAGAACTTGTACCTGACTCAACAGTATGGGCTAATCCTTGCATCCATGCTTTTTTACTACCTTTCTTCACGTAAAGCACACACCCTTTAGTGTCCCGTCAACTGGATCTAAAACCCAAAATCTCCCTGTGGGTTCTCCAGCTGAGTTGCACCTACTAATGGTTTTGAGGACTTAGTTAGTTTTGAGACTCGTGACCAGTGGTGTGATGCCGAAAGAGGATATGGAAGATAGTGAGTTATTGACGGTTTCTAGTTTTCTACAACAGTTGATAGGAGAGTAGTTGCGTCAGCTTTCGAGAGGGCTTCAGTGTCTTCTTCACGTAAAGCACACGCCCTTTGGGGTCCAAATGCTTGGGAAAATATATATTCAGCTAACTGTTGCGTGCACACTCCAATCTATACATCCATTTGAGATGTAAGTATTAAGATAAAAAAGAGGACGAGAAGAAAGGTAAAGAACACGATGGATTTTCAACAAATCTATGAGAGTACGTTATTGTTATTAATATCCAATTGGACTCGTCTAACATATTTAGGGGGAACCAACCAAACTCATCCCCTAATAAAAAATTTACCCAACTGGACAGGTCTCAAATTGATACCTCTCATTGCATAACAGCCAATGTAACATCATAAAACCGTTGGAAAGAAAACTAGTGCAAGTATAACATCATAACATACTTTTGGCATCCCACATTGCATTGTGAAGGAAAGTAGTTTGGATGATTTCAAAGAGACACTTTTCTGCTCTTACATGCACTATACTATATAGTTTTTACATATACTTAAGTTGGGGCAACATCATTGCTTTTATCAAGTAGGTTATATCACACATTAATTAGTGTTTACGTAAACTTATAATCTTAGAAGTGTAACAAATTGCTTAAAAATCAACTGGATTTTGACTTTTGGACCATCGCACATCACACTCTCAAGGAAAGATGTTTGTATTTGTAAATACAGAGGAAATGATAGATACAAGATGGGCATGTATAAATTATGAGAGGCCAACACTCTTAGAGCAAGGGGTTTCGTGGGGAGCTCAAAGCTTTTCATTTGGGCCCCACGTGTGCCACCTCACATCCACATCACTCCAACACACTAACTAAAAAATACACTTCAATCACAACTTACTCACTTCTCTTCATTTGAGCGCCACCCACCCTCATTTTATTTATTTTCCATATTTTCCAAACACAATTAAATTCATTTCATTCACTTAAATAAAAATAAAACTACAATACGGAAAATAAAAAAAACATACGAAAAAATACATAAATCCTACGATATTAAAATAAACCATACGAAAATACATAAATCCTACGATATTAAAATAAACCATACGAAAATACATAAATCCTAATCTGAAAACTCCTCGTCCGCAGGATCATACGCGGGAGGTATATAATCCTCGAGGCGAGACAAAGCTTCCTCGTCTACCGGAGATTCCTCACCGGAGACTCCTGGATCATCATCTTTGTTCACCCGATAGCTCCAATTGACTTTGGTGTTGATGTTGTTCGTTATCCGTTGAACACACTTCCACAACTTGTCAATAAGTTCGTCATCTCTGCGGGCTTCCTCCTTCAGAAATTTCTCGATAACACCTTTTCGTTCAGTGCTGATGTCGTTGCAAGTCTTGTAGCTGTCTCTCATCTGCAGCTTCTCATTCCTCCCCTCCTCAAAGAATTGGATGACGCGTATAATAGCGTCTTTTCTAGCCTCATCATCGTTATTGCATTGATTTGGAACGTACGTTCGCATATCCTCAGCGGAATGCGGGAGACGACAAGCCATAATGATGTTGCGTAAAGAGAATGTGAATTTTTATGTTGAATTGTGTTTGAGAAATGTGAATTTTTTTGTGTAGATGGTGGTTAATAGAGTTGTAAATGGTTTATATTTATAGAGAAGTTAACATGTTTTTGAATTCGAATTTGAAAGTAAACAACGGATATATTCGAGTTTGAAAGTAAATGGTTTTTGTCGTCTAGTGTTTCGTTGGAACGGCGAAACACCAAGTGGCGAAGCCACTTGGTGAGCCACGAAATGGAACGGCGAGCCTCAACGTTGGAAACGAAATCAAACGGCGAAACACCAAGTAGCAAAAACACTGAAGAGTATTGTCTTTTTCAAATTTCAAAAATGTTACAACAGGACTATAACTTTGGTGACGATCATTAGTAAATCCTAATATTCCTTAATTACAAGAAACATAAATGCTACAAAAAAACAAAAAAAAAAAATAGTTCTTGGTTATTATTCATGTTTACTTTTGTAACTCATAAAATGAACTATTGACTTATTTTTGTAACTTATGTACTAAAATGTTACTAGTGACGTATTAAAAAACAAACAAACGACCATTTTAAATAAAACTAATGCAATTTTAAAAGCATAGTCTTTATCTAAACATGTAATGTAGTTAGATAACTAAATAACACATATGTTAATAAATTCACTTTCTTGCATCTATATATGCATATAACTTTCTCAGTCGAGCTTCTTTTAAGCTTTTTTTAAGAGTTCATAAGCTGTTATTTGGTTCTAGGATTTGAGTTTTTCAAATTTCAATAGGTTGACTACTTACATAGATCAATTTACTTACTAAGGGTGCGTTTGATATAAGAATAAATCTATGACTTTGAAAGTGATTAATGTTGTTTGGTTGGTTATGGGGTCCACCACAATGGAATGAGGATACCCATGATATGTGGGTTTCCTCACAAGAATATGATTTGGTGGGTATGTGAATACCCATAAAAAGTGATATCAACATACCCATTTTCATTCCACTTTATTCTCAACCTTATACCTATATTGATTCCAGCACCCACAAAGCCTACAAAAGAAAAACCCCTCTCTCTAGAATGAAAAGGAGATACTCTCGTATATGAATTAAAATCACATCTTCAACCCTTTAATTCTTCAATCAAAACCCAAAAAATCCTCTCAATCAATTTCTTATCTGAACCCATATGTGCTACCAATCAAACCCATCAATTGGTACTTGAATGGGTCAACAGTGACCAATAATGGGTTTGTGTATTTTATTATAAAGATTAGATCTTTAATCACATGGGTTTGTGTTTGTTTTGGGCTGTTCGTTATTGAAGACGATTAATTAGGATTTCAAATCCTTGTCGTTTTTATGTTATCTACCAACTGAAGTTAGGGTCTTTAGTTCTTCTTGTTTCATCATTTGTTGTCTGTGATTGATTGCTTGTGCGATTGATGGAGGGGGGTTCAGGAGGGGATGATGTCAGTTCGTTATTGTTAGGTGTTTATGCTAAAATGAAAAACATGGAAAGGGCTTATGTATTAGAGTCGTCTAGGAATAATGAGAATGGGGAAGACCCATTAAAGATTGTTAAAGAATCCACAGTTAGGCCTCCTTCTAAATCGTATATAAACGTGGTTACTACTGAGAAGATGCATACAAGGGTGAATTTTTGGACACTGGAAATGGAAAATTTGGAAGCTACTGATTTTGAACTAAAAATCCCAGTTTCGTCTGTGAGGGAAGTCAATGATCGGATGAGGAACTCGGTGTATGAATATTTCATTAGAAAAAGAGTTGCGTTCCCGGTGGTCGAGAATTATGTCTTTAATGCTTGGAGCAAGTACGGAATCCAGAAGATCATGATGAATGCAAAAGGATTTTATTTTTTCAAATTCGCAACTAAGAAGGGAGTAGATGATGTGCTTGAGAATGGGCATTGGATGGTTCGTACCATACCAATTATCTTAAATAAGTGGTCTCCATCAGTGTGTCTTACTAAAGAAAATATGAAATCGATTCCCTTGTGGGTTAAGATCCATGATGTGCCAATGGCGGCTTTTACAGCTGATGGTTTGAGCGCTATTGCATCCAAGATTGGAACACCTATTATGCTTGACTCCTACACAAGTACTATGTGTAATGAGTCGTGGGGAAGAAATAGCTATGCAAGGGCAATGGTGGAAGTCCATGCTGATCAAGAAAGAAAAGAAACCATGGTTATTGCTGTACCTACTTTGGAGGATGATGGTTACACTCTTGAAACTGTAACCATCGAATATGAATGGAAGCCCCCATGTTGCACTCAATGTAAGATATTTGGGCATGTTATTGAAGCTTGCCCCCATGTGACTAAAGAGGCTGCTAAAAAGAATGTTCAAGTGGATAATGAGGGGTTCCAAACAGTTAGGAATCGTGGTCCTAGCAAGAAACAAAATGAGCGTAATATGGTGTTCAAACAAAAGAACTTTGTATATCGACATGTCTCTAATGTGAAGACTACTGCTAATACGAAGAAACCAGTAAGTGAGGTGGAAAAGACGTCCACAAGCACTCAGAACAAGAACAAGGCTGGTCCATCAGGAAATCAAGATAAGCATGTTGTTAATACTTCAAATTCGTTTTCAGTCCTTAATGAAACAAATGATGCCGATGAAGATGACGTGGAAAATGTCTATGATGTAACGGGTACTTTTATGGCTAATGATACTAATGAAACTAAGGGGGCAAGCACTCCCTCTAAATCGGTTTCCAATGTTTAGTGTTGCATCATGGAATATTAAGGGATTGAACGCCCCTAAACAAAAAGAGGTTCGGCAAGTGATCAATGAAAATCATTTGCAAGTGTGTGCTATCTTGGAGTCGTATGTGGATATTTTTAAGTTAGAAAAGGTGTGCGCAAAAGTCTGTATTAACTGGGATTGGACATCGAATAGAAGTCAATGCACTAAAGGTTCCCGGATAATTCTTGGTTGGAACGCGGATATGGAGGACATTATGGTTGTTTCTCAAACGGATCAAGTAATGCATGCTTTAATCATTATAAAGGCTGACCAAAAAGCATTCTATTGTTCCTTTGTATATGCAGGAAATGACTATAGGCATAGACGGGAGCTGTGGAAAAACTTATGTATGCATAAACGTTTTGTTGCAGATAAACCATGGGTTCTCATGGGGGACTTCAATGCCGCTTTGAATATCGAAGATACATTCTTTGGTTCATCGGATATTTAATATTGCTATGCGCGAGTTTAGAGAGTGTGTCGAGACTATTGACGTTGGGGATGTTAATTGCACGGGTTTACACAACACATGGAACCAAAAACCGAAAGCCGACACGGGTATGCTTAAAAAGATTGATAGAGTTATGTGCAACATGTTTTTTACCAATGAATTTCCGGCTTCGTATGTTGTGTTTCATCCCTACAGAATATCGGACCATGCTCCATCCGTTCTAAAAATACAACAAGTTGTGAAAACCAAGCAAAAACCTTTCAAATTTTTGAACTTTATTGTGTATAAAGCTGACTTTAGTTTGGTGGTTTTGGAGGGATGGGCGAAGATTATTGAAGGTCACAATATGTTTAAAATTGTAAAGAAATTGAAGCTCCTTAAGAAGCCTCTTAGGAAGCTTGTTATGAGAAAAGGAAATCTTCATGATCGTGTTAATTTGTTAAGGCATGAGTTGGACGAAGTTCAAAGAGCTCTCAATAAAAACCCCACGTCTCAAGTCTTGTGAGATGAAGAAGCTGTCTATTTAAAATTGTTTAACGAAGAGTTAATTGATGAGGAACGATTTTGGAAACAAAAAGCTAAAGTGGAATGGCTTCGTGTTGGTGATACGAACTCGACATATTTTCACAAAATGGTCAAAGCTCGTATTTGTAGGAGTCGTATTGAAGCTGTTAATGACTCAAATAATGTCTTACAAGAAGGGTTGAATGTGCCTTAAGCCTTTGTTGACCATTACATTAACTTCTTAGGTATTCAAGGTGACACACTACCTCTTAATACCAATAACCTGTTCTCAAAGAAGCTGATGGCAGAAAAGGCAACGTTTATGGTTCGTGAGGTCAGTAATGAAGAGGTCAAGGGTGTAATGTTTGCTATTGGGAATGATAAAGCTCCTGGTCCCGATGGATATACCTCGGTTTTCTTCAAAAAATCATGGGATATTGTTGGGAGCGACGTTTGTAGTGCGGTTCAGGACTTCTTCTCAAATGGAAAACTGCTACAAGAAATTAACCATACGATTTTGGCCCTTATTCCCAAGGTATCGACTCCATCTCGCATAAATGATTATCGTCCAATTTCTTGTTGCAATGTTATCTATAAGTATATTAGTAAAATTATTACTAATCGCTTGAAAGAAGGATTGGGTGATGTTGTGAGTGATAACCAATCCGCTTTTGTACCCGGAAGAAGTATATCGGATAACATCTTGCTGACACACGAATTAATGCATAAGTACCATTTAAACAAAGACCCTCCTAGATGTGCCTTTAAAGTTGATATTCAAAAGGCATATGATACGGTTGATTGGCAATTTTTGAAGAGTATTCTGTTAGGTTTTGGGTTTCATACAAAGATGGTGTCTTGGATTATGGCGTGTGTTTCCTCTACTACTTTTTCTTTATGTATTAATGGTGAGTTGCATGGATACTTCAAGGGGAAAAGAGGGTTGAGGCAAGGAGACCCGATGTCCCCGTACTTATTTACATTGGTGATGGAAATTCTCACTCTTATTCTTAAACGAAAGGTGAATGGTAACGAGGACTTCCAATACCATAGCTATTGCCATAGACAAAAGATTATTAATGTTTGTTTTACAGATGACTTGTTTTTGTTTTGCACGTGGTGACCTTAATTCTGCAAAAGTAATTATGGATTCATTACAGGAATTTTAAGAAGTGTCGGGGCTCGTTCCAAGTATCCCAAAAAGCACGGCATTCTTTTGTAACGTGGCGAGTCATGTTAAGGCCTAAATCCTTCAAATAATGCCATTCAAAGCAAGCATTTTACCGGTTAAATACCTTGGAGTTCCCTTGATTTCGTCTCGTCTTCTCTACAAAGATTGTAAAATCATTGTGGAAAGGGTGCAAAATCGGTTATATGATTGGAAGAACAAAAGTCTTTCTTTTGCGGGAAGGCTGCAACTTGTATTATTGGTTATCTAATCTATGCATGGCTATTGGGCTTCGGTTTTTATCCTCCCTATCCGAATTATTCAAGATATAGAGAAACTTATGAGGGGCTTCTTATGGTGTCATGGTGAAATGAAATGGGGAAAAGCAAAAGTTGCCTGGGAAGACTTATGCCTTCCTAAACATGGGCTGGGAATCCGACACCTTGAAAGGTTTAATGTTGCGCTAATGACAAAATACGCTTGGAATATCGTGGCTCGAAAGGAATCTATGTGGGTGCTTTGGATCCATGCGTACAAATTAAAGGGTCGAAGCTTTTGGGATGTTCCAATAATGTCAAATGTAAGTTGGGGTTGGAGAAAAATTCTCCAAATAAGGAATCTTGTTCGTCCTCACTTCTGGCACAAAATTGGGAATGGAAAAAACACATTGCCTTGGTTCGATTTATGGTGTGATCAAAACCCTATTTGCAACCATTTGAATGTTCGTAATATCACTCGTGAAGGTTTAATTTACTTGAAAGAGTTAAGGATATTGTTCACGAGGGATCCTGGACTTGGCCAAATGCATAGAACACGTTATTTCCTGTATTGAATCACGTTACGCCACCAATACTGTTCGAAGATAAAACTAACCAGATTTCATGGAAAACAAGAGATGGTACTCTGGAAGATTTTGCTACCTGGTTAGTCCGGGAAATGATTCTTACAAGAGGTCAAGTGGTGCCATGGGCTCGTGTTATTTGGATGCATGGTTAATCATGTGTGAAAAGCTTAAAACCCAAGATAAACTATAGCAATGGGCTATCGGCGTGTCGGTCGACTTAAACTTGCTTGAGTGTCCTCTATGTAAGCTTGAACCCGACACACATGAACATTTGTTCTTTGAGTGCTCTTTTTCGTCTAAAGTATGGAAGGTTATTGGGGTTAAAGCTGGTCTACAGAATGTATCTCCAAAGTTGAATGATATTATTGCTTGGTTAGGGCCGCTTTCACTAAAAAACTCCATTGAAAGCATTGTGAGCCGTTTGGTGTTTGCTGCGGCTTCGTACTTCATATGGCAGGAACGTAACAACCGCCTATTTTCCAATGATTCTTGTAGCGAAGAACAGGTGTGTGATGCTATCATGGAAACTGTAAGATTAAAGAGGATGTCCATTCGTTTCAAGAAATCGCCAAAGGTCATGGACATTTTGCTCAGGTGGAAGATTAATTCAACGTGACCTGATATGAGAAGGCATGGTCTTGGCTACATGGAAGGGTGTTATTTTCTTCTCCAAGCTCATGTCATGTATTATTTAGTTTATGTTTTGGTTGTTATGTTCGGAAGTGTTCGAACATATAGCTTTTGCATTTGCAATTGGTTTAGAGTGGCTCATCACCACTCTCTCATGTAACAACATTATTATTTCATTTGTTCAATTCACCGGGTATCGAAACCCTTTACCCACAAAAAAATTTACTTACTAAGACGTCATTATTGTTACAATGGGACAGTTCATCGAAGGGTTGAAGACTTGAAGTCCATCAATGGAAATCTTGTGGCTTCGTACAATCCTTGTTTAAGCTAGGGATCCAGATAAGCTATGTGAGGTGATGAACACAGGCTTGACGATGCTTGGAACTTACATGAACAACACATGATCATGGAAGGGTTTACGAAGAAATCTATTGCGCGAAATTTCCTTCCATCTTTTGCACAAAGTCTAGAGCTTAATGGCTTAATGGAGTTTATGATAAAGGCTCTTAATGAGTACAAACACAACTTATTAAAAAGCAACACTCGTATATACTTATCACTATATATCTATGTCTTGCAAAATATAATTAACCCGTGAACACAACTTTCATTATAAAGAAACAAGTTGAAACCAAACCGTTTCTTCCAGTTACAAGATTCTTATGGTCTTCGTGATAGTAATACTACCTTATTTTCAGTCATTTTGGTAGCAACAAAGGTGTTTTGAATTTTGAGTATGTTGATCTTTACAAACCGTACAACTTTATCGTTGAACACAAAGAGCTATGGACTTGTATCAGTAACTTATGGTCTTATGCTTTTGAATTTCACAGTTACTTGAAGACAATTATAAAACTATGGGAAATAAAACTAGTGCAAGTACAACATACATTAATTAGTGTCTATCTAAAGATGTAATCGTAATGGTTTAAGATAAACTAAAAAATACCACCAGTGTGCTACAAATTGCTTAAATCAATTGGATTTTGACTTTTGGGTATCCTACATCGCTTTGTGAGGGAATGTAGCTTTGTGGAAGGTGGTTATTAATAAGGAGGGATACATTCCATTATATGTAAGCTAGTTGAATTCTTTAAAAGCTTAGGGACCACAAGCCGACAAGCTTATGATGTTATATCATAAGCTTGCCAAATGGTTGTCCCTAGCTTTTATGATATTTGTGATAACGCTTACACAACGCGTTCGGGGTCAAAAGAATTTCCTTTTCGTCGAGCAAGTTTTTCAACACCCTAGGCAGTGAACCTAATCGTTGTAGTGTAGTATTAGGGTAATCCACGGGTATTGATATCGTTCTCTAGGGGAATAGGAATGCTAGTTGAGAAATTACTACGCTAAGGTTGGGGTTGAGGAATATTATTTTTTATCTTTTTATGTTTTTTTAGGAAATGGAAAGGTACGAATCTCGGGGTTTGGATTTGGGGGGTTGGTATTTCTACCGATTACTTCTACTTATCTAATTATCTAATCTAAGCTAGTGGGTAGTCTATCTCTATTGTTGTGTACTCGTATGATGAATTAAAGATGTGTTTACTTAGGTTTTATTACTCCTTAATTATCTCCTATTGATGGTTGAATTGTCACATCCTTATTCTTAATCGCGTTGTGTGTCTAAGGTCGTAGGGTATACGTTTATCCCTAACTCTTTGAAACTACCAAAGGTTATTGCCTACAAAATCTCTAGGATTTATAAACTTAACACTAAGGTACTCTTCGGATATTTTAGCCTACAATGACTCTAGGTAACTATAAGCTAAGGTTCACAAAGATTAATCAAGCATTAATTACACAACGAATGACCTATCGCAATACTAGATCATTAACAATTAAGATAAGAGACAACCAATCAATATTCAATAATTAAGTTTCATATTCCCTAAGCAAATACACAAGTAAATTAGCCGAACATGGGAAACATGCAAGCAATACACACAATCAATTGAAAACATAATTGAATTAATGAAGTAAAAAACTTATCTTGATGTAAGATAGGGTATGAAACCCTAAAATACTGTACAAGACAGCCTTGGTTCGGTTTAGATTTTTACTCCACAAAACTACACACTGAAAACTAAAAATTTCGGTTTCTATATATAAGGTTACAAGTGCGACGACGTCACTCTTTAATTTGTGACGCCGTCGGGTCGCCGTTATTAGGGTTTCGTCTTGGCCACGTTACCATCATGACGGCGTCACCTTATGCTTGTGACGCCGTCGCCTTCAGTCTCTGACGCCGTCTGGATCAAATCTAGGCAGTCTAAGCTGCGACGCCCTACTCTTTTAAAACCTGATGTCGTCACTTGAAAATAAGCAATTTGGCTACTGAGTCATCACACTATATGTCGCGACGGCGTCACAGTTAAAGCCTGACGCCGTCCCCTTATGTTTCAGCAGCCTGAGTGTCTCGATTCTTGACTTTGGCCATTTTCTTTATATATTCGCGCCTTTTCGTCCTAAAAAGTGTCATTACAGCAATTTGCCTTCAACAGACCTAAAAAGTGAAAAGGAACGAAATTAGGTAGTAACAGATACAAAAGTGATCAATTAAGGGCTTAAATGGCCCCTCAAAATGGTACATTTTAAATTCTTATCAATTTGACAAGCTCATAATTACTATATGTACATTTTGTTTAACTGAATATATATGATTTAAGATCATTTCAGGACAAAACATTCTTTACATACCTTTCATCCTTTCTCTATTTTTATATGATCTAATGAAAGATACAGACACTTTCATCATTTTTTTTCAAATATTAATATCTTTCAAACCGTTAATCGTTAAGCAAAAAAAAAAAATATACCATTACGACAAGCATTTAACTAAATTTCTATAGATAGGCACTTTGATATATTTTCCATAAAAGTTTTCCTTTTTTTTTCTTTTTTTTTTTTTTTTTTTTTGTATTTTTCACGTTTTTTTTACATTTTTTTCATTAACAAAATTTGCATTAAAAAAAACATGTGATTAAACACTAATTTAAATATCACATGTGATACTAGTGTTAAATCACATATGATATTACACTAATATCACATGTGATATCACATGTGAATATCATATGTGGTTTAACATATCATATGTGATTTAACACTAATATCGCATGTGATATTCAAATTAGTGTTTAATCACATGTGATGTTTTCATACAAATCTCAGATTCGAAAAAAAAAAGATGAAAAAAAGGTGAAAAAAATGATTTTTTCATTTTTCAAAAAATATATCAGAGTACCCGTATGTAGAAAGAAATTAAATGCTCGTAGCGATGATGTAATTATTTTCGCTTAACGATTAACGGTTTAAGAGATATTTAAATTATTAAAAATAGGTTAAATGAAAAATGATTTTAATCTCAACAATTGATTTCTTTTTAGATAAAGGGTGAGAATGAGTCCCTTGGTATGTGAGAAAATTCTGGTATGTAAAATAACTCTCATACTTTTTATTGAGACACTCCACCTCACGTTTTTTAGGTAGCTGTATTAAGCTCATACTTTTTTATTTCACATGTCATAGGTATGACTTGAATACACAACAATTTGGTTAGGAGCTTCTCACACAACATGAGACACCATTGGGACACAAGCCCTTTGGCTATTAAGCTCATACTCCCTCCGTCCTAAATTATAAGTCCATTTTTGATTTTTCAAAGTCATTTTCTTTCGAGTTTGACCTTAATTATTTTTTTCGTGTTATATAATACTTGATGAAAAGTATACAAATGAAAATGCATTTAAATCACATTTCCATTTTTATATTTTACAACAAATATTATATAACGCTAAAAGAAATAATTAAAGTCAAAGTTGGTATAAAATGACTTTGAAAAAGTCAAAATGGACTTATAATTTGGGACGGAAGGAGTACTTTGCTAGAACTCTTGTAGAGTTAAGTGTGCAAATCAATAAATAAAAAAGTGCAAAGCATCTCTTTTTTGATATAGGTGGAAGAGTGGAGTTTTAAGACAACTAAAGTAGGCGATCCAAATTTTTATGGGGTACTCGGTTGTTAAGTTTATAAGTTTATTGTCTAAGTAATTCATTTATTGTGTATTTACATCGACTTAAGTTGTGATAGTATTTTTCAAGGCGGCTTACATGTACTCTATGAGTGCAATCCAAAATATGAAATCAGACTGTACATAAGGGATACATAAGGGATAAATAAGAACTGGGTCTTAGTTTGGCTATCTTTCTTTTGAGTTTTTCTTTTCGGTATTCATAATAGTCAAGAAGGTAAATTCAAATACACTAGTGTACTACGTACAAATTTGCTTAGATTTGATTGGGTGTTGACTTTTGAGCATCCCACATCGCTTTGGGAAGGCAAGGATACAATTAAGATAAGCATGTCAAACAGGGAATTTATAAGTTCGTATACAGGGAATTTTCCCAGCTCGACGTCTTGCACTTGCTTGTAAACCACTTATGAAAAGGACTGTGGGTGCAAGAGACCAACCCGACTTCTCATTCCGTCCCAACCAGCCAATCTCCTCTCAACATTTATAAAACCTGCACACTACCAAGATTAGTAGCTATGAAGCAACAAAAATAGTCATATATATGCTCTCATTTATCATCATGTATCAGTATCCATCTCACCATTAGTAAAACATGAATAAATCACTCACTTAAACATCAAAAATAAACACACATACATGTAAACATAACACTTAATATTAATCAATTCTCACCAACACCTGAAAAGTTAAACACACCATAAACATACACACCTTAGATATCGAGACCACCCGTTGCCACACGAACCTTGAAAAGAAAACCCATGAAACCGCGCCTTCAACACCTCTCCACGACCAACACAACTCATAATTCCAAGTCTTCAACAATTCGATTATCAACTCGTGAAGTAGAAGCACCATCCATTCCTTACACATGATCAGACACTTTTAGAAAAAAAAAGTGCTCCGAGTAACTCTATGAGCCCGTAAAACACAACCAACGTGGCCTTCGATAATATGCGTCAGACACGCATATATGTCTAACTTAAACCTCATGGGTGCGGATTGAGCACCTTTCATTGCATAACATCATAAAACTAGTGCAAGTATAACATCATAACATACTTTTGGCATCCCACATCACATTGTGAAGTAAAGTAGCTTGTGAGAGGTGGTTATAAATAAGGAGGGAAGAATAGATTTAAGAGTAGGCATGTCTGATTACATAAAAGCCTTTTTTCATCATTGTTTGCAAGCTTATGACATGTGTTTTATATGCTTCCAAATCATGTTGAGAGCTTTTATAATATTTGACAAACTTATAATTATATGTATAAATTTAAATTTATTGTTGAACTAGATATATAAAGTTATCTAAACCTGAACACACCATGAATTTTGACCATTTCTCTTATAATATTTTACAAGCTCACATTATAAAACACGGGCCGCAAGAAAAGATTGGATTTGAGATCCTATGGAGTGAGACAAACATTTTATCTAGCCATATTGAGTGTACAAATATATTTTTATTGGGACACTTCAACTCACGTTTTAAGTAGTTATATTAAGCTCATACTTTGCTAAAACTGCTTGTACAGTGCATAAATCGTCTCTTTTTCGATATAGGTGGCAGAGTGGAGTCTAAAGACAACTCAATAAAGTGTGCAAATTCATCTCTTTTTCGATATAGGTGGAAGAGTAGAGTTTAAAGAAAACTAAATAAAGTGTACAAATCATTTCCTTTTCGATATAGTTGGAAAAGTAGAGTTTAAAGACAACTAAACCAGGCCATCTAAGTTTATTTGGGTAGTCGGTTGTTAAGTTTAAGTTGTATATATTGTCAAATAATTCATTTATTTTTATTTACATCCACATGTGCTCTTTGAGTTTAATCCAAATTTATGAAATCTGACTTTAAAGGGGATGTATAAGAACTTGGCCTTAGTTAGGCTTTCATTTGAGTCTTTTTTTTATATTTTTATTTTGATATGATGGAGATAGAGTTGACTGGTATCTTTAAAGTATTTTAATCATTTCAACACATCAAGTTTTCAAGAAATCCGAAAAGGATTACAAAAAAGTTCCTACTATCCTTTCTTTAAAGTATTT
Organism: Chrysanthemum makinoi; assembly: GCA_910596185.1. Taxonomy (NCBI): domain Eukaryota; kingdom Viridiplantae; phylum Streptophyta; class Magnoliopsida; order Asterales; family Asteraceae; genus Chrysanthemum; species Chrysanthemum makinoi. Next base: position 293,299,354 of record OU343217.1, on the reverse strand, counting down.
TTCTTTTTACGGATCTTATGTAAAAAGGATCTAATGTGTCTTTTTCTTTAAAAATTTGAATATTTGAGGATCTTCAGTATTCTCCTCCGCTTGGCCAGTCCACTTAATTTTTCCAGCTCTAGTTTTTGTTCTTGCTCGTAAACCAATTGCGAAAAGGATTGTGGGTGTACGAGACCAACCCGACTTCCCATTCCATCCCAACCAGCCAATCTCCTCTCAACACATATGACACCTACACAAGACCAAGATTAGTAGCTATGAAGCAGCAAAAATAGTCATATATGTTCACTTATCATAATGTATCAGCATCAATACCATCATTAGTCTACAACATAAACAAAATCACAAACTTGAACATCATAAATAAACACGCTTACACAGATACATGTAAAATTAAACACACCTTAGCTACCGCGATCACCCATCGCCACACAAACATTGATAAGTAAACCCGCGAAGCCGCGCCTTCAACACCTCTCCATGACCAAGATAACTCATAACTCTCAAGTCTTTTAACCATTCAATAATCAACTCGTGAAGTACAAGCACCATCCATTCCTTATACATGATCACTCACTTTTGGAAAAAAAGAGCTTCGAGTAACTCTATGAGGTGATAAACCGACAACCAACATGTCCTTCGATAATATGTGTTAGACACGCACATATGTCTAACTTAAACCTCATGGGTGCGGATTGAGCACCTTTCATTGCATAACAGCCATATAACATCATAAAACTATGGGAAATATAACTAGTGCAAGTATAACATCATAACATCCATTATTAGTGTTTATCAACATTTTCAAATACACTAGTGAACTACGAAGTGCTTAAAATCAATTGGGTTTGACTTTTGAGCATCCCACATTGCTTTGAGAAGTAAAGTATCTTTATGGGAGGTGGTTATAAATAACAGGAAAGAAATTAATTAAAAAGGCAGGTGATTTGTACACTTCATAATTTGATTGGCACACTTCATTTTAGTGTGTATTGTCATTTATGCCCTTATATCATTCATACTCTTTTTTTCACTCCTTAACGGTATAAATGGCAATACACACTAAAATAGAGTGTCAATCAAATTGTGAAGTGTACAAATCATCTCCCATTAGAAATTCTAATAGGCATGTTGAATTCTTTAAAAGCCTTTGGTTGAGTTTTTGTTTGCTTGCAAGCTTATGATTTAAGTATTATAAGTTTGCAATCAAAAAATTTCACCATTGATTTTTATATTATTGGACAAGCTTTCAATTTTATATAAAAAGTTATCTAAACCTTAAAACAGCATAAATTTTGACAATTGCTTTTATAATATTTGAAAAGCTCACAATGTTAAAAGCTAGTTGTAAGAACATGGTGAAAGATGCTTTCTCTCGAGTCCTTTTAATCAGTTTTTTTAGCGCGTTACTTACACGACTTTATGTGAGTTAGGATAAAGAACATGGTGAAGGATGCTTATAATTCTTTTTTGATATGATAGAGATACAGTTGATTGGTATGGTTTATTTAGTGTGTTCTTTTGTTTATTAAGAGTACATAAAAAGGTCTTAAAGGGGGTGTGTAATCATTTCAGAACCTAAAATATGGAAATGTCATTTTAAAACTTTGGATAGACGAAATATATGCAATTTTTACCATGAGAGACAACTTACATTACAATACTTATGTAATCTCTCATCAAATTCATGCATAATGTTAGACATCAAGTTTTCTGAAAAACACTTATCCTAAAAACACCACTTATTCAAATAACTTAAATGCAAAAAAAAAGTTTCTACTAACCTTTTCTTTTTAAGAATTTTTCTTATTAATCACCGATCTTATGTAAAAGGATCTAATTTGTTCTTTACTTTAAAATTTTTAGAATGCTCAAGCCTTTTATAACGGGTTTTCACTTCAGTCAATCAGTCGTCCGCTAAGATTTTCCCTGCCTGATGTCTCGTTCCTGCTCGGAAACCACATGGATGAAATATTTTGGGTGTAGATGAACTCGGCTTCCCACTCCTCCCAACAATTTTAGTAGTCCTCAACGTTAATCCTCTTAAAAAAAACACTTATGACACCTACACAATACCAATATGATTAGATAACTGGGTTACCAAACAGGTTAAGCAATCATTCACTCCGTATTAGTACCTATCAATATATATTCAATTACACACAAGGGGCTTTACTACCTTAACATTATGTATCAGCATCAACAAAGTCATTGTCTTGAACATCATTTATATAAATAAACATCTCATTATATTAAGCAATTCTCAGCAACACATATGTGCAATCTCAAATACACATCGGCCACACAACAAGAGACGGAGCCAGAAATTTGTATTGAGGGGGGCTCAACTTCTTCTTCTCCGTTTTTGTTTGTTTGTTTGTTTGCTTTTTTGGGGTCAAAACATACAATTCGTTGTTTTAGAAGCTGGGTCGAAGCTTGAACCGTTCGACATACAAGTCCAATGATATTTTTTTCGGTGGTAACAGGAAATTCCTTATCCCAAGGAGGGTAGAACTTGATTGAAGTATTCATTGTATTTGTTTTGTAGTTTAATATAAAAATGAACTTTTCTTATATCATATAAAATTTGTTTGTCGACATAAATTTGACATTTTTTTAGTTTGTCTAACATGTTTTGTATAAAAATGTCGCTCAATCACTATAAAGTTTTTATTATCTCTATAATACTTGTAACTATAGTATTTGAATCCACACAATCTTACGCTCTTTTTCTAACTATTTGCGGTAGCCTGACACATCTCGATAAAACCGCTTACCAATTGACTTGTTCACTGGCCAACGAGAGACGGAGCCAGAAATTTGTGTTGAGGGGGGAGAATGTGAGATTTTGCAAAATGGGATGTTGAAATTGATAATTCATTCACGGGGAGAATGAGCAGCGAGAGATATGGAATGAATTATGATATAAATGTTAATCCTCATACCAATATATAAGAACTTGAAGGGACAATTTACATTCCAGATCTAGTAATTGCCAGACATGTTAGTGACATAAATAAAGTGACTAGATCATACATACGCTGCTAGTGCTCCAATTACATTGTGTGTCCCAACATTAAAACCAATGATTGGTAGTAAGTCTATGGCACGTCTGCAACGTGATAGACTAATCGATTCCAAATAAAATTCCTCGAATAAAGAGAAAAAATGGAGCAAGAAAATTAAGATGGTTGAATCGAGGTAATAAAGACCCCATAATGTTCTAGACATGAAAGTAATTGAAAAACCCCGGGTACCTGAAAAGCTATGAGATCTCAGTAAAGGACATAATACAATGTCTACTAGAGTGTGGAATCGAATAGAACTGAATCGACATCGATAATACTATTGTATAAATAATGCGCATGATAAATATTGTAAAAGTAAGGTGAGGATATTGGAAACCTGCAAGAAGTGCAGTTCTATAAACGAATGGCCAAAGAATGTAAAGACACAAATAACTAATGAACTATGAAAGTCTCTTGATGAGATATGGTTTTTGAAACTTGAAATCCATACACATGAATGTTAAAGACAGATTAATGTTATGTCTGGCAATATGAGAAATAAGTTATACGTGTCTAAAATAATAATACAAGAGCTCATTTTATGCTAAGATTCCTTAAGGAATATAGAATGCATGAAGCACGTGTCATGATTTAAAAAATCTCGAGAATAGTAATTGATCAAATTGAACAAATTCCATGGAATGGAATAAAGTAAATATTTCAATATTTTTAAGGTACAAGAAACGTGGGTTTTAACTTTACTAACCCATCAAAACAAGTTTAGTTAGTTTTGAAGATGCAGGATATATGTTTAATTCTCACATTGATCAGTCTCAAAATGGATATGCTTTTACTAATGGCGGCACTGAAATTTCATGGAGTTCGACAAAGCAAACAATCGTTGATAACTCATCTAACCATTCAGAAATTTTGGAAAGGATACATTGCTTAATTCAAGGAAGGTTACATCAAAGGCGACAAGACAAAACATATTTTTCCAAAGTTCTTTTTCAACCATGACTTACAAAAGAATGTTGATATTATTGTTCAACAAGTTCATTCAAGTGACAATTTGGCGTATCTATCTTGTTAGATATTGGATTTCACAAACACTCTAAACCATGATCAAAGTAGGCGTATAAGAATGTTAGAGAGAGAGAGTTCTAGTGAGAGAAAGGAAGAGAGTTGGGAACTATAGTGAGAGAAAGAAAATATTATTATGAGCTCCAACTCTCTACCTTGGGAGGTAGAGAGTATTTATAGTCTTACATAAAACGCCACACAACGGGCTGTGGATCAGGCATACAGTGGGTAAAGACCCGTCCGTCCTCCACGGTGTTACTAAACTAAATACTACTTAACATAAAAGTACTATGACTACGAGCTTTCTAACGATTACTTATACTTGAGGTGACCGACTCTTTAATACCTGGAATTTCTAATTCCTAACAATCTCCCCCTAAGGGAGGTCACCTCAAACATATACTAAAATGACATTGAATACAATCAGATATTACATTAACAATTGTTCTTGCATTCTTGATGTAGTACTTTGCTCCGAAGCTCGTAGTCATTGATTCTTCTCATTGCATGTTTGGATAATCCAAGTGGAGGTCCTTTTACTGATCCACGTGATAATAAATTTGAGCCAGCTTTTGAGATCATCAGCTAACAAAAATCTCTGAGACATCCATTGTGGTGTTGGTATTATGTGATGTTGTGACATTCGGACCGACATGCTCACATTCAGGATCATGATATCTTCTCATTAGAGTAGCGGAAGCTTTAGTTGATTCATGATATTGGCAGCAGCGTAGCAGAAGCATGGAGTGAAAATATCAGAGTCATTGATGCACTAATCATGATTTCTTTTGAGATGAATGTGTTAGGTGAGCATGCGGCTATGGATTGACCGCTTCATTCTGATCAGCTGCAAACGTCGGGGTGTACTTGCATAAGACAGTTAGCAATAAAGCGCACGAAAGTGTCTTTGATCACTTTCGATGAATTGAGGTACACGGCCCACGGTTCCCCGTTGATCAGTACAAGTACTGCCTGTGATCGGTATAATTCTGAAGAATCTCCTTGACAGGGTTTCGCAGCTGCTCTAGCTGTTCTCAAACCGGAACGTCTCAAAGAAGACAACACGGAGTGAGTGAACCAGCGAATTTACGTCCACTGATTGATGAAAAGAGATTTGAAAAACAATCGTGTATTGCTCAATAGAAATTGTTTTTGCAATATAACGAAGGTTTTAATGAAAATCAATTATCAATCATAAAACACCTTTTGATTTGAAAAATTAGTACACGGTCGACGTGCTAATGAAAAGAGTTTTAAAGCACAAAGACCGGTTTTTCAAAGGTATCCGTCAATCCATAACCTGAACCAGGATTGATTCAAAAGATTGAATCGCCCCATTGTTTCTGTTCAGTTGTCACATGGTTGATCAGTATAATAGATCTCACATGCCACCTACCAGGAGCTTGTTAGATGTTGGCTCCAGAAGGCTTTCCATCTTCACAGTGAATATGTAAACACATCACTCAGATGTTCTGGCAATACCACAAGGATAATGCGTAGGACTCAAGATATAATCTCTTTCCACATTGTGTGAAACAGAGAGTCTTCAGTGAAAGTGTCCTAATGAGATTTATTGATGATCTCGTGGCACTAGACTCAATTTGTGCATATTTGGATCCTATATCGGAGACTAGGGAGAGGGTCTCCTCCTTCAATATCAACAATCTCTAAGAGAAAGTCGATAGATAATGTCGGTTCCCCGTGAGAATGAAACAAGTCCTTTTAAGAGGAACTTGAGTGGTTTGGAAAGTTGAAGTGCAGTGCGTCACTGGGTCCATGACGTCTTGTCTTCAATACCGATGTTACCATCAGTAGCATATGAATTGAACCCGGTTTCTGCCCTAAGGTTGAATAAATGGAGGGCTATTTGTTTTCACCCTTTTCTCATTCAATTCTTTTTAATTCTTCAACCCCTTCAGTGCTTACCGAGACTTCATAGCTAGAACCTTGTTGGGTTTATTCCAATACTAGCTCAGTCTCAGTCCGCACTCTTCCCATATCTCATTTTTCTCCTTTTATCATCATACCTAAGAACTCTACACTAACTAGTGGATAGTCCCTGGGTAGATCCCTCCGGTTCTGGCGGATCATGGGAACACATACCTAACCTTATCGTCCTTATATCACCATACATAATGTAAAGTTGGTCGGTCTTTTTGGTATTATTCATCTGCCATTGGAACCAATTGAAAACCATTTGAAAATCAATCCAGATACTTATGATATTTTATCAAAGCATTTTGTACTGAATTGTTTTGATATTTTTAGAATAAGAACTCCCCTCAACATGTGCATCAAGTCTTTGAAATAGTTTTACACACGGAGGCAAGAGAAAGAATTAACTTCTTTGATTACCATTTTCTAAAAAATATCAACATCACTTCCCTAATCAAATCAAGTAGATAAAGCATTTTGGGAAGGATGAGGTTTTCATGATTTTGCTCCCCTCAATATGTGCCTCGAGATTTGAAAAGAGTTTTGCACATACTAGAGGGAACCTGCACATTGAGATAAGTGATCACGTTTCAAATCATAGGTTTAAGATAGATGCTCCCCTCAACATGTGCATGGAAAATTTGAAATCGTTTGTCACATGTGGGAAGAAGAGCATGTACATCCTTATAAAACCATTTACCGAATTATCAGTTTAAATCCAATTTAAATCACACATTCTCCCCGATCACAATTATCAAATCATTTGAGATTTGTGATCTCTTATAGATTTAAATTGATTTTGAAAGCTTTTAGGGAGAATTGTGACTTGATTATGAAAGCGTTTTAACCGATAAGGATCGGATTTTGAGACTTTAAACTCCATTGAAAAAACATGCATGTATATCTTTTGAAAACAATTGAATGCCAAATAACTTTTTAATTTAATTGAAATCATTCTCCCCTCAATCAATGACATAGGTTGTTGATTGAGAGATTGATATTTTGACAAATAAGTCCGGATGATTATCAAAAATAGAGACCGAGTTATTTTTCAAAGCAGTTAGTTTTCAGCAGATAAATGTTTATAGAATCAGAGCATGGAATTTGGTTGATAAGAAAGCTTTTGATGATCGTTCAAACAAATTCTCAAATCTTGAAAAACATGAAAAAGCATGGCTCTGTTCTTTCTTTGAAAAGCGGGTTACTGCCTGAACTGACAATAAGCCATTATTTTCTTTTCTCTCAATTTTTTTTTTTTTTTTTATGAAAATTCGAACAACATCTAAAGTCCCGTGTCATTATTTGAATGACAGCACAAAGACCGTAGATATTATCGAACCGAGAAAAACAAAAAAAAACAATATTATTATTATTATTATTATTATTTATTTTTTTTCAAGTTTTTCAAATTTTTATGGATTTTTGAAAGTTTTATATTTTTCTATTTGATTTTCGAATAGATATATACAAGAGATAGATGAAGATAGACCTTTACTCCTCGTCTTCCTCCGGAAGACGTTTGAGTGTTTCTGGTTGAAGGCTTTTCAAGCCAAGTCGTGGAAGAATAAACTCAAAACGTTCTCTTGGAAGAGCTTTGGTGAAGATGTCTGCTAACTGGTATTCAGACCTCACAAAATAGAGTTCCACCACACCTTTTTCCACTTGTTCCCTGATGAAATGATGTCGAATGTCGATATGCTTTGCTCTTGAGTGTTGAACGTTGTTGCATGAGAGAGCAATAGCACTTTTATTATAACAGTACAGAGGGATTTTGTTGAATTCAAAGCCATAGTCAGATAATTGAGATCTCATCCATAAGATTTGAGCACAACAGGATGACATGGCTATGTATTCAGCCTCTGTAGAGGAAATAGAAGTACTCATTTGCTTCTTTGAAGACCAACTCACAAGCTTATCACCCAAAACCTGAGCACCTCCAGATGTACTTCGACGAGTATCTTGACAACCTGCATGATCAGCATCTGCATAGGCCGTTAGTGACATACCGGTGTCCTTCGGTACCAAAGTCCCATATTGATGGTTCCTTGGAGATACCGAAAGACCCGCTTAACCGCTTCAAGGTGCTTTTTAGTAGGCTTAGCCTGGTATCTAGCACACATGCAAACAGAAAACAAGATGTCTGGTCTACTAGCTGTGAGGTACATCAGGGATCCAATCATACTATGATATTTTGTTTGGTCAATCATGATCCCTGAGTGGTCCTCATCTAGTTTGGTTCGATCAATCATGGGGTGTCAACAGGGTCACTTGAATCAAATCCAAATTTCTTTAAGATTTCTGTTGCATATTTAGATTGATTTATGAAAATGCCTCCGGGACTTTGTGAAATTTGTAATCCCAAGAAAATGACATTTGTCCCATCATTGACATTTGAAATTTTGAACTCATTTCATTAGAAAACGATCACATTCCATTGGGTCAGTCGAGGCAAAAATAATATCATCAACATAAATTTGAACATGAATTAAATGTTTGCCTGACTTCCTGGTGAACAATGTTGGATCAACTGCTCCTTTGCTAAATCCGGTTGATAGAAGAAACTTTGATAGTGTATCATACCATGCCCTTGGAGCTTGCTTTAATCCGTAAAGAGCCTTCTTCAAACGATAAACGTGAGTAGGATGCTCTTGATTTAAAAATCCTTCAGGTTGGCTGACGTAGACGACTTCTTTAAGATCTCCGTTCAGAAATGCCGTCTTTACATCCATCCGATAGACTACCATGTTCTTACTAGCAGCATTAGCCAAAAAGATTCTGATTGCCTCGATTCGAGCAACTGGAGCAAAAGATTCTTCAAAGTCAATACCCTCCTCTTGACGGTATCCTTTAGCAACTAATCGAGCCTTGTTCTTCAACACATCACCATGCTCATCAAGTTTCACTTTGAAGATCCATTTTAGAGCAATAATCATAGCACAATCTGGAGCAGGTACTAACTCCCATACATCTAGTCGATCAAACTCATGAATTTCATCTTGCATAGCATTGAACCAGCTATCTTCATTCATGGCGGTTTTAACATCTTTTGGTTCGATCTTAGAGAGTACGGAGTTGAAGAAGCACCATAAGGCATCGGTTGCAAGTTGTTTCCGTGTGGATACTGGACGAGAGGGATTTCCAATGATGTTGTCTAATGGATGATCGTGAGTCCATTTTCTGAGGTGTTCATGTGGTAGTTGTTGAGGGACTGAAGTAGCAGAGTTGATGTCTCCTGACGAAGATGGTTCTGATGAAGATTCAGGAGCAAATATGTTTTCAAATGGAGCATCTTCAGGAGTAGCAAAGGGATTATCTTCATCATTGATGCCAGAAACAGTTCCATGATGTACATTTGAAGAATGATGATTTGTTGATGAGACTGAAGGATCAGAGCGTGCTTCTTGACTTAATGATATTGAGACTGAGGGATTGACTTCATTCACTGGAATATGAGCAGCCTCTGTTGTAGGGATCAACACCTCATTAGTACTCGGATCATAAAGTTCATCAAACATAGGATCAAACAATTTCTTTAAATCATCTTCAGGTGGAGGTACATATGGAGTTTCTTGAGAAGAGTTTGGAACAAGGGATGAACCAATTGACTGTTTTGAAGTGTGGGTCCAGAACTGAATTGTTCAGGAGCCGTTTGACCGGTCAACTCATCAAACGTAACGTGAATTGTTTCCATGATGTTTCGGGTTCTTTTGTTGTAGATTCGGTATCCCTTTTGTTTGGTGCATACCCTACAAATACTCCAATGTCTGCTTTAGCTCTAAGTTTGCCTAAGTCTTGACCCTCATTAGTTGGATAGCACAATGCACCAAACACACGAAGGAAAGAGAGATTAGGTTTTCTGTTGTGGACAAGTTCATATGGTGTCTTTCCATGAACAGTGTGAATCAGGGAACGATTTTGTGTGTAGCATGCAGTGGCAATAGCTTCAGCCCAGAGAAACATTGGAACTTTTGAGTAAATCAGCATTGTTCTAGCGGCTTCTACAAGAGTTCGATTTCGTCTTTCAACTACACCGTTCTGTTGAGGAGTTCGTGGAACACTTCTTTGATTGCTGATTCCAATTCCTTCATAAAATTCACTAAGTTGTTTGTTAACAAACTCAGTTCCATTGTCTGTCTGGATAATTCTGACGGTTTTGTTAAGTCGAACCTGTAGCTGTTTGATGAGTTTGATGATGATATCAGGAGTTTCATCCTTTGTCCTTAAGAACTTGACCCGGGTGAATCTAGAGTAATCATCAACTACAACTAACACATATTTCTTCCCAAAGATATTCTGCACTCTCATTGGTCCACATAAATCCATATGAATTGTATGAAGAACTTCGTGACGTGAGTTAGTAGGTTTGGTTATGGGCATACTTCTTGCTTTTTCCCAATTGACATGCTGAACAAAGATGATCCTTTTCATACTTTAGTCGAGGTAAACCTACAACTAAGTCCTTTCTGGAGAGATCATTGATGGTGCCGAAGTTCAAGTGATTGAGACGTCGATGCCATAACCATGACTTTGTTTTTGAAGCCTTTGACAACAAGCAAATTGGAGAAGACTTCATCATATCTTCTATAGAGATGGTGTAAAGATTTGAACCACGAGTTCCTCTTAAAAGTTCCTTACCATCAAGTTCTCTAACAAAACAAGTATGTTTTCTGAAGGCTACTTCTAGATCAGAGTCACAGAATTGACCGACAGAGAACAGATTATGACCAAGACCTTCCACATAGTATACTCTAGAGATAACACTATCACCAACAACATAATCACCATAACCCATAATTGCACCGAAATGATCATTACCGAATCTAACTGTCTCGATGAATTTGCTCACGAAGTTCATGAGCCGCGACCGGTCTCCAGTCATATGCTTGGAACAGCCTGAGTCCGGGTACCACATAACGATTTGAACGATCTGCAGTTGAACACAGACAAGAATGGATAACTGGATAATTGGGATCCCCATGCAAGAATGGGTTCCACTTGGTTAGTAACAGTAATTGGAACACCCACATCGAAAATAGAAACATCCATATCAGAAGTAGAAGCAATGGAATCATTGGGAATAGATGCAATGCTTGGTGTCTCAGATTTGACCTATTCAAAGTATGTTCACTTCTTAAGGAATAGTTCTACCAGTAGGCATCCATTTTCTAGTGGGCATAATCTTAGCAGAGAACAAAACTGATTTTTCTTATGGCCAAAAGGTATCCAATAATAACCTATCTTTATAAAAGTTCTTCCTGTGGGTTTCCACTGTTTTCTAACAATCTTTCGTTTTTGCCTTTTGCCTTATTTGCACGATTATTAGCATTAACAATTTTAACTGGGCATTTGACAGCATTAGACAAAGCATTCACACCACATTCATGATTAGCAACAAAATTCAAGCAGACATCATTACAAGGTTTGCAAATAGTATCGAATCAATTAATTAATTACGCGCTAAGGCTAATACTATAATCAACACGATTCGTTTTATTCAACTCAAGCTTAAAGTTCCTAGGTTGGTCTTCTACTCTCTTCCAATGCACATTTTTAGCTTGCAAGGTCCTATCATTCCTTGTATTGTCTTGAGACTTTGACTTGTCGCTTTAATGTCACTGATTACTCCTGTAGAGGGAATTATGGGAACATTAGTTGGTTGATCTACTTTTTGCATTCCTAAACTAGACGTGCAAGGATCTGTATTACTAGACGACACATTGATGTATACTTTCTTAAAACTGGGCCTAGAATAGAACAAGGCATCACAGCTTTGCCTTTTGCACCTAAGGTTAAGGATTTGGGACATGTTGCAATTACACATTCTAGCAACTCTTGAGATCGTTTGGCATGGAGGCAAGCAAACCTAATTTCACTATCAAGAGGTTTGTTAATGAAATCCTCTTCGACAATCTCACGGAGACATTCTAGACTATCCTTAAGGTGAGCACAGTATTCATGAAAAGCATGTTCATTATTCCTAAGATGAGGAGGAATATATTTAACTGTCACAGTGTATTTGCATTCTAAGGGTGACTTTGAGACAACATTCTTATTGAAAACAAGTGGCAGTTTCCCATTTCCTGACTTCTCAGATTCTCAATTTCCTTTTGTAAAGACGTTATTTTTCGTTGTTTTGGTCACGGGTGACTTTTATTGAATCATATAACTCTTTAAAATGTCGTTTAACTTTTTCATTTTCTTCTAGAAAACTCTCGTTTTCCTTTTGTAAGGCATCAACTAAGTTTTGAAGATGAAAAGTTTGAGAATTCCGAGAATCTAAAGGAGGAGGCATTTGGGAGCCTGTCATATTGTTCGTTTGACCCTTTAATTGAGAGATTTGGGCTTTCAACTTTCTCGATCGTGTTGCAATGAACTTGAATCTGTTCATCACGTTTGTTAATTTGAAAAACTGCATCAAACTCTGGAGCATCCGAGGATGTCTTGATATTTGAAGTTTTGACATTTTCTTTAAGATGTTGATATTTTAGTTGTAAATTAAAATGCTCAACTTCCAGTTTAGAAAAATGTTTAACCAAATTGTCGTGATCATCCAGTTCAATTTTCTCGTTTAGTTAAGAATTAGTTTTTTCAAGCTCAATGACACGATCATGGGAGACTTTCAGAGCAACCGATAATTCATGAAATTTGGAAGCATTAATGGAACAATTTGTAGCAGTGAAAAACACATCCTGAGCAATACATTCAGAAATCAGGTTCTCATTTAGTGTATGCAAGTTCTTCCTCTCAATCTCATTATATTTTAGTGCTCGCTCATAGTCACTAACTTCAACTATCATTGCATCAAATTCCTTTTCCATTCCCTTAATATCAGTTTCTATCCCCTTTTTAAGACTCTCAAAGTGATCTTTTAGAAGTTTAAAGAAAGGCATGACCTCAGTTAAATAACATTCTTTCATTTGCTCAAAACCCCTTTCTCCTTCCATAATACCAGTGGGTGTGATCCTTTTCTTGCAAGTTTTCTCAAAATCAACAAATAGTTGAAGTATAACATATTGGCTAATTAAGGTCTTGCTTTTAGTGGCAATTGTTCTAGGAACAAGATGCATTGGTGTATTAGGAGGATACACAGTAGCTCTAGGCATTTTCCAAAGAGGAGGGTTTGTTTCAACAATATTTTCAGCTTTCGCTTATCTAAATCCATTTTCCAGAAAACTTGTTCGGGAGTCAACAATGTCTGAGGTTTAAACATGTTCAAGGAAATCCAGTTTTCCTTCTTGTAATCATGGGGTGTGATCTTTATTTTCTTCTCTCTACATTTAGGATCATCTAATTTCTTGTTCATCTTTTCCCTAGTGACTTCATCTGATTTCTTATCTTCCTCAGTGCACTCAACGCAACTAGGTTTGTGTCTAGGTTTAAGGATTTCATTGCCATCATAAAGAACCTTATGAGCATTTCTAGCCCTTTTAATGACCTCGGGATTTGGTTCCTTAACAAGGGGAATGCTATGCTTATCGCTTAGGACCCTATGCTTAGTGATCATGTGAGCAGTCTGAATGGTGTTCCTTTGTATGTACAACTTGTTTTCAAGTTTGTTTTTCAAAGTTTTCAGATTAGAAAAATCTTTCAAGAGTTTTGATTCCTTTGCATTAAATTCTTGCTTAAGCATTTTCACATTTTCTTGAAGTTCTTGTTTTTGCTTAGCAGTTTTAGAAAGCTTTTCTTGCAAGGAATTTAACTCTTGTTTTAATACTTCTTCTCTAAAATTACTTTTTCTAATAATTGTACGCACTTGGTCATCCATTTCCTGCCCACGAGTGGTCAACTCAAATTTAGCACGTTGTTCATAAATAGCAACACGTTCTTTATAGGCATTTAATTCGGATATTACAGACTCATCAGGGGCACAGGCAGTGTATTCATCAAAAATATAGTCATTGTTGATCGCAGGAGATGTATCACTTGGTACAACTTCACTTTCACTTTGTTTCACATATTGATCATATGGGACAACATTGATATTACCCATATTTTCAATATTTGATACAAAAGTTTCAGTTGATAGTACTTCGTCATGCATCTTTTGCACATCAGGATCATCGTATAGTTTTAGTACCTCTGAGATGAGTGTGTCTTTGGATGGGCCAGCTTGTGGTGAAGAGGAGACCTTGGGAGAAACCATTGGAGAAATGCTAGCCATAAAGATTGTGTGTGCAGAGGTCCATCATCCACATCAGAGTCGTATGCATCACAATCAGCGACTTGAAAGGCATTTTGATGATTGTGACCTATCTCCTGAATAGGCCGCTCATCCACATCTGCATCATAGGTCTTGGCATTGCCCTCAGCTAGAAACAACAATTCCTCTTCATCCAAAGCAGCACCATTATCCCGAGCTTGCACAAGCAACATCTTATCTCTAAAGTAATCAGCATTCTGTGGACGCTTTGGAGATGTGCAGTTCCTTGCAATGTGTCCCTCACCACCACAATTATAACATTTGATCAGCTTAGCTTGACCTTGATTACCATTCCTTCCTCGATTCTCGATTACCAACATAACCTCTACCAGCTCCACCTCTTCCCCGATCATACTGTCTTTCCTGAACTGGTTGCACCACGATCCTCCCATCTTTAACAGAGCTTGATTGTGTGGATTAGATGCTGTTCTGAGGTTGTTATTGGTTTGTGGGAGAGAATTCATGTTTTGACTAATCAGAAGAGCTAGTTGATTAATGAAATTACCCACGTGTGCATCAAAGATCGCTTGTTTGAACATATGATCAAGAATTAGTTTGTGATTACCATTTCCCATGGGTATGACTTGTGAGGCTTTGGTTGTGATTCCGATGTTTGAGTAGAAGGCGGTTGAGTCATTAGACGAGCTTGTCTCTCCCTGGTTGGTTTTGAACTGATTAAGAACCAATTTTTCAAACATAGCATGTCTCTCATTCTGAAGGAGGAAGGCATAGAGTTGCTCATAGTTTGTATTCTTCAATCCTTTAGTGAGCTTCACAGAGGTGACAAACTTGTGCCATTCGGGATTCATGTTGTTCACAAATTTTGAGTTCAAATGAATGTTAGGCATAGTCATTCTGATGTTCCTCATGTCATTCACCAACTTATGAAATCTCACATAGTACTCATAGACACTCTCATCTGGTTTCATCTTGAAGTGTTCAAATTCGTCATAGAGTTGTGATTCTCTGTCTTCCATAGTTAATTCTGAACCTGAGAGAAGCATCTTGACATTATCCCATACTGCCTTTGCTTCGGTGTTGTGATTGATCACCTTGTAGATGTCTTTAGGAAGACCTTGAAGAACAATGTTTGAAGCCCTGATATCAAGCATCGAATCTCTTTTTCTCCTTATCATCAAGCTCATCATACATCTTTGGTCCGTCCATTCCGTAAATCAGAGTTCCATCTTCAGCAGTATCAAGTACATCTCTAGTCGTCTCAACTCGATACGGTCCTTCATCAATGGATTTGAGAACAACCGTAAGAGCGTAACACGAAGAAGAAAAAGGTCTAAATGAACAAGTCGCTAAACACACAACTCGCATAAGCAGTCAACTCGCAACACACTCAACTCGCTTAATTAATCAAGTCGCTAAATAGCCAACTCGCTTTAGTCTCAACTCGCAACACAATCAACTCGCTTGAACACTAAGTCGCTTAAGTTAACTCGCTAACGTTACAACTCGCTAAGTAGCAAGTCGCTTTAGATCTCAAGTCGCTTAAAGAAACAACTCGCTTAGAACCCAAGTAGCATAAATATCAACTCGCTAAACAGCTAAGTCGCATGTACCAACTCGCTTTAAATAACAAAGCAACTCGCTTTGAAGAAACACAAGTCCGAGACACAACTCGCTTAGTCCTTTTTTCAAAAATAACCACTTTATTAATCCAAAACAACCAAACCACAATGATTTAATGCTTCCAATTCAAAACATAAACACATATGATGATCCTAAACACAAAAGTACAAGCAAAATTCAAACTTTAACACTAGAATTTGTCCAAATGAATCAAACTCTCCTAAACCCTTAATACTCCAAAAACCTTATGAAATCCACCAAAACAAAGAGCATGAAAGATGAGTGATCAAACCATGGCTCTTGATACCAATTGTTAGATATTTGATTTCACAAACACTCTAAACCATGATCAAAGTAGGCGTATAAGAATGTTAGAGAGAGAGAGTTCTAGTGAGAGAAAGGAAGAGAGTTGGAAACTATAGTGAGAGAAAGAAAATATTATTTTGAGCTCCAACTCTCTACCTTGGGAGGTAGAGAGTATTTATAGTCTTCTATAAAACGCCACACAACGGGCTGTGGATCAGGCATACAGTGGGTAAAGACCCATCCGTCCTCCACGGTGTTACTTAACAAAATACTACTTAACATAAAATAACTATGACTACGAGCTTTCTAACGATTACTTATACTTGAGGTGACCGACTCTTTAATACCTGGAATTTCTAATTCCTAACATATCTACCAAGGCGCTTCTACCTCAACATTTTGGACATTGAACCACAACATCGGAGGGCGCCAACTCAAAGAGTTCAACATATGTAGTCATCAGAGGGAGATAATACGCGCTGCACTCTTTTACCCTTAGCCATGGTTTTGTCCCACCGGTTTTCCGACAAGGTTTTAATGAGGCAAAATTTCTAAAGCGTATTAATAGTATGGACATCCAAGAGGGAGTGTTATGGATAATTATTAGTGGATGTCCATATAATCCATAAGAGGCCCATGGCCCAATTAGCAATTAGGGGTTTTACCCTACACCCTACAGTTTATCTTATATATACCTTATGTATCTCTGACATTATGAATTAATTGAAGAATACTTTTCATTCCCTCAATTAGGGTTTAACCTTTTATGACGGATTTTATACTTCACTCAATCAGTCGTCCACTAAGATTTCCCTCGCCTGATGTCTCGTTCCTGCTCGGAAGCAACATGAAAGAATATTTTGGGTGAGCAACTCGGCTTCCCACTCCGTCCGGACCGGCCAATTCCTCTCTAAAAAACACTTATCAAGCAACACAAATTGTCATTCTGCCATTCAAAAAGATACTGTCGGATTTCATAAGTTGGATTGAACTCAAAGAGCTCATGTAAATCTCGTTGAAAAATACTTTTGCAACTTAAAGTCGATGTAAATGATTACAAAAAAAATGAATTACTTTGAAAATACAGCTTAAACTTAACAACCGACTGGAGAGACGCTTTGTTCCTTACTATCAACCATAACCAAAACAACCTCCAGCTTAACAAACTTTCCAAAGATTCAGATTCTGTTTCTACAACACCAAAATCGAATCAAAAAGTTATAAAATCGAAAACATACGATAACGATGAGCCGTTACGGACTTTGAGAGGTGGCTCTGGAGGTATTGCTCCGATACTGGAGTCTCTAGAGGAATAGAATGAAGAAGTTGATGAAGAATTTTAAGGATTGTGGGTGTACGAGATCGACCAACCAGGCTTCCCATTTTGTCCCAACCAGCCAATCTCCTCTAAATTCAAATTAGCGATCTCTGATGTTAATAATCTTTGTAACAACATTTATGACATCTAAACAATGCCAAGATTAGTAGATATGAAGCAACGTAGAATATTAAACAGTCATATATGCTCATTTATGATCATGTATCAGCATCAATCCAATCGTTTGTTCAAAACATAAACAAATCACTATCTTGAACATCAAAAATAAAACACATACATGTAAACATAAAACTTCATATTAATCAATTCTCACCAATACCTGCAAAATTAAACACACCTTAAGCTACCACGACCACACGTTGCCACACGAACATGAAAAAAAACCCATGAAGCCGTTGTTGGGTATAATCTTGATGGGTTGAGGTCATGGACCGGGTCGGTGGATAGTTTGATCCATTGAGAAGAGACTGGGTGGTTGTATTGACCGAGTAATATGGAAGACCAAGCAATTCTCGACGTGCTTTACGTGGGTCAGATTCTAGTTAGTAGTCAGTTGTTTATTTAGTATAAATAGAGTAGTCACCATCTATTTTAAAGTGTATTCAGTTTTCCCTTACTTATATACAAACCAATTAACACCAGTCTTGGCTGTTTTGATTGGTGTTTGCGGGTGTGAGTTCGGGGTGGGGAAGGGACTGAATATCAACAGTCGCGCCTTCAACACCTCTCCACGACCAAAATAACTCATAACTCCAAGTTTTCAACCATTCGATAATCAACTCGTGAAGTACAAGATCCATCCATTCTTTATACATGATCACTCACTTTTGAAAAAAGAGCTTCGAGTAACACTATCGGCTCGTAAGCACACAACCAACACGAACTTACATAATATGCATTAGTCACGCATACATATGTCTAACTTAAACCTCATGGGTGCGGATTGAGTACCTTTCATGGAAAAAAGTCAATGGTTAACATCATAACATACTTTAATTACCGTTTATCTAAACATGTACTCAATGGTTAAGATAAATTCAAATTCACCAATGTGCTACAAATTGCTTAAAATCAAATGGGTTTTGACTTTTGAGCAACCCATATCGTATTGTGAAGAAAAGTAGCTTGTGGGAGGTGGTTATAAATAAGGATGGAAGTATTCATTTAGAAGAAGGCATGTTAAATTCCTTTAAAAGCCATAATCCAACATTTGTGTTTGCAAGCTTATAACTTGAGTTTTATAAGTTTGCAAGCATTGACGTTGGTTATTGGTTTTTATATCATTTGACAAGCTTTCAGCTTTATGTATAAATCTATCAAAACATTAACCCACAATTAATTATAAAATGCGGGTATACCCACAAAAAACTTGGTGTGTGATAATATACGTAAGTCGTTACATGTGCATTCCCTGACGTTGTACGTCGATTTGCTATGTATGGTTTTGTCCGAATTTTAATAGCATGGCAACACGTTGGGCAGTTTATCTTATACGCAAGCCATTGTTGAATACATACGATGGAAGTAGTGGTGACATGGTAGTTGTGTGAACTTGTTACTGTCGTAAAGATCGTCCATGCATATGACACAAATGGTGTTAGGAGGTATGAACACTCGTTCTTTTTTTTTTTAACGGCGAATATTATGGAAACACTTCTAGCAAGAAACTAGAAGGAAAACACATTACAAAATAGCAATCATAGGATTTTGCATCCAATTTACCCAACTGAAATTGGATTTACAAATCTGCCACCACATGACATAAAAAACTCCTTCCGAAACAATCTTAGCCTGCTTTTAATATGATTATATAACCAAGACAACCACTCTTCAAACGAAAGAATTTGAGAATTGATTTTGTTCATACATCTCCATTATTATGATGATGTGCGAAATATTGTAGTTGACTTGAATAAAACGGATACATGAGTATTATTCCTTCCGTCCCAAATTATAAGTCCATTTTGACTTTTTCAAAGTCTTTGTTTTCCGAATTTGACCTTAATTATTTTTTTTTTCATGTTATATTATACTTGATGAAAAATATACAAATGATGCATTTAAAATACAAATCCATTTATATATTTTGCATCATATATTATATAACACGAAAAAAAACAATTAAAGTCAAAGTTGGAATAAAAAGAATTTGAAAAAGTCAAAATGGACTTATATTTTAGGACGGAGGGAGTATTTATATGGGTGCTAGCTTCAGTGTTTTTGTTTGGTTGGTAAAGTGTGTGTATTACGTGTATATAATTTGCCTCATCGTCAAGGATTAAGATTTTTTATTTTTAATGTACTAAAATTAATTGGGTTTCGACTTTTAAGCATCCCACATGCCTTGTGAGTGAAAGTAGCTTCGTGGGAGGTGGTTTCAAATAAAGAGGGAATGATTCAATTATAGATAGGCATGTTGAATTCCTTTAAAAGCCAATGGCCAAAATTTGTGCATGCATGCTTATAAGTTAAGTTTGCAAGCATATATTTGGCTTGTTGGTTTTTATATTATTTGACAAGGTTACAATTTTATATAGAGCTATGATTAAAAGGCGTAAAGATGTGCCTAAAGATATGTTTAAATTTGTGTGGCATCATTCTTGCCTAAATTTAAGCACATATGTTAGGGCTCCCAATCATTTTCCTTTTATATATAAAGTTATCATAACATTAACACACCATAAATTACAAAATGTGCTAAAGTAACACAAGCTTCACGATGCTTGGAACTTACATGAACATGGAAGGGTTTTCAGTAAAATCCATTGCGAGCAAGTTTCTTGCAACTTTTGCACAAAGTATGGAGCTTAAGTGGCTTATTACAGCTTATAATATACCCCCTCCGTCCCAAATTATAAGTCCACTTTGACTTATTGACTCAAACTTTGACCTTAAATATTTTCGTTTGTATTATATAACACTTGATGAAAATTACACCAAATGAAAATACATTTAAAACACAATCCATTTATATATTTTGCATCAAGTATTATATAATACAAACAAAAATATTTAAGGTTAAAGTTTGAGTCAAAAAGTCAAACTGGACTTATAATTTGGGACGGAGGTAGTAGTATAAGAGTTCTTAACGAGCATAAACACAACTTGTTAGAAAGGGACACTCTTATATAGTAATCACTATGTTCTTGAAAATACATTTAACATGTGAATGCTGATTCTGTTATAAATAAATAACTAGTTGAACCGAACCGTTTCCTCCAGTTACAAGATTTTATAGTCTTCTCGGACGTAATACTTATGTTGAGTCATTTTGGCAGCAAAAAAGGTGTTTCGAATTTTGAGTATGTTAATCTTTACAAATTAAAACGAACAAATTTAGTGTTGATCACCAAGTTATATTCCTATTTGCAACTAACGCACTACTAAGAAGAAAACAAATTACAAAATACAGTAACTATGGTTTAAATAGCGCGCTGGTGGGATTTTAGCATGTCGGTGATATCTACGTATGAAGAGTGGTGGTCTTGGTTTACAAATCTTCGTCTCTCGGGCAAGCTTAAGATGGTCTTGGAAGGAGTTTTCTACATTACCTGGTGGTCGATATGAAATTTTCGCAACAAATCTATTTTTGGGTCAAATCCGCATACAAAAACTCGTATATTTGATGATATTGTGGCTCGTTCTTTCACTTGGTGTAGTAGGTCTAGATGTAAGTCAAACTTTAGTTGGGTAGATTGGTTAAAGAATCATTCGCTTATTTTTTTGTAATTGTTTGTTTCTAGCTTCTTGCTAGTGTTTTAATGAAATCCGTTGTTCAAAAAAAAATAGTCGGTCCGGGCATCAGACTAGCCGTCCTATCGGATCAGTGGTTCAACGCGTCCGACATGTTGGATCTACCAGTCTCAAGAACCGAATCGCCCAGTAGATAATTGAGAAATTTACATATGTGTAAAAAATGAAATCGACCCACTTATAAGAAACATAAAATCTTTTAAAAATAGATTTGCTTATTATACTTCATAGCATTTTTCTATAGCTTTTTGTACTTCGTATTTATAATGTAGAATTTTATAACTCATAAATGAAGAGCTATCGACTTTCATTAACTTATGTTATTAAATGTCACATTTATTTAAAGTCACTTAAAAAGTAATTATAAAACTATGAGAAATAAAACTAAAGCAAGCATAACATACATTAATTAGAGGCTTATATAAACAGTTTATGGCTTATATATCATAAGTTCATAAACCCAAATTAAATGTTTAGATTAGCTTATGTTTGATAAGTTGATTATAATTTATAATGCAACACGTTATATAAGCTCAACCCCACTTAAAAAAGTCACACTTTTAGAGCTTATCAAAAACCCTTTATATAAGCTCATAAGCCCATTCATCTAAGCTTAGCCAAACACTTAATTTAAGCTTATTTGACACATATAAGCTAATAAGTTTATAAGTCCATCATATAAGCTTAGACAAACACCTCTTAATGTTTATCTAAACATATAATCGTAATGGTTAACATAAACTCAAATACACTAGTATACCACAAAATGGCGACATGAGGCGACCTAGGTTTTGCGTGCCAACATTAGCTTTCTCTCTCCAGCAATTTGCAGACGACCAAGTTGTCACTGTGGCGTCCGAGTTATTTTTTTATGATTATTTTTTTTTAAATTATTACATATAAGTTATATAATTTAAATAAAACTAAGTATTACATATAAATTAAGTTTTATACATTCTCTATGCTAAAATGTAAGAAAGTTAAAACTATAGAGTAAATATGACAATATAATTAAACTTTTAGGGTTTGAACTGTAAATTAATTATTTATAAAAATAAAATAAAACAGTTGACTTTAGCCTTTTTCTTCATCAAGTTTACCTCCAAATCTCAAAAACACACACATATTTTTTTTAAACGAATTAAAATAAAAATAATAATAAAAAAAAATAAATAAATAAAGTTTGTTTGTATTAAAAGGTGCTTTGTTTGTTTTTTTTTTTTTTTGTTTTTTGTTACACACTCGGTCGAGCGAATGACCAAGTTGTAGTTTTCTTTGTGCGACGACCGAGCTCGACCAAGTCTCCACAATTGAGTGACCAAGCACGACCAAAGGTCGACCGAACATGATGACCGACAGTTGTGTTCAGCCTTATGATCAATTTGGGTTGTGACTATTGGGCATCCCACATCGCCTTTAGATGGAAAGTAACTTTGTAAGAGGTGGTTATAAATAATGAGGGAAGAACTCATTTTATAATAGGCATGTTAAATCT
Source organism: Chrysanthemum makinoi (assembly GCA_910596185.1). Lineage (NCBI taxonomy): Eukaryota > Viridiplantae > Streptophyta > Magnoliopsida > Asterales > Asteraceae > Chrysanthemum > Chrysanthemum makinoi. The sequence continues at coordinate 293,276,654 of OU343217.1, read as the reverse complement.
ATATTACATATAATAGAAAAACAGTCAAATGTGAAAAGTTGAATAGTTGAAATTGGTTAAATAAGAGAGAAATACGTAGTATAATTAATACTCTTATTAAAACACCCATTACTAAAAAACACAATAATTTATTCACATTGTACAACCAATTAAAAGCACATCTACCAAATTAAAAACAACCAATTAAAACATCACTTACTAAAAAGTACAATAAAAATTCCATAACGTACAATTTAAAAAAGCTACAACATAATCCAAAATATAAAATAATTAAACACACTAATTAATGTTATTTTTAAAACACCTTAAAATAAAAAGTACATGTTATTATATACATTATACAAATTAATCACACAAAACTTCATACAAGCTAAAAAGTTGATGTTACATATAGTTTTGAAAACCGGACCAGACCAACGTGTTCAACCGGGAACTGGTGTCGCCACCGGTACGGCTAACCAATTAAAGCCATCCGAAAATGAACCAGACAGGACCCGTTGAAACCGATAGAAACTGGTGAATCAGGTCTCATCGAGATCTATTTCTCCGGTTATTCGTCACAGGGTACCCGCCGCCAAAACGCGCGGGTACCCTGCTATATATTGTATCTATACTACATAAAATATAAAACTGGTTAAAGGGGAATTGTTGAAACTTGAAATGTTGAAAAAAAAAAGTCAAGGTGAAAGTTTAAACTTGAAATGTTAATACGTTTAATAGAGGGAAAAGTCAAGGTGAAAAGTTTGAAAAATGCTAATGGGGGAAAGTTAGAAAACTTAATAAGGAATGTGTTTAATGGAGGAATGCGTTTAATGAATGCACACTCTAAAATAATTCCCCAACGCTACAAATGCATTTAATGAATGCACACTCTAAATATTTGTAAGGTATGATTTTGAATCCTCGAATTGGCCGTGAAGATACTTAATTTATTTTGCTCTATCCGAAGAAGATATGTTCCTTTTTAAACTAAAGAGAACACAATCCCCTGTGCGCCTTAACTTTACAATGACTATCAATAAAGCTTAGGGTCAAACAATTCCAAATGTGGGTATGTATTTGCCCGATTATATTTTCTCGCATTTCCAGCTTTATGTTACGTTGTCTAGAAGGATATCACGTAGAACAACAAAGGTATTAGTGGAACCAGTCAAAGAATTCGTCAAGGAGGAGTCTACACCTCAAATTTCATGTACTAAGAAGTTTTACGCGATGAGTAACATGTATTGTTAGTTACTATCTCATAATTGATGTAATGTTTTATTTTAAGTTTCATTAAATGTTTTTATATGTCGTTTGATACATGTTAAGATTTTTGCTAGAGTTGAATTATCACATGTTACAGCCGTTTGTAATTACATTTTGATCTTTTCACTATCTATTTTGAACGTTATATGAAACACTTACCACAATATTTCATATTGTTAATTTTCTGCCGCTAGAAACCGATGCCGCTAGACACGGGTACTCGCCTAGTACTTTAAAATAAGGCTGAGCAAACCGACCAAAAACCGACTGAACCCGACCTTCCCGATACCGAACCGAATGTAATCGGGTTGAGAGTCGGTTTGCATTTTCCTGATTGTCGGTTTCGGGTCAGGACGGGCCGAAAATCAAGAAAACGCTGCCAAAATCAAGAAAACTGACCGAACTCGACCGGGAATGTCCCGATACCGAACCGACTCTATTCAGGTCGGGAATCGGTTTGGGTTTTGCAGGAAATCGGTTTCGGGCTATGTTAGTTTTGGGTCGGGACCGGCCCGATGCTCACCCCTACTTTTAAAGCCTATGGGCAACAAAAGGCAAGCTTATGATATTATTTTATAAGCTTGTTAAGTTGTTGTTAGTAAGGTTTTTTAGTACTTGACAGGCTCATAATTATATGTATAAGTTTTTATGAATTGAATATTTAAAGTTATCCTAACCTTAATACTCCATAAATTTTTACCGTTGCTTACATAATACTGTATTTGACAAGCTTATCTATACTACTATATAAAGCATTTAAGTTGTGGGCTCCATAAAATATTAAGATAAGGAGCTCCAATCATTGAGTGACATGTTTGACTTTTCTAACTAAAAAATAACAATAAAGGATGAGCTCTAACAAACTAAAATAAGGAGCTCAAATAATGGGGTGACACATGTCACTTCTTAACTAATTAATCACCTTTATTTTTAAATTTAAATATCTTTTAATTCGTTTAATTTTTTTATGATCTAATTTCATCATATTTTTTAAAATTTTGTGCTCTTTAATTCAACATCCATTTTGATATATTTTTATGAGTTTTTAGTTTTTACATTTTTAGTAGGTTTATTTTATTTTAATTCAAATTTTTATAACTTTAACCTTTATTTCAATCAATACAAACTTTATTTATCAAAATCATTTACTTTTGGGAAAGTGTTTGACGGGTAAGAGATTGTGAAGGTCTTTTTATATGCGGGAATAATGATGTCACGGGAAAGATACTGAAAACCCAAGCAAACACATACAACTAACACATAATACATTTGGAGTGTTGTGAAATGAATTCACTAAGCAGGTAGGGAATTGCGAGGAGAGTTGGGTTAGCAATTCATTTACTATATTTATTATATAACTATATTTATCGCCGCCGCTGTACGCGGGTATCAAACTAGTAATATTAAATGCAGCTTGTAAGAGGAGATTTGGATTTGAGATCCAACGGATCCGTAGAGGACGAGAATGTGTACTTATAGTATAAATTCAAGAGTGAGACAGAATGAGAGATTTTATTTGGGCAAATGGTTTAAAAATGCATAAAATTTGTCATTTTTTTTGTATGCTACAAACTTTTAATTTTTCTATTGTAGCATCTAACTTTCATAATTTTTTTATTGCAGGTCTGTAGCGCAAAAAAAGTAAGGTGACAATAGAAAAATTAAGGATGTTAGATACCTATAAATATAAAGATCAAGGAAGTTGGATGCATACAATAGGATGATTAAGAAAGTTGGATGCTACAATACGAAAATTAAGAAAGTTTGATGATACAATAAGAAAATTAAAATTTTGTAACATATAATAAGAAAAAGTGACAAGTTTTATGCAGTTTTAGACCATTTGCCCATTTTATTTAGCCATTTAAAGCGTCTCTATTTGCGTGAGTGACAATCACTACTACTTATAATGCACAAACGACTCTCTCTCCTATTTAATTTTCAGACTTTCAGACTTGCAAGTAATAAAGCATGATGTACAACACATTAAAGCACAAAATTTCAGACTTACAACCACATATGCATTATATACAACATATTAATGCATATATTAAAAAAAACACTGCATTAACGCACATATTAATGCATATATTAATACAAAAGGAGTTACGTGTATGTAAAATTCCAGGAAAAACATTTGACTCAACACCATCTCACAACAACCGAGACCCGATAAACATTAAAGATCTCAGATTCGTGTTTGATGTTATAAAATACGAAATCTTTAAAAAATTAAACACGATCTCTTCCTCGATCTTATAGGTAAAATAAAAATCAAAAAACAACACACCTACCGGAGACCTTATAATAGATCTAGAAGACGAAATACACTTCATTCATGAGTTTTGTTAATCTTTGTTCTCGCTGAAAGTAACAAAAGAAAGAACCCAAGCTTGTTACGTGTTCAGTTTTTGATTGATGTTCGAGCAAAACAAAAGATTTAGTGTTCAGTTTTGGTAGCAGAAAGATACAGATGGGTTAAAGGGATGATATTTTTCTAGCATAAAGCGGCTGTCTTTATATGTTGGATGCTTGTTTTTTGTGTAGGGTTAGAATATGTCTTTAAAACTTAAAACTTGTTATGAGTCAATCACTAAAACTTTTTTGGCCCAGTACCATACTTCATAAAATGTCCAATACTTCTACTTTGGCCCAATATTTTCTTTTTTGTGTTTTTACTTTGTACAATACACGTATGTTTTTTATTTAGAGTTATATTGCTTAAACATTGGTGTCATTAAAAATAAACATCTGAACTCACTATATTTATGTTTATTTTACAGAAAATGGACTTGGCTCTTGGTAGTTGATAATGTTTGGTGCTCTATGAATTTCTTTTGTTGCCCAACAGATTGAATATCATACTAATTTAATAAAACGTATGAATAACTCATATGGCATTAAGAGAGACTTTAATTTTTGAGACATGGCAAAAATGCCCAAAACTTGCAAAGATAAGTTACATATTAATATGACAACAATGAAAGGTACTATATTATCAAGAAAAAAAATACGCGAGATGAATATTCGAAACTACTTATGTTGTTACATTTTCCCTCTTTGTATCAACATTATTTAAAGTTATTTAAATTTTATATTATCAGTATTTGTAAAGTTATTGTCACGAAAAACATACAATTAAAAAAAATACCCACCAATAAAACATGAATCTGCTGCTACAACACACGAGTACCGCACTATTATTTCTAAAATGAATCATACACTTTAGTTTTACAACATGATTTGGTAACTTTTTTTGTTCGACGAGTATATCACTCGGACTAATTTGCCAACAAGTATATAATATCATACTTGTATATAGTTTGCTTTTCATTAAATCTATTCCGACTTAAAGTTTTAGCAATCTGTAATGTTGTTATCATAAAATACGCATAATCGAGAAGTTTTGAAGCCGAAAATTTTAGTTACAGGATACCCGCTGCCGCAACGCGCGGGTACCCTGCTAGTTTATCTAATTTACTCACCATTTTTTCTTATGTAAAAACTTGAAAGGATCTAATCTGTCCTTTACTTTTACTTTTAATGGTTTTTAGTTTTTTACGTTAAAATTGCTTAAAATCAATTAATCGGGTCTTGACTTGTGGCATCCCGCATCGCCTGTTAGGAGGAAAGTAGCTTTGTGAGAGGAGGTTATATATACACGAAACGATACTACTACGTACAATATAACTACATAACTTAAACTAAAAAAATTATTCATGTTCTAATCCTAACCCAATTCAGTTTGTTTATACAAAAAACCTATATATACATTCATCATTCGACCCAAATAAAGAACACATACTATTGCTCGATCTTGTTACATTAACCAAATTTACAACTTACTATGGGGAAGTTTTTGAAGTATAGAGTAGCAAAAGCGTCTCAGTTATTGATCATCACAGGAGCGGGGATTAAAGACATCAAAATCGCTAAGAAAGCATGGATACTTCCCGGTCAATCCTCCGCCAAATTCGACATCTCTCCGGTCAAGTACACCTTTGAAGTTCAAGCCATGAGCGCCGAGAAACTACCTTTCATCTTGCCTGCTGTGTTCACTATTGGTCCTCGTACTGATAATAAAGAGAGTCTTTACAAATATGCCAAGCTCACAACATGCCAGGAAAAGGATTCAACCGGCCATATGCACGAGTTAGTGAAGGGGATCATTGAAGGTGAGACGCGTGTTTTGGCTGCGTCCATGACTATGGATGAGATTTTTAGAGGAACAAAGGAGTTTAAGAAGGAGGTGTTTGATAAAGTTCAACTCGAACTTGATCAGTTTGGATTGTATATCTATAATGCTAATGCTAGTGGAGAAGGTGGTGGTGTCTACAAGATGTTGGCACCCATGTTCAACACAGTTTACGAGCAAACTCAAATGTTGCCGCCCCCTTGGTTGGGCAAGATCACCGAATCCTAAATTTCAATATATACTTCCCTAAGTTTACCATCCAGTTAATACTGTTTGTTGAGACTTCTTCAAGATAACGTACTTATAGTTTAAACTTTCAGCATGTTTTCAGTTTAATACTTTAATCCTTGCAAACAAAAACTTACAAGCACTCATGATGATTTCCAGATTTTATTGTTTTTAGCTATATACAATTGTTCATTAATTGTTTGAGAATGTTAGTTCTCACAAACCTGTACAAACTTTAGTGTTGATCACCAAGTTGTATTCCTATTTGCAACTAAAGCACAGAAAGAAGAAAACAAATTGCAATATACGCTAACTATGGTTTTAATAGTCGGTCCAAGAATCAGAGTGGTCGTCCTATCGGGTCGGTGGTTCAAGCGTCCGGCATGTTGGATCTACAAGTCTCAAGAACCGAAAAAACTAGGATATTAATGAGAAATTTACACATGTGTAAAAAAGAAATGGCAACCAGTTATAACTTATAATAAACATAAAATCTTATAGAAATTGATTGTGCTTATTATACTTCATAGCATCTTTAATAGCTTTTCGTACTTTCCAAAGTTCTCGTATTTATAATGTAAACGAGCGGGGTAGCCCGGGCGTTGCTGCGGGAGCGCTGTGTTGATGTTGTAAGTTTTTTCCCATGTTTATATTATTTTGTGCATATTTGTTTGTGTATACTTTCGTTTAGAGCAATATTTTGTACTAAAACAAAGATAATATGAAATGGCAGTTAGGAGAGGCTACTGCTAAGTGGTCACTAACCTTTCAAATCTGGACTATTACAGTACATGTGTATTTATTAACTGGAAAAAAGATCTACTTGTCAAAAAGAAAAGAAACTCAGGCAGGTAACATGTACATAACATATGGAGTTTAGTCTAGTTTACGGCTTCTTAATGTCCTGAAGGCCATCAAATAAAATATATAAATACATACGCAAATCACAAAAACAAAATACTTTCAGTTCTTATACAGAATGTGCATGATAAAAGAGAAACGTCTAGTGTTCACTTTATATTTCTCCTTCATCACCACAACTGGCTCGTAACATTGAAGCCATTTTCATGGTTAAATCTGCAACCATTTCCCTTCTTTGGAAAGCAGGCATCAACCTCAAGTTGTGATGCGTATTTTCAATCTTAGCTATTAACTGTTCCATACTTCCATATCCTCGTGTTCAAAATGCTTACCAGAGTCATTATCTTCTTCAGGTTGTTTAAGTGCTTCAAGTATTGCTTCGTGATTGTGACTGCGATGTTGATGCCTGCATATCTCCTCTAGCTATCCTTTCGTTATCTATAATAGGAGTATCAGTGATTATAGCTGGTCTTTGGTTTGGTTTTATTAAGCTACTAAGCGCTTTTATTAACCTAAGCCTTTGTTTGATCCATTGGAACCATATGTCCTGCATACAAACAATAGCAGAAAAACATAGGCATATTAGTTTGGCCAGAATTTATGAGAATCTGTCACTATTTGTGTGTTGCTTTAAGCCATGCCCATTTTTATACCCAGGCCCGATTAACCTTACTAATTACACAAAGCAGGTTATTTCGACTCTATTAATGTGTTTACCGGGTCTACTTGTAACCCGTGAGCCAGAATTCTATACTCATAAGCACACCTTTAATGAGTTGTTTAGGTTACTTACTGCAATAGTTTATGCCTTGTGCAGAACGTTATCTGGGCAAATGGCGGCTTCAAAAGCATTACTGTTTCCACTGAAATGTTGAAGTATAACAGAGGATTTATTTGTATTCTAACCTGGGCTGTGTGGGATTTATAATTCTTACCCCTATACTAACTCCACAAATACATTGAAGGAAAATATATTAGATTATATCAAGACATATACTGAACTTATATTTGTGAGTCAGCGTAACCCCCGACCAACCCGTTTGACCCACATTAGAGAACAGACCAATTCTGAACTTATATATTTCATTATCCCACTCCCTACAATCCTTAGAATGACGTAGAACAACGCAGTTAGTTTTTTAATGCGTTGAAAATGTTGTGACAGTAAAAATTAAACTTCAGTATATAATAAATTAACATATTGGTGAAGGAAACGTGATAATAATACTGATAGAACTAAGACGCAAAAATGATCATACCTTGTGGGTAAGAATGGTACTTTAGCCGCAACCCTTCTTCATTTCAAAGGCTTTTAGACAATATTGAATATGCATTTGCAACTGATGGAACGGTTAGAATAGTAGTTTTGAGCTTGACCCATTATAGTCTAAGCTGGTTTGATGTATTCGGCTACATAGTTATTGAGACTTCGCCTTCTAATGCTCAAATGACTTGGTTCATCTTGGGCATGCTTTCTGTTGTTTTTACCTACTTATCAGCAGTCTTAAAAACCACGATTACAGTTTTGACGTTGCCAATTGTTAACATTTTTCGGCCACACTGAAAACCTGACCTCATATAAAATAAAAATGTAGACCATAATAAATAATCACCGAATCACCACTTAACACAAAAGCGAATATAATATCAAGGGTTAACAAAGTCAGTTTTACAGTTGATTATGGTTGAAAGACATGAGTCCAAAAAGTTCCAATACAAACTCATGATTCGGGTATCCAAACAAATTAAACCAGCAAATATCTATCATGTACCCCTAAGAACGTCGATATTACAATAGAAAGCATGCGTTTATAATATGAGAATTCAGTTCAATCCAAAGTCATATAATAATGAACACATATGACGTGATGATGAAAGTAGACATTTTATTTCATTGTCATTTTCCCTTTTCTATCATCTTGTAGATAGCCACAAAGAACACAGATTTCAATTGAGCGACAACGATTTCAACAGGCAAATAAGACTCTATTGTTTGTCCAAATTTTTAGATAAAAGTGATAAGGAGGTATTTGGGACTATTAATTTTCTGATTGTAAGTTTATGTATTTACTCATTGGCTGAAGGAATTTTTGTGTCTACTTTTATTTATTCGGCTAGCATTTTTCACATTTGTGGTCAAGCTACAATATGCAATGCAATGTAATACCTGGGAACTAAGGTACGAAGTTACGACGTTGCACCGTTCTGCAAAGCAAGAAGTTGTTTATTTTCTGCCAATGGCAGCATGGTATTCTGCACAATGAAAATACAGCATACTCAGAACGCCATTAAGAAGTATGCTGTCAACCTTATTGTATGAAGACTATCGCGTATGCTGTCATATGTATAGTTCCTACAGAAATCCAATCCATATGACAGCAACAAAAGACTAACTAAAAAGATATTAACTGGATAAATGCCCTGAATGATGAAATGCACGCCTCATATTGCAACAAATAAATTTCCATAACAAAAGCATAATTACTGATAAAATACAGAAAGAAATGGTAACCAAACATGAGGGTAGCCAACTGAACATATCATAACCTGACCCACCTTTTAAATATTGTCCTTTTGACCTATTTCCCAGCTAACTTACTTTCCTTATTTCTACCTTAAATATATTTGGTGAAGACCCACTCATGTAAAATCTTGGCTGCCAATTCGTAGACCGTTGTTGGAGAAAAATGTCTATCATATTAGGATGAAAGAAGAGGTCAACATGTAATGCCAATTATTATCGCAAACTGGTACTAATTGCGTAAAAGTGTAACAATCAATCCGATACTAGTTACGTAATTCAAATAATCAGATAATTTGAAGCTAAATCCATGTATCCAAACATTGATGGTGCGCTTGGAATTCTTATGTAGAAAGTAGTTACTTACAAATCAAATCTTGCTATTGTATCAAAACATCACAATGTAGACTAAAAATAAACAGACATCCATAATTCAAACACTCAAACCTACTTATCTAGTTAAGCTAACACATTGAAACTGAATATTTTCTTTTCAAATTATAGAGATAATTTCACTCAGACATTTCATCAAACATTTGACAGGTCAAAACATAAAAGTCAACTTGACAACATATGACAGGTCAATGTACCTATCGGTCGGGTCGGGTTTAACTGAATAATAGGTAAAGCGATTATAATTAACCTTTGTAGCTTTAACAACTTGAAAACAATTATATTTGCTTTGCTAATTATTAATATTAGTACTACTTTTTTTGAGCAAAATTAATATTAGTACTACCGAGCATATATTTTCAACTGATTAAAACATAGTGATACCAAGAAGTTTAAAAATACTGAATATAGTTAATATAGTACGTACTACTATTTATCTGTGCAATTCTGTTTTATATCAAAAGGGTGTTAAATAGTACATGAAATAAAGTAGAGGGGTTAAATAGAAACTTAAATAAGATAAGACATTGAATTTTGGGTCTTCTTCTTCACCATAAACGTAGACCTCCAACCTCCATTAAAATAACTTTGAGATTTGCTTTCTATATTTCCTTCTTCTTTTTCTTTCTTCCTTCTTAATTTTGGATCTAAGGTGGTTCCTGGCCAAATTCTAAGGTAGGTCCTACTTTTTCTTATATATAACTTCGAAAGCCTCCCGATTCCTAAGGGAACCACCTTACTATAACATAGGTCCGCCTCTGAAGCAAATTCATCTATATCTTTCAAAATTTCTGGATGCTGGTTTGTTAAAGAGAATTGCGAAATAAAAAAAGGACTGGTTTCCTAATGCTACAGTTGACATGAATAGTTGTTGGTTACATATCCACCGTACAAAATGCAAGCTTGTTACATATCCACCGTTCAAAATCAAACCGACACACTGTTTGTTGAACACATCAATTCTCATCTTTAAATATATACTATAATATAATTTCTATATCTCATAAAAATGAGCTATTGACTTATATCAGTAAATTATATTTTTAAATGTCACAATTACTTAAAGACAATTATAAAACAACTATAAGAGTATTGGAAATAAACATGTACTGGTAATGTTAAGATAAATTCGAATACACCAGTGCACTAGAAATAAACATATGGGTTTTGATTTCTTAACATCCCACATCACTTTGTGAGGGAAAGTAGGTCGTGGGAGTTGGTTATAAGAGCACAAGGTGAGGGAGATATCAATAAAACGTTATTTGTATGCCATCTCAGCGTCACATCATACAACTTCCAATAACATACTAATCACTCAAACACCACTCCCTCATAACACATCACTAACATGTTATTGGGTCCCACAAAATATTTCACTAAAAATAACCACTCACTCAAAATACAATAAAAAAAGAAAAAAAAAATAGCAAAAGGTACACAATTTTTCTCTTTGGCGTGAGCCAATCTAATGGCTCATTTCTCTTTGGCATGAATTTGGCTCACTTGCATGGTATGGTTTGGCATGCCATTGGTTTAAAAAAGTTACATTTGGCGTGTTATAAAACAACCATACCCTTTGCTCTAAATAAGGAAGGAAGGATTCAATTAGAGGCATGCTTGTTGAATTCCTTCAAAAGTCAGCATTAACTTTTGTTCCTGCAAACGTAACTGAAATTTGTGAGTTTGCAAGAAGAAAAGTTATTGTTCGCTTTTATATTTATTGACAAGCCTACGGTTTTAAACTTAAAGTTCATTGACATGTCACAAATAAAAATGTTTAATTATTGACAAGCCTGCAATTTTAAACTTAAAGTTCATTGACATGTCACAAATATAAATGGTTAATAAAAGATGTTTTAAATATATTCAATTTATTAATTTACTTTAGAGTAAAATACATGTCCCTAAACTTGTTTAAAAATATTATGTTAGGTCGTACTTTGGATTTTTTCACAGTGAGTCCTTATTTCATATATTTTTTTTATCACATTGAGTCCTTTTTCTGTTATCCCCCTACCCCGCGTTTGACTGTTATTTTTCTGTCAACACTTGTTATTCCTGCGAAATGACTAATTTACCCTCGTCTTCTTCCCACTCTCATTTTCTTTTGATACAACCTTAGGAACGAACGATGTATTTACTCTAAAAGTTAACACTATCACTTTACTCACCCACACTATCATCACTACCACCACCAACACCACCATCATCTCAGTCACATCCACCGCCATCATCATCATGTCACCACAACTGTCACCGTCATCAAACACAAAACTCATTCCCAAATACCATTCATCCACTCCAAACACAAAATACCCATTACCTCATCCACCATCCTCCTTCTTCATCTCCACTCATCACCATCCATCATTACAACCATCCACCACCACCCACCACCATTAATACAAGCAAGAACACAAAATCCTAATCGAACCCATTAATCAAATCCATGTTCGATCTTTTAGATATAACTTCGACCACCATAAAACAAATTAAGAAAACCTTGCTAGCTATGTTTATGAATACCTTAAATTTCATATCGATATCTATAAACCTCGCTATGTTATGAACTATATGGATATCTAGCTTTGAATTGATTAAAAAAATTAAGTATACCGTTACATATTTAAACCAATAAAATCATGTATAAGAAAAATACACTTGACGTGCTCCACTTTCATAACCCATCAAAGTGGACAATTATTATGGGACGGATGTAGTATAAAAATTAAAGGGGTGTTTCTTGCAAAGGTACAAAATTCGTAATTTAGAGCAAACCTTTAGTCTAAGTATTGTTTACCACTAATATGCTATATATCGATCTCGCGTGTAAAGGACTAAGAGGTTTTCAACTAGTTCCTTGAGCTGGTACCACCACAACCAAATTGGTTGACGATAATATCGGTGAGACAAATTTACAATTCGTCTAGTTTATCCACTTCCAGATGCTATATATATACACGAAGGTGGCAGATTTTTAGCAATTATCCTAGCACGACTACAAACCAGGCAACTTTTTTTTTTAGAGAAACCCAATGATTGTGACAATCACGGTGGAAAAATTGGCGGCATGGTAGTCGTTTGATCACATCGTCTTTGTTTATAATGTCCATGCACACAGCGCAGATGACGGCTGGCCGTGGTGGTCGTCGGACTTGTGAGTTTCCCATTAGGTTGTGTATATAGTATTAGAAATATGTGTGTGTGACGTTTGTTATTGTTGAACATGTACATATAATTTGTTTATGTATCCCGTGTACAGGTGTAGATATATTTTATTTGTAACGTGTACACATGTAAATAACTACTCCTGTAATTGTGAGTTTATCTTACTTTATTTTATTGTCCGACGATAACAAATGTAAGAAGATGATGTCGCAATAAGTCTTTTTCGAACGGTGATTTGTATTAAAAACTAGCAAGAAGCGAGAACAAAGATACAATTAAACGGTGCAAGCCATTCTAGGAGTGGTAATCCGTTCTAGCCTATTCAACCGGATGTTTTTGCTTCTATGAGTAATCCAAAAGTGTGAAAGAGTCTTGATTTCTTTCATGAAAGTGTCCCGACGAGGAGGATTCAAGTCACAATGATTTATATGTCTTACTGATCGATGGCGCGTATTTGAGGTTTCAAGTCAATATAATTCACAATAAGTATTTGGGTCTTTTTCAATGTATTTGCTAAATTAACCATAAAACGATTTTAACTGTTTTAATGATGGCGCGTAATTATAGACTTTGCACATATGCTTAATTGCCACTTGATTCAGTTGAATGCCTGCGGAAGCAAAGTTTCTTGCCCATAAGCAATCTTAAAAACTGATCCATTGATCTCTTACAACTTCCAAGCAGTCCCAATTTGAAATTGTGTATATCCAATCTTATTCGTCACACGTCATCTATCAATCTCAGTAAAAAAATAGGGATTCAAACAGTTCCATCAGCTGGTATACCCACAAAAAATGTGGCGTGTGATAACATACATGAGTTACACGTACATTCCCTAATGACGTTGCATGGCGTCTTCCTATATATGCCAACGTTGGCTTTGTTCGAATTTTAATAGCACAACGACAAGTGGGGCATGTTTTTGTGTGTGAAAGCCATTGGTGAATACACGCACGATGGAAGGAATGGTGACATGGTAGTCGTGTGATCTTGTTACCGTCGTAAAGATCGTCCATGCAAACGACGCAAATGGTAGTTTGTGACGGTGGTAGGAGGTATGAACACTCGTTTGTTAATTGCTTTTGTTGATCATACTTGTCCATTTTGTAGTTGACTTACTATAAATGGATGTATCTATACTACATTATAAAGCATTTGAGACATTCCTAAAAAATAAGGATTGAAAAATTAAGATTCAACACTTGCTAATAATGGCAAATTCTAATAAGTACAACTATAATAGCATTTGTTGCAACACTTTAAAGCACTTTTCTTTATACATGTTTTAAAAAAAATAATAAAAAAAATACAAAGTAATTTAATATAAGAAAAAAAAAACGTCCATAACAATAAATACTTAATAAATGTTATTTTTAAAACACCCCTAACAAGAAAAATACTTGTTATTATACATATTGTACAAACTAATAAAACACAAATCTTCATGCAATTTATATATAAACAAGTTCATGGTACATATGGTTTTAAAAAACGGATCGGGCCAACGGGTTCAACCGGGAACCGGAGTCACCACCGGTTCGGCTAGCCAATAAAAGTCATCCGAAAACGATATTGTTAAATCAATAGAGTTTAAAAATGCAAACTAAAATACAATGTTCAAAAAATATTATTAAATCACAAGAGTGCCTCGAGAATCAACATATATGCCTTTTGGAATTTTTTTAATAAAACTTACCGTAAAAACTAATAACTTTGTTTTATAAAGATCAGACGATTTTTTCAAAGCAAATGATGCAAATGTGCAAAGTCGTAAGTGCTAATTATATTATATATATATATATATATATATATATTTGAATATTAATAATTATACTCTTTAAAGTAACACACATGATTTATTGAATATTTATTTTTACTTTATCTTTATAAGTAATCTTTTACTTGTATTATCCATCTATGTGGGACAAATTTAAGAAACATTATTTTTGAGAACTAAATTTTTTTAGTATAATGTAAGTGATTTTTAAAGGGGGAATTGCATATGTACCTATTAAAACTTTAAAATTTGCATATTTCCCCATAATACAAGTTTTTAATGCTTGATGTATAATGCAACTTAAGCATATTTTTGGTATATATGCAAATATGCAAGTTTTAGTGGGTATATATGCAATTGCCCCATTTTTAAAAGTCGCTATGGTGTTATTATATAATGATAACTTATTACTACGGGCTATTGTCAACTACTTTTATCTCATACCTTTACAATATACCTACTACCAACTCATTATTGTCACCACATCAGGTGGATAATCTACAATTTTTATATGAAAAATTTTGTTATTGTATAACAGTATTCAAAACTAAAATTATCTTCGTCCGTATATTTATTGTATTGTAAAATATAAATCCAAAAAATATTTCACTGAATATTTTAATTGTATGACGCACGCCGCTACAACGCGCGGATACCCTGCTAGTGTCTACTTATACATGTGTGTGTTTCAATGTATAAATTTTGCGTCGTCAACTGATCTTGAGAATCAGTTAGGTAAATTAAAGAGTGTGTGTATTACGTGTATAAAATTTGCTTTGTCATCAAGGATTTAGTTTTATATTCTTATTTTAATTTAATTCATTGTGAAGTGTATAGAAGAAACTTTAGGCGAGGTCATATGTTGGCCAAGTAGAAAATACAACATGTTTAATAATTAATGAATATTTTTGAAATAATTTTTTTTGATAAATAATGTATTTTAGTTTATTATATTCTTTTTAACAATAAATTTACAAATATCAAGAATTTTGTATAGTCCGTGCTCGTTCGGGCTCGAACCCGTTAATGGTCTGAGTTTCGGGCTCGAGCCCACTGGCTTAGACCGTTCGGGCTTAAGCCCTTTTGGCCCGTTGCCATTTCGGTCTTGAATATTTGTATAATATGCTTTATTATTTGTAGTAGTGAAATTTAATGCGAGAATTGCGTTTAATTTGGTTGTACAATATGCTTGATGATTTGTATTTCTTATGTAAGGGGTGTTTTAATAATTGTTGTAAAACCTGAAAATCTAAAACGCGTAAAAAGACTATTTTGCCCCTCTAGTTTAAAATATATAAAATACATAAAATATGCCATGCTTATTAAATGCTAATTTAATCTCACTTATAAATGTTTGACACACCTAATGTACGTGATCATAATAAAATACTTACGCTTGCGACCGAAATTTCGTCTCACGTTTAAGTTAGATAGTGCATGAACAGAATAATTTCTAAGTATACTGATTCGCTCCAAACCGTCAAGTTTTCTCACTCAAGCCGGCCACTTGTGAATGGCCGACCGTAAGAAACTTAAAACAGTTTAAACACAAATGCAATGAAGATCAGGATAATATAATGAATTCCCGGGTCGTTAAGTCCCACGGAGACTCAATGGTGTGTGAACACTTGATCAGATGATAGAATGATCACTAAGGATAGTGATCAGCAAGGATTTTGATGGATGACTATACCTAAAGAAAAAGTTATAAATTTCAGCGACTTAAATACAAATTAAGAAAATTAAAAAGCTAAAATATATTAAATAAACGCTATCACTATTTTTAAAATTGATGAACGTTTAAAACCTAAAACTTACGTTTTAAATAAAATTACGTGAACGTACTAAATAAAATGTGAAAATAAAGAAGGAAAAAGCCTACAAATATGAAAATGATATTTTTGGAATCCTAAAAATAAAAGAAAATTATCAGAAAAAGAAAATTATTTTTATAACTATTTAATTAATTATTATTAATTAAAAACTATTTTAACTATTTAATAAATACTCTAAAATAGAAGAAAATACAAAATAAGGCTAGAAAAATAAAACTATGATTCAGAAAAATCTAAAATATTATAAAACTAATTTTAAAATTAAAAATATATTTTTCACACTTTTTATCTAATTATTACTAATTAATTATTATTTAAAATACACTTAAATACTAGAAAATATAAAATAAACTTAAAAAAAATGAAATTTTAACTTGGAAAAATCTAAAATATGATAAAACTAATTTTAAAACTGAAAAGATATTTTTTATGCTTTTTATTTATTTTTTTTATTAATTATCTAATACTTATTAACTATTTTGATTTTTAATAAATACTAAATGAACAGAGAAAATTATGAAACTTTTTTTAAAAATACTATATGATGACAGAAAACTAACAAAAGTATAAAAACAAGATTTGCTTATTAATAAGCTAAAAATAAAAATCAAAAAGCTAAAACCTATTAAATAAATGCTATCACTGAATTTAAATTGATCTTTTTCTGGATTTTCTTTTTGAAAACTACTAAACTACTGATATTATGAAACTTTAACAAAGACAAAAATTTTACAAAACACAAATAAGCAGTTTGAGAGAGCTTATGGGCCAACATTTATCTTAAGAGCTTATGTGATGATATAAGCTCAAACAAGCTCAACAGCTGAAAACAAAAGTTGAATAAGATTCAAACAAGCTAGTGCTACTAATATGAAGCTAAAAAGAACAGTTACAAACACTGATAAGCTAATAAACAGACAATAAACACTTATGATACTAGTGTTGAAAGCGAAATGGGACAAAGTTTAAGCATAGCACCCTACCAAACAAGCTTCAAAATGAAAAACAAGGCTTGAGACCTCAAGATGGCTAGGTTGGCTACCCAAAGAACCAAAGATCACAAGATTTGAGCAACAATTAAGCTCTGTGCAAGCTTTTGATTGAGCTTATGAACCTGGTGCCGTGGCACTTATGCAGACAAGGTACTATAAAGAAGCTGGAAAATAAGCACTTAATAAGCTAAACAGAAGTGAACTAACATTTTTCTAATTTTGTTTAGCAACTGAACTTTAATTTCCCAAAAGCTTTTAAGCTAAAAATCACTATTAAGCACACACTAAAAATAACTGTTTTAATCAAAAACGACCAAATGAAAATATTGACTTTTTGATTTACACTAAAAGTTTGACCAAAGTGAACTTTGATTTGATCTTAAGCATTGAATGTGATGTATTAAGGTATACTAAGACTTATTTAACCAACACTAACAACTTATGAACACAAAACCTTGATCATGATTCATAAAAACTCAACAGTGGACACACTAGTTAAGATCAAATGCAATTTTGACTTTTCACCAAATGAGAACTAGTTTTCTTGACTTGCTTGAATTATTAGACACTAATGAGACATGAAACAAGTTCAAACAATAACTCAAACAACCTATAGCACAGTAAACACAAGAAATCCAAACACCCCTTTATCTTAACTGTTTTGAATATTATAATGCTAAAACAAGTTTATAGACCAGGAATTGTTTAATATCTTAAAGTAGCTATAATTAAACAGATTGGAACTGAAATTAACTCTATATAAACACTTGAACTAGGAAATGCAAACTTTAATGAAATGACTTACAAAATGAGTTTAGGCACAAAACAGAGAACTGAGATCAAATAACCATTCCTATATGCTTACCACTAAGCTCTAAACCAAAATCAATCCACGTATCACCATGCTTGATCTTGATCATCATTTCCCTTGCCTTTTTATTTTTAACTGAATTTTTAGTATTTTTGGAAATTTTTGAGTTATGAATCTAAACTGAATTCAAAGGTTTCTGATAGCTTATAAAGGCTTCCTAAGAGCTTATAGAAGCTTCAGAAGCAATAATAACAACTAATAGCAACAATTGATTGTTTTGAGAATTTAGACATAAAATTGCAAAAGCGAATTGGTATGTAAAACGAAATTGAAAATGGAAATAGGTTTTTATTACACTGCAATAATATTACAAAGCACTTGAAAACTTAAACATGAACTAGAAAGCTTAAAACTTAAAACGACATAAGTAAAACTAAATTACACTACTTCCTTTTTTTTCTCTTCTCTTTCTTCCTTTATTTATACTTCAAAAGCTTCCCACTAGTCCTCTGATTGATTCCCACTTGGAATTGGGGCCGTTGGATGACTTTAGCGGATTTTGGCCGTTTGATGCATTTTGGCGCCAAAATGGTTTTAGCCAGGTGGAAGGATTGAGTGTTAAGGGGAAGGGATCATTTAATGATTCTTGTTTTGTGGTGGAGGTGGAGGGGACAAGGGGAGTAATATGTTGAGCTGGGGGGATGGTTGTGTTGAGATATTGCAGGGTAGCAGGTGGGAAGACGAAGAAAAAAAAAGCGCGGGGCTTGTTTGTTTGACCAAGAAGGGTTGACCGGGTAGTATTATTAGGGTACGGGTTGGATTGGGTAGGGTTTGGGTTTTGGGCTTGGGCTTAATATATAAAGGGTCCGGTTTGGATTTAGGATTAGTAATGAACCCAAGTTGTAGTTTAGGGACTAAAGTGTACAATCCAAAATTCCAGGGACCAAACTGTAACTTCTGAAAATGTAGCCCAAGGTTTGGTCTTGCGAATCTCAAATAATATAAGGACCATATTTGCCATCTTTGAAAATTCCAAGGACTAAACATGACATTTTTCAAAGTTTAAGGACCTTTTCTGTCATTTGACCAAAGAATCATTCAAGGACCAATTTTAACAACTTAGAATATTTCAGGGGCCTTGAATGATAAAATTCCATTTTTATTTCGAGGGACTGCTTTTGACAACTTTTGAAACTTGGGGGACTAAAACCGCCATTTATGCAAACTTAGCTCATTTTTCATCTGTTTTTAAACATTTTGCATCTGAAACATATAAAATGCAATTTTGAGATATTTTCAGTATTTTGATGCATTTCTGAGCATTTTTAAATGTTTTTGCAGTCTAGATAGTACAAAAATAATGAGTATTTGCACACTCATCATATACAAAATACATTATAATTAAAATATAAGAGCCCAACTAACTTGGATTAGGCCCATGTTTTCCCTAAGAACCGGCATAACCAAACACTTATAACCCCTCCCCATTCTTTTATATTGTTAAACTTCATAATTCTACCTAAACCCTAAGTCTCAAAAAGTGACGGCAAGGAGTGGTGTCTTCCTTCTCCATTCGACCAAGCGAGGAAGCGAAAAGAAAAGGGCGTTGTATTGCGAGTCTCGATTCGTTGGCCTTTGTTTTCCTCCTATTGGTACGCTAAGAGTAACATATAGTATCCATGTTTTCTTCTTTTGTTTTCCTTATTTATTTCAGTCGTTGAGGTCTCCATTAGAAGGCATGCACATATCATTTAAACCATCACTTAAATTATAAACAATCTCATGGATTGATAACGTGGGTCATATAGATACCAAATTACATTCATGTAATAGACTATGAGTTCCTCATAATATAATAAGTAGCTTGGTCACATAAAAATCATATTAAGGCCACGTAAATATCAACAGTACTACATGTAAATCGACCATATATGTTTCTGTTTTGGAGCCATGTAATGATCCATCTCAAATCTGTTTTGACCTTAATTAACTCGACCCACATGCATGTTTTAGTTAAACAATGATAAGCTGAGATGAGAGACAGAGGTCATGACTTACATCTATGTTATTTTCTTGTGTCAAATTAAAAGAGGTTAATGCATGCGAATACGTTGGTCCAACCTTGGGTTGCATATAATTTTTATAAGAGCCTCGTTGGTTTAGTTGTGTCGATAATGATTTTCAAAAGAGTCTCGTGTTGCCTTGTTTGTGTCGTATGGATTTTAAAAATAGTCGACGCATGGGTTAGAGGTCATGAATGTGTCGCGTTGTTTGAAACGTAAATAAACATGAATCATGGGACGTGTTGGTCTCGTTAAAGGCTATAGGTCGACATATACGAATCACTTTAATCTTTTGTTGTAGCGTTGTTTTGCGTCAAGTGCATGCTTGGTTGGAATATAGGTAACAATGTCGACTTGAGAATGGTTAAGTGTTTGTGTGAGTGTCGAATGGTTTGTGAGTCAGAAACGGGTAAGCTTTGGTCTCTTTAATCAAATGGTAAATGGGTCGACAATGTGTGAGTTATTGGTGTAATTGAATGCATGAGTTTTGTTCAACTTCGGTTCGCTTTCCACGTTCTAGGTCAAAGTGATGGGTCATTAAAATTAAGTAACATGTAAATTAAATGCGTGTGAATATGGTATTAAAAGTTTGGGAAAAACCCTAGGTCATAATTATGAGTCGATTAGGGTAAAAGCCGGTGTGTTGATTCGTTATCCCATGTGAAAATAGTAAGTTTTGAGGTCATTAATAAGCTGTTGATTTAACGATAACGAGCTAGTATTAAGTATGTTGTAAACATGCGTGAGTTATGATTTTATGCAAGGAGTCAAATATCATGAATTAAAGTATTGCATGCATGGTCTCATTAAGGTTGTGTTCGAACAATGTTACGTGTGAGTCTTGGTTAATCATGTAAGTTATGAAGGCTTGTGTAAACTATTTTGAAAGAGAGTCCTAAAATCCGTTCTTGACATTTATAAAACCCTATACTTTGAAAGATGATGATATAAGCCCTCAAATAAGATATTTATCATACTAAACCCTTAAGTTTACCATTTATCATATGTAACCCATGAATTTGGCGAATTAATGATTAAGACTTTAAAATGTCGTAATTCCGTCCGTCACTAAAAATGAGAATATTCTGACAACTCTAAAAGTATTAATGAGATTAATCCGTTATGACATTAATGATGCTAACAAGTATTAAATAAATCATAATCCGTGTAGATTCGTTGAAGGAGACGCGACGTTACATCTTCGTGTTCCTACATTCGTTTGCTTTCCTCTCATTTGCTTTAAGGTACAGATATTCTGACCTTTTTAGTAAAGGTTCCTTATGATGTTCTTTTCGTTCGCTTTTCTATTTTACTTATTAGGGTTTCTGATGCCATTGCTATGAACCCTTTCTGATTGTTTGATCTGTTACTTGTGTAAAATACATGTTCTAGTGAACTATGCAATATCTGATGTGAACTTATGTTAGGAAGATTTTGATATGCACAATCGTTGAACCTTGCTATGGTTGAACTTACGTTTATGAATATATGATATGCCACCGTGATATGAGCTTCTTACTTCGAATATCGAATATGAACCTTATGATATGAAGTTATCTAATATGTTATCTGTGACCTTTATGATGAATTATGATCTGTGTCATGTATGAAAATCTGTTTGACTCGAGTTAGTTTGACACCGAGCCAAATATTTCACTAGTCATGGGGTTCCATGTCCGTATTGATGCACCTCGATATGACTCTAGGCAGTAGAGTGATGTTCGCACGCCCGTCCTGGATGGTGGAGCATATTTTGTATATGTAGGAAGGGGCGTATGGATGCATCCTAGATCCGATCCGTTATCGATATGTTTTCACGGTGAATGATGTAGGTATTGCAATACGCGTCTTCAAAAATTAAAGAGACTAGCTACTCCAATTATTTTGAGGTTACCTTTTGAAGAAGAAAGATATTTCTAATATGATATGTTCTGGGCTCGTGGTAGTTAACTAAATCTTTATCTGTTATTTCTGTGTTAATTATTCTGATTATGATTCGGTATGTTCAAGTGTTTATAAGCTAGGCTTATTATATGTTATTGTATGTGTTTATGCTCGTATATGATTATGTAACTACCGTATGCTATGCTAGGATGTGATTAATATGTTTAAATATGATTCGTATGTCTGATGTTATGTTGGTTATCGTTATGTGAATACGTTGATCTGCGAGATGAATGTGCTAGTGTACAATTGAGTATTTTGAAAGTTTAGTAGGTATGATGGTTCAGTTAATTTTATAAACATTGCCTATCGGTTAGTTATTTGTCTGCATATGTGACCTACCATATTAAAACTCTGCTGATGTTAAGATTTGATCTTAGAACTAATTTAGTTTATGATGTCTGTCTTGATAATTGCTAATGGCTATGTTATGTCTTTGCCCATTTAGTTATAGTTTGTATACTGTGTTTTCTATCTGTATGGGAGATTGCCATGATTTGACTGCTATTGTTCCACTGCTACTATCTTTGCTTAAGTGTGTTAAATATAGATTCGTTGACTAGTATGAATGCCATGTTTATTTTCTAGGAACGGCTTCCGTTAGTTTTTAGACTCTTCGTTTGGCTTATATGTATTCTATTATTCTTGATATGTTAACTGTTTGGTTATTCTAATGTGTTTGCGTTTGTGTCATAAATGTGCTCCGAGGTGATTGTTAAGCGTTATGTGTTCTTACGGATTTCGTATAATTGTATTTCCTTGAGAATCCTCAATGATTCATTATTCTCATTACATTTGTGATTTAGTTATCCGATTATCTTTGTTTTGTTTAGCTTTTGTTTTGTTATATCACGTTCCTTTGGGCTTTGTAAGCTCGGCCGCATTTCTTTCCTGCGGCAGGTATTTTAAACATTCAAGATGAGCTTATGGGATAGCTGATCTGGGTTGAGAGTAGAGACAAGAGCAAGTTTTGACTATAGAGATCTTAGATTTATTTTGATTATTAAGTTATATATGTTTTCTTTTGATTATTTTGTAAAGGCTTCCGCTATTGTATATTATCTAAAGTTCTGATATGAAACCGTATTGTGATATCTTTACCCTTGTCGGGTTGGGGTGTTACAATTGTATTAATTGTATTTATTGACTAGTTAAATAATTTACTACATTAAATATCATTAATGTGGTGCTTTGTTGTACACTATGCTTCTTGTTTTATACGTCTGAAAATTATGTGCATTAAAGTATTGTACACTATGTTTCTTTTTTTGTAAGTAGTAGTCATTATAGTCATTAATAACATTGACAACTTTAAGAGCATTAATGTTGTAAGTCTGAAAATAAGTCTGAAAATTACGTCATGTTTATTTTGTTGTACACTATGCTTATTTTGTTGTAAATCTGAAAATTGATTGCAGCTATTGTACATTGTGCTTAAATGGTTGTAATTTTTGATGAATGAGTGTTTTTAATAGCATTAATGTTGTTTGATAAAATTTTGGTGTTAAAATGACACCACACTTTATTTTGTTGTACAATATGGTTACTTTGTTGTATTTTGAAAATTGGATGCATTAAAGTGTTGTAAACTATACTTAATTTTTTGTATGTCTTAAAATTAAAAGTGAGATGACCTAATGCATTATATGTAGTATAGATATTATGTCATATTATTATTGTTGCACCAACTGCGCGTAACACAACACGATAATAGAACTACTTTTGACTAATCAAATTAACTAGTTAAGGAGATGATTTTGCTCCAATAAAATGGCACCTCATCAACTAACACGAAATGAACTCATATACACTTGTCGAACAAAGTGAAGTACCTAAGCGCAGCAATAGATCGATGAACACACTTTCGTGAAGAAAAACCATTTACACTTTACGCGGCGGGGACGTACATAGTTCCATGTCCTAAATCTCAAAAGTTCGACTTATGTTGCATGAATATTTTTCATAATTTTGTTGCATGAAGAATTTCGTCTTCATTTCTTTCTACTAAAACTGCCACGTTTGCCACTAATTCATCAAAATAATTTATCAAAGACTATTCTAAATTTCTAATGACCTCACCATACTCACTAAGTTGTAAGGTAAATGAATATTTAATCTTAAAACTTTATAACCTTACTATAATTTCCAACACAACATAAGAGGATACTTCATCGTCACTGATAATTACTATTTACGATTATATATATACAACACAAAATTTTCTCACATGTCTTGAACTCGCAAATATTTAATTAAAAAGTTTATCACACAATAAGAGACACCATTAAAACACAAGCCTTTAGTATTATATATTACTTTTGTAAGGAAAATTAGACCTAACATATTTACGAGTTATAAAAGCTTAAATAAACATAGATTTGTAGATTTTTTCTTTGCAGAGAAAAAATCTATTTAATACTCAGTGATATCTACGAAAACCTTTGGTGGTTTACCACCCCCTGTTTAATTATTTGATCCATAATCATAACATATCGTCTTTAAAACCCAACTTAAGAAGATTTTAATCCTCGCACACAACCAATATCAATATCTCGTCATTTAAATAGAGAATCTGCCATCAATGGTTATCCTACATCGAAGGTGTTGATTATAAATAGAAAAGCAAGGGTGACATTAAGAGCGCTAGATGATGCCATGGGAAAATGTGATACCCAACTAAAACCAAAAAAAAGAAAAAGGTTTGGCGTGATCAGTTCAAAAGCTAGTATAGTTGATGGGATTGGAGTTTTTCAAGTTTCAATAGGCTGACTAAATGGGGAGATATATAGCGTTAGTCTGGAAACTCGGATTTGAGAAGGCATTCGAGGTGTATTTATTACGATGGTCATAAGGCTGCTAAGGTACCAAGACGTCATTTTTTTACAACGTGGCATTTCATCGAATGGTTAAAGTCTATCATTGAAATTCTTTTTCAATCGTTGCAAGTACAATCCTTACTCAAGCTAGGGATCCAGATAAGCTAAATGAGGAATTACAAAAATGCGCACAGGCTTAATGATGCTTGGAGCTTACATGAAAAACACATAAGCATGGAAGGGTTTGTGAGGCTTTTAATAGAGCTTATAATATAGTACAAAAGGCTATTAATAGAGATTAAATGGCTTAATATATAGGGCTTATGATCACTACAAAAAATTGGTTCAATCTACACACTTTTTTTCTTCACATTTCTAAAAGTGTGTAAATTATTATTAATTTACTAACACTTAGTAATGTGTAAAAATTGGTTACATTAATAAGTGGAAAAATTTGTAAAACAATATATTTTTTCACCTTTTTTAGTTGTGTCAAAAAAGTTTACAAGATTGGATAAATCTAAGAATAAAACATAGGTGTGTGGACCCAATCCCAACACTTCTAAAGTGTGGGGACCCAAAGATCTCATGATCTTCAAAGTGTGGAGAATTTGGAATGTTACAAATAACCTCCATACTTATAAATGTGGAGAATCTTATAATTCTTCACACTTAAAAGTGTGAACTTTTATTTGATACAACTATAAGTGTGGAATTTATAATTTTTTTCACACTTATTAATGTAAACAATTTTTACACATAATTAAGTGTTAATAAACCAATAAAATTTTACACACTTTTAAAAAGTGTAGAGAATGAACCAATTTTTTATAGTGGATATATAGTACATAAGGATCTTAATGAGCACAGACCGTGATGTTAAAAGGGCTGGGCGTCCATTGATTTGGGTGGCCCTATGCGAAAATATGAATGAGGCCCCTTTAATTACGAAAATCTTAACTGTTATGAAAATTCAAAACATAATATACTTAGACATGTATAAATAATTAAATATTAATGGATACATACTAAATGGAGGCCCCTCACATAATATTTAAAAAGGCTATAAAATTTTAAGTTAGACATGTATAAATACAAATGGACATACTAAATCGGAGGCACCCTTACAAGCGGTGGCCCTTGTCTTTGATTGCACTGCACATGTTAATCGTGCCACGAAAAGGGACACTCTTATATACTTATCACTATATATATTTCTTGCAAATTACATTTAACTTTTGAAACCAAACCATTAATATTTCGCCGGTTACAATATTTTTATGGTCTTCTTAGACATAAACCGTAATACTAATTTTCAGTTATCTTGCCAGCAACAAAGGTGTTTCGAATTTTGAGTATGTTAATCTTTACAAACCGTACAACTTTAGTGTTGATCACCAAGTTGTATTCATACTTGCAACTAAAGCACTAGTAAGAAGATAACAAATTACAAATATATGGTCGAGCATCTTCTCTAGCTTTTGGTACTTTCTAAAGTTTATGTATTTATAATATAAACTTTATAACTCATAAAAAAGGGCTATCGACTTAAATTATGTTTTTAAATGTCACAATTACTTAAATACACTTATTAAACAATTATGGAACTACCATGGGAAATATATATCTAGTGCAAGTATAACATGCATTTTAATTAGTGTTTATCTACACATGTAATCGTAATGGGTAAAATAAATTCAAATACACGAGTGGCATCCCACATCACATTGTAAAGAAAAGAAACGTGTGGGGGTTGCTTATAAATAAGGAGGGAATGTTACAATTAGAGCAAGGCATGTTGAATTCCTTTGAAAGCTTATGGCAACTTTTTATGCTTGCAAGTTTATGATTTGAGTTTTCTAAAGTTTGCAAGCTGGAAAAGTTGCTTTAGTTTATATTATTTGACAAGCCTAGAATTCAATGTATAAAGTTAGAAAAACCTTGACACGCCATAAATGTAAACGGTTAATGTCATAAATTTGTTAGAGATGTTTCAAACATCTTTCCATTTAGTAATTTACTTATTGTTTTTCCTTAGGTAATTAAATTTTTTACATACTGTTAAATGTATTAGAGTTAAACAGTAACGATCCATTGAAGACTAGAACGTTTACTTCTATGAGAAATCCAATAGCACAAGGTGTGTTAACTTAAGTTAACTCATAAAACCGCGTCATGTCAGCGCCATATCAACTTTAACATTTAATCTTAACATAAAAAAACATCCCTTATCATAACACCACATTTTAAGCCCCACTTTTCTTTTAAAATTAAAAATTACAAATTCAACCCCTAAACTAATACTTCATTTAATAAACAACCTATCATTTTATTAATAACAATAAAAACATTACATAAATATTATATAACATTAAATAAACATTACATAAAATACAATACGAAATACAATACGGAAAAAAACCATACGAACTAAAATACAATACGATCTGAGATACATAAACATAGCTTAATGGAATGCTCCCAGATGAGAATCAACTCGAGTTCCTCCACCCAAATTCCAATCACGAGCGCCGCCTTTTTGCCTCTTTTTCCAAGTCTCTCCTCCGTCTCTTGTTTAATCCTTGCTTGTGCTAACTTCTCTTAAAGCCTCTTAGCCACACATAATTTCATAGTTACGTCTTGCAGTTAATCCATGCTCATCAAGCTGTCTCTTAAACTCATAAATTGATAATGTTGTTGCTCAATAAATCCATGCGCATCAGCTAAAGTTGATGCATCTAGCTAAGTTGATTCAGGTTGTCTTGATCTTGGACCAACAATTTTGTTTTCTTGATAACTCCAATGGATTTGTTCCTCATGTTGTCTTGTAAATGTGAAACACACATCCACAACGTTCACTAATGGCGTCATCTTTCCTGGCTTCATCGCTAAAAACAAATCGATCGTAGCTTGTCTTTCCGGCAAAATGTCTTTGCATTTC
This sequence comes from Chrysanthemum makinoi, assembly GCA_910596185.1. NCBI lineage: Eukaryota > Viridiplantae > Streptophyta > Magnoliopsida > Asterales > Asteraceae > Chrysanthemum > Chrysanthemum makinoi. Next base: position 293,248,858 of record OU343217.1, on the reverse strand, counting down.
ACATATTGTTTTCTCAAACGTTCTTTCTTTGCCTTTACATGCTCAAACAGCTTGATAACCGACAATAGCCTTCTGTAGAGCCGCATCGTCTTGCTCGCATTGTTTTGAATATAAGCTTGCATTTCTTCCGGAATGAGGAGAGAACAAGCCATAATTTTGTGTTATAATGATTAATAGTGTTCGGGTTAAATGTATGTAAAGTGTGTAAAAATAATATGTAAACATGGGTATTTATAGAAGGTTTTGAAAAATATATAGTTTTTTTAAAGCGCTTTCTTAGCGTGACATTGCCATGCAAGCATACACCTCCAACGCCAGCTTTAGCGCCAAACCACGGTATGGTAACGCTGCATAGCGCAACTCCACATAAGCATAACGCTACCTCGCGTTATTATACCCTTTGCTCTAAGAGTGAGATAAAGATGTTATCTCGGGTTTCCGGCATCTATAGTGTTATCTCGGGTTTCCGGCATCTAGAGTGTCTCCCTTTTATGGTTGTAGCTTGAAACAAACTCGATCGATGAACATATAGGTGGGCGATGGCCTTCCTAGTTTTTTGGGTAATCGGTTGTTATGTTCAAGTTATGTTGTCAAAGTTATTCTTTTTTTATGTCATTTACATCGGCTTTAAGTTATGATACCATTTTTTAACGCGATTTATTTGTACTTTTTGAGTTTCATGATCGAGCTTATGAATATGATTGTACATGGTTGACTTTAAAAAGGGAACTTCATTTATCTTGAGTCTTTTTAATAAGTATTTTATTTTATTTTTAGCGTAACTTACACTATTTTATGGTGATTAGGACAAAGAACATGATGAAGGATTTTTATAATTTAATTTTGATACGATGGAGTCAGGTTGGGTGGTATGGTTAAGACATAACATAAGGACTTAAAATGTCAATTTTAAAACTTTGGATAGACGAAACATATGTTATTTTCCATGAGAGACAATTTATGTAATTTACTCAGATTACTTGAGTGCAAAAAAGTAGCTACAAACCTTTTTTCTTATGTTGTTTTCTTGTTAATTTCCAATCAAAGGATCTAATTTGTTCTTTAGTCTACTTTAAATGTCTTTTTACTAAAAAATTTGAGGATGTTCAAGACTTTTATGTCGGCATGCCACTTCAATTAGCCAGTCTACTTAATTTACCCAGCTCAACGTCTTGCTCTTGCTCGTAAACTAGTTGCGAAGGATTGTGGGTGTACGAGGCCAACCCGGCTTCCCATTCCGTCCCATCCAGCCAATTATCTTAACTAATTGGCAACCGATGTCTAATTTTAATCATATATTTAACAACACTTATGACACCTACACTAATACATTGCATGTTTTCTCAAATTAGATTTTTTATCGTTGTATTTTGGTTTCATTCAAAACAAGTATTCACTAGTGAATTACAACTAACTATATTAGCTTTAAATGTAGACATGAAGTATCTATAAACATTTTGAACGGAGACATCATTATTTAAGATTTGTGTATAAGATGCATAATACACATTTTGACACCCTTCATGTTTTCATCTTCTGTTTCTCGTAGGGATGAGCACGGTACCAGAATGGTATTGAACCCGTATTAAATTAGTGGTACTGATTTTTTCCCGATGATGAAAGTGGGTACCGGTACCGTACCGAACGAGATTCGGGTACCGGATTTGGTACCGGTACTCGGTACCGGGAAATCGGTACCTATACGGTTCTCCTCGTTTTTTGTTAAACCAAAAGAGATTTCAAGAAAATGCAAAAAAAAAAAAATACATGCATTTTTAAGTGATTTCAAACTACGAAGTCTCACAAAACGCAACCAACACTTAAATAAATATATCACCAAGATATTCGTAACATACAAACGTTCCAAAACTTATAAAATAGGTTCGAGTTTAATTTTTGTGAGCGGTTATGAAGGATTTATAGTTGCGACAATAAGTTTTTCAAACGTTTGGTTTCTTTTTATATGTTTTACATGACTATTGCTTGACATGGAACGGGCCAAATGAGCGTTTGAATAAATTATTTAATTCAAAAATATGACTATTCATTTTTCGGGATTTTTTTGGGTACTTCCCGCTTTGATACCAGTACCGTATTAATGGTACTGAATTTTTTTTGGGTTCAATTCATGATACTGATACCGTATCGTGTATTAGGAGTCGGTACCGTTTCGGTACGGTACCGGTTCGATACCAAGATTCGGATCCAAAAGCTCATCCCTAGTCCCTCGTAAACAATAACTCGGATCTATTTGTATGTCAACTCAAAATTAACACAAGCTATGCAAAATGATGAAAGCTAGTAATCTTCTTGTCTCAAAGACATTAAAGAGCATTGGATCCTTCTTCACCAGCTTTTTATTCCAAATTTATCAAATTTTCTACATGGTTTTTCCCTCCAAATCAACTCTTGTATTTGAAGTTTAGACCCACAAGAAAGTTACCATGCATTACCGATGACATTTAACTTACGTCGTGGCATGTAATTGGAGAAACACAACATGTTGCATTATCGCCAATTGTTTCCTCGGCCACAAACAAAAAAAAAATGAAAAAAAAAAAGAGTAAACCCATATGAAACTGGCGATAAAATTTATACACCGTAGATGATATCCCACATTGTTTAAAGAAGTAATCTTGCTTGGATATGTACTAAAGTGTATGAGGATCACTTCATAAACAATAACACTTTCTTGAATCTGATTTTACTTTTCTTAAATATCGTTTGAGTTGTTTCTAAGAGCAATAGGTGTGTCTCGTTATGCATGTTCGCCGTCTGACGTGGAGCCTCGCCGAGGCTCGCCGCCACACCGGCCAACCTCGCCGTCGGTCGTCATTCCTTCCTTTTTCGTGGTGACAACGAGCTGAAAGTCTGACAAAAGGAAACGGATATATTTTAATGACAACCTCCCTTCATTACCATTAATCAACTGAACCTCATTCACACCATGATGCGCGTATAACGCGTTCGGATCAAAGGAACTTCCTTTTCGTAGAGCAAGTTTTTCAACACCACAAGTGAACCCTGTCTTGTAGTGTAGTATTGGGTAAGCCTGGGTATTGATATCATTCTCACGGGAATAGGAATGCTAGTGAAAAGTGTACTACAGCTAAGGTTGAGGTTGAGAAAGATTATTTTTTATCTTTTTATATTTTTATAAAGCTAAGGGGTAAAATCTAGGGGTTTGGATTTGGGGTTTGGTACTTCTCTAGGTTACTTTCTACTATCTAATTATCTAAACTATTGGGTAGTCTATGTCTATTGATGTGTGCTTTCATTATGATGATTAAAATGTGTCTACAGAATACTATTACTCCCACTAGTTATCTTTTATTGGTGGATTTGGGTGTCCGTCCTTATTCTTAAAGGGCGTTGTGTTTTCTAAGGTCATAGGGTATGCTTTTATCCCTAACTCTTTGAGACTACCTTAAGGTTATTGCCTAAATCACTCAAGGTGTCATAAAACTAACTCTAAGATTATCTTTGGATGTTTAGCCTACAATTCCGCTATGTGATTTATAAGTTAAGGTTCACAAAGATTACTCCAACATTCAAACACAACGATGGCCTAATCATCTCTAAGCCGATTACAATTGGATAGAGACAACCAATCAAGGTAATTAATAACTAGTTTTCATAAATCTAAACAAACACACAAAATTTAAGGACATATTAAAACAACATACATACACACATACAATCGAAGATATAATAAATCAATGAAGTAAAACACTTATCTTGATGTAAAATAGGATCGAGGCCCTAAGATCTTGTCCAAACCGACTAAAGTCGTTTTAGGTTTTACTCCGCAAGTCTACCTTATAAAATTCTAAAATTCAATTTCTATATATAATTTTACATTAGCGACGGCTATTAAATATGGATGGGGCGCCGTCGGATACGTCATTAGGGTTTCGTCTTGGCCAAGTAATAGTTGGGGCTGTCCGTTGTGGATTGTGGTGAATTCAATAGTGGCGATAAATGCAGAATGCGGATCTAGGCCGTCACGGGATGAAAAGTCTTGGTAACTTTCACTCTTTAAAAGCATGCACCGAGTGTAATTTAGCAAAAAGTGTCTTGAGCCATCACAAATTTAATTACGTTATAAAGGGACCAATGCCGCCTTTGATTGTGATATTTTCAATTCAGCCGTAACAAGTGTCTTTGATCTTGACCTAGCTTTTCTTCATATATTCAGTCCTTTTAGATCCAAATATGCATCTTTCCATCATTTTGCTTCCAAGAGACCCTAAAAGTGACAATGAAACGAAATTAAGCGTAAGAGATATAAAAGTGGCGTTAAGGCTTAAATGACCCCTTAAAGTGACGGTTTTAATCCTTATCAAATATCCCTACACTTGGTATTTGCTTGTCCTCAAGAAAATGTGCTTTGTCAATTTATAAGTTAGGGCGCATGAAGTATTGGTTTAACATAATTCATAACAAGTAAAAGCACACTTAAGTTATAACAACGGAAATTATATAGTAGCACCTAGAGTGGTGTTCTCTATCTCTGGGTGTATATGAAATATAGTAAATGGAAATGGAAGATAAACACTCATTAAACTTGGGTGCATATTATGCCATATGCTTGAGACTAGATCAAACCTCACAGCTTTGGGCGTATTTTTAGGAACAACTATCTAAGAGGTCTTTAAAGGGTTGTAGTTGGCTTGGTAGAAACAAGGGGTTTGGTAGGTTAGGCTGATTTAGTGGTGGCAAGTCAAAAATCTTATGTTACAAGCATGCAAAGGAATGTTGCTAAGCCGGGACTGACTCTCTAAACTCTAGATAACTTTGAAAAAACCAAACATAAATATAAAGATAGATGTAGGATGGTAGCCCGAATGTTTTTCTCTTCTTTTTTTTTCAACACCCCTTTTTCTTTCTTTTTTTCATACACTTTTACTCTACCATCCTCTACGATAACATCAAAATATAAGGGATTTATACACTTGAGTTTTATTACTCTAACACTAATTTGACCCGAATTGAAAAGATCAAAACACTTGGAGTACTTTATTACTTAAAATAAAAGCGTTTTTCCCTTACTCCATTAAATTTTACTTTACCCATGAGTCCCAATCGTCCCAAAAGCTGTACAAAAGATATTTCGACTTAGCAACCATGCAAGTGCGCGGATAATTGAACCAAGGGTTAAGTATGATAACAATAATGCACTAAAGGTGAGTGCATACAAGGTAGGCTAAGGCAATTTGGGTAAACATTTGGGGGTAGATTGTAAACAATGCTCTTCATTGATATTCTGGAAAACCGAAACATCACGAGAACCGCTGAAAAGGATAGGCTCGAGGGTTAACTAGAGGTATCATGTGCTAAAGATGAGTACATCGCAGAGGGTGTGGATTAATACTCGCGATATGGAAGAAGTAATTATATTAAAGGTATCAAACAAAGGTTATCCTAATGCCTCTTATCATTTAGTTATTTCTAACTACACAAGTGTAGTCTCACTAGTGATCTCGGAATGCATCACAAAACAAGTTCTATAATCTATTATACTCTTTGTCACTCTCAAGCATTAAAGGGGAATGCTTTAATTCCTATAGATCCAGTGAACCTACATTTTTGGGTAGGATTTGAGTGGTAAACGGATTTTTGTGCTAGTCATATAACTCCTATCCATGAGACGCTTTATTAAGACTAAAGTTCCACCCGCAATGTCATGAAAATTTTAAATTTGACGCTAAAATTTCCTAACTAACATATTTCATGGTATTATTACACAAATGAAATAAGACAAGACAAATGATCAAGGATAAGCATAGTTTCAAAGTTCCCGTTTTATTCTCCCTCCTACACTTAAACCAACATTGTCCCCAATGTTTCCCGAAGTATCAAAGTTATGATAGCGGAAGGTAATTAAAAGAGAAACTAGTACTCCACAGTTAGCGGTAGGATCCGTGTGAAGTAGTGGTTAAATTCTTTTCCAAGAAGAATGTACGTGAAAAGCTTCATCCAATATTATGTTTGCTTCTTGATAAATAAAACTTGCACACTTTAAAGAAAATAAGCCAGAAACCTTCACAGTAAAATGGTAAACTATATATGACTCTACTACACTAGGATATAATGCTTGTGGAATGGATGTTTCGATTTTTGGAGAAATTAAAACTTGAGAATTTCCAAAATTTATAATTAGCCACGAGAAAAGCGATAAAAGTTTATAAGCTATTTAAGCTCCTCTTGGTCAAGTTAAAATCAGCGCGTGGTGTCAGACAGCGAAACCGGTATCTTTGCGTTTTTCTAGAAAAATTATGGAAAAATTACACTTTTAAAATGGAAAAAATTCCTGCAACATCCATTATGACTCGATACAAGCATTTGACTCTAACAAACACACATATATATCATTTTCACAACCAGAGGTTCTCATGTTCACATTCTTTTTAAACGTGTGTAATTTGCTGTATCTTTTTGTAAAATACCTTTATATGTAATTAAGACGAGGGTTAAAGACAAAACTAAAGCATTTTCTACAAATTTAAACATGAGAACATACAATAATGAAAAGATATATGACACAGAAACAAGCAAACAATTAAGCATGGGTTTCCTCCGGCACTTTTCATTTATAGTCTTATAGCTAGACTCGAAGTCAGTAACTCTCATTGACTTCATTGTATTCGTCCAACTTCTTTCCTCATGATGGTCTCTGGGGGTTTTCCATGTTATAATAATCCCTATTATGCATCGTTCTAAAGTCATCTTCTCACCAATGGTTCTATATTAGGTCTTAGTTTCAAACAATCCTTATAGAACCCAAAAATCTTATTCATCACATAATCTATTCCTTTCTCCTTATCATCCTCATTCCTATAGTAGTGATAGCGGTTCTTCAATCATGGATAATGATGAAAATTTCTCAATCTTAAATGGCATTTGGTAAGCTACGTCATCGATCTCATCTTTGAACCTAACTATTCCTAACTTGAATGATCATAAGTCATCCAAGTTTTCTATGAAAGGCTTTCCTAGAATTACGTGGGACAAGCTAGGATCTATGGCCATACTAATATCCTCCACAATTATGAAATCAGTAGGATGCGTGGGAAACTACTACATGACGTCCCTCTACCTAGGAAATTACAACTAACTCTAGGATCATCAAGGTCTTGCCTATTTGGGATAGGTTTCTTCATTACCCAATTATAGTAGGTGCAAGTCATGATGTTTATTGGGGATTTTTTATCAATGTAGGCCTTTGTCCGCGAAAATATGTCTATGGAACATGGTATATTGAGATTTCAAGTATTTCCCAAATTTGATCCAAGGGCTTTTCCTAACATACATGTGTGAAGGTCGAGTGTACTAAGTGTGGGTGGGAGAGATTTCCTCTTCGTAGGAAACTAATTAAAGTATTCATCACCTACTTTGTCTACTTAGTAGATTTCGATTTTTCCTTAGGGTTTTTAACCTCTAACCCTCAAGTCGCCTCATGGTTCGCCGTCCCTAGTCCTATTTGGTTTCACTAAGGTGATGGTGTTGTTGCAATTGAGCGTGCTTGGATAACTTACTTGGGTCCTTAATTTTCACACCCGGAAGCTTGGGGCATGAGTCGAGATGGCATTAACCTTTTCGGTGGTTTTCCTATCGCTATTGGTCATGGCTTTCAAAAAGGTTATCTATCTTCTATCCATCTCGCTTTGTTGTCAGTTAAAGCGGTCCGAAAGCTTGGCTATTTGAGCTTCTTCGTTTGTCCCCAATTATAGTCGGGTTTCCTCTCCATGCTTCTCGGGCATCATTGAAAGTCCTAGGTCCGGGTGTTGTGGGGAATCTTCCTCCCATTCCATTGGTACGCGAGGATCGCAGTCAAGCGGAGAGCTTGTTGGGGGAGTCTCATGCAAGTACGAGTGTCATGGGGACCACTACATAGCTCACACAAGGAATAGACTTTGTTCACTTGGCGTGAAGACTTAGGATTCTTGTAGGAGCTCATTAGGAATTTGACTTGATCTTCAAGTTCGAGCATCCTACAATCGGAAGTTTGTGAGTCAATAGGAGGCAAGGAGATTGCCAAGATGCTTTTGGGCAACTCACGGGGGTCATTCCAACTTTAGTTGTCATAGAGGGCAAGGTCCTCTATTGTACCCCACGATTCTTCCGCGGTGAGATCACTAAGTTTGCCACCGGCCGCTTGGTCGATGGATTGCTTAGTTGAGAAGTTGACATGATCGTAAAAGATTTGAACTTGAAGCCAAGATCTATGCCGTGATGAGGGACTTTATGGAGCAAGTACTTGAATCGAGTCCATGCCTCGTAGAGAGATTCACCTTGACGTTGTTAGAACATCAAGATTTCATTCCTAAGTTTAGTAGTTCTCCCTAGTGGGAAAAATTGGGCAAGGAAGCGTGGTGAGATCATCCCAACTTGAGATGGATCCGTGGGGGAAGTCGCTCAGAGCCATTACTAGCTTTGTCAGTAGAGAATTGGAAGAGACGCGGTGCATGGTCTCACGTGTGGTAGCATCAAGGTCGATGGAATCAACGATTTTAAGGAAGTCCTTGAGATCGCGATTAGGATCATCGGACGAAGCCCATGGAATGCATATCCGTTTTGCAGGATGGTGTCGGATAAATGGGAAGCGTGGTTTGAGCTTGATGGGGAGCTCATTAGTGTTCCTATAGCCTTGGTGGCTTGGTCTAGAGTATTCACCAAGAGTACGGCCTCTTGGCGGGTCAATGATTGGAGGGTTATCACCTTCCATGATGAAAAGTGATGGGGCTATGAACAAATTCACGAAGAAGGAGGATAGACTACGAAGAAGCTAAAAATGAGAAAAAATCTTACTTGATAAGAATCAAGCAAGGGAACCTAAACGAGATAGAAATCTAACTAGCTATTCTATTCCCCGGCAGCGGCACCAAAAACTTGATGCTCGTATAACACGTTCGGGGTCAATGGAACTTCCTTTTCGTCGAGCAAGTTTTCAACACCCTAGGCAGTGAACCTAATCGTTGTAGTGTAGTATTGGGTAAGCCTGCTGATATTGATATCGTTCTCTAGGGAATAGGAATGCTAGTGAGAAGTGTATCACGCTAAGGTTGAGGTTGAGAATGATTATTGTTTATCTTTTTTATATTTTTTTTATAAAGCTAAGGGGTAAAATCTCGGGGTTTGGTACTTCTACCGTTACTCTACTATCTAATTATCTAAACTATTGGGTAGTATTATGTCTATTGATGTATGCTCGTATGATGATTAAAAATGTGTCTACCTAGATACTATTACTCCCTAGTTATCTTTTATTGGTGGTTGAATTGTCACGCTATCTTTTCTTGCGTTGTGTTTTCTAAGGTTGTAGGGTATGCTTTTATCCCTAACTCTTTGAGACTACCTTAAGGTTATTGCCTACGAAATCTCTAGGTTTCATAAACTAACTCTAAGGTTATCTTTGGATGTTTACCCTACAATTCCGCTACGTGATTTATAAGCTAAGGTTCACAATGATTACTCAAGCATTCAAACACAACGATGGCCTAATGCACTCCTAAGCCAATTACAATTAAGATAAGAGACAACCAATCAATAATTAATAACTAGGTTTTATAGATCTAAGCAAACACACAAGAAATTTAAAATGGACATGTTAAACACACAACCATACACACATACAATCGAAGACTTAATGAAATCAATGAAGTAAAACACTTATGTTGATGTAAAATAGGGTATGAGAACCCTAAGATCTTCGTCCAAACTAAAAGTCGTCTTAGGTTTTACTCCACCGTATACCTCATAAAATTACGAAAATTTGATTTTTATATATAATTTACATTAGTATGCTTTATAGTTAGGACGAGTCGGATCGCCATTAGGGTTTCATCTTGGCCAGTAATAGTTAGGGCGGCTCACGTTGTGGTTGTGATGCCGCCGGGACTTGATAGTGGCGTCGTCAGATCCGGATCTAGGCGCCCGGGATGAAAAGTCTTCGCGGCGCCCTTCCTCTTCAAAACCTAACGCCGTCGAGTGTAATCTAGCAAAAAGTCTCTTGGCCGTATAATTTAATGCATTATAGGGGCTACATGCCGCCTCGATTGTGGCGCGTCGACTTCAATTCCAGCAACTTGAGTGTCTTCGATCTTGACATAGCCATTTTCTTCATATATTCACTCCTTTTCGTCCAAATATGCATCATTCCAGCATTTTGCTTCCAAGAGACCTAAAAAGTGAAAAGGAACGAAATTAAGAAGTAACGGTTATAAAAGTGGGCGATTAAGGGCTTAAATAACCCGTTAAAAGTGTACGTTTTAAATCCTTATCACACCACTGATACGCTTACACAGCGCGTTCGGGGTCAAAGGAACTTCCTTTTCGTCGAGCAAGTTTTTCAACACCTTAGGCAGTGAACCTAATTGTTGTAGTTTAGTATTAGCTTAAGCCTCGAGAATTGATATCGTTCTCTAGGGGAATAGGAATGCTAGTGAGAAGTTACTACGCTAAGGTTGGGGTTGAGGAAGATTATTTTTTATCTTTTTTATATTTTTTAGAAAATTGAAATTACGAATCTCGGGGTATTGGATTTGGGGGTTTTGGTATTTCTACCGATTACTCTACTTATCTAATTATCTAGTCCTAAGGTGAGTGTAGTCTATGTCTATTGTTGTGTGCTCGTATGATGATTAAGAATGTGTTTATTTAGGTGTTATTACTCCCTAGTTATCTCATATTGATGGTTGAATTGTCACGTCCTTATTCTTAATCGCGTTGTGTCTTTAAGGTTGTAGGGTATGCGTTTATCCCTAACTCTTTGAAGCTACCAAAGGTTAATGACTACAAAATCTCTAGGATTCATAAACTTAACACTAAGGTATTCTTTGGATGTTTAGCCTACAATTACTCTAGGTGATAGAAACTAAGGTTCAACAAAGATTAATCGGGCATTAATAACACAACGAATGACCTATCGCAATACTAGGTCAATCACAATTAAGATAAGAGACAACCAGTCAATATTCAATAACTAAGTTTCATATTGTTAGAATCACTCCTAAACTAGAATTCAAGTGTTAGTAATTAATATGTAATAGTTAGCTTAATTAAGGCTTTTATGTTAGTAATCAAGGTTAGGCTCATATAGAAAGCCCATGAGCCTATCCAAAGCCCAATAAGAAAAGGATGGGAACTTGGTGTGTTGCCCTAGTTCTCTCCTATAAATAATCTTTTAAACTCCCATTTGGGGAGTTGGTTTGTACAATTCACACACTTCACGCATAACTCTTCATATATTTTATAACGTGTGTGTGTGTGTGTTTGTTCATCCGATCTCTTCTTTTCTATTTCTTCTATTGATGCTTGTGTTATAAATATGGGAACCTAACAGTGGTATCAATCGCCAAATAGTTGGGTGAAAAGAATTTGTTTTTGAAGTTTTAGTGTTACGCGAAACTCTCGGTTCATAAACTTTCTCAAGCATAAAACTCATTTTTTGCTTTACAATCCAAGATTCTTGTACTTTCAAGGTTTTAGGTGTTAAAATTTCAGTTTTGGCAAAGTTTCAAACTTTCGTGTATTTCATTGGTTTTAAGCTTGATTTTAAGCGTGTGTTCATTTCTACGTAACGTGTCTACAAGTTTTGGATCATCAAGTTTCACATTTTTGTGTTATTTTGGTGATATTGAAGCATTTCATCAAAAATCTGGTTTAGAAACACTTTGGGCTAAAAATCAGCTTTTGGTTAAGTTTTCACGATAACAAACCCTAAATTACGCAGTAAGATATCCGTGGTTTGATCTTGATTTGTTGATTTACTCGGTTTTCTTGCTTGGATAAGCTTGAAAACACTTCGACTTTGATATTTTTTAAGCGGAATAAGTAAAGGATTTTTGGGCAAAACCCTAATTTTACGCATAAGCTAAAACTTACTGGCAGAACTCTTTACCTTTAAGCATTTTCTTCGCTAAGCCTTGCTACGCGCAAAGCTAATCTTACGATAAGTTTTCTACGTCTAACTTTCGATTCGCTTAACCTTAGTGTTTCTCAATTTACGCTGCCATTAATTCTCAGCGTAAATATTACTTTTACGCGTAAGTTTGGTGTTTTTCACGCCTAAGTTTTTGCCTAAGCTTGGTTTCTACTTCAGGAATCTTCATCAACAAATTTTCATTCGACTACAAAGATCCATCATCAACACAAGTTTCAAGATGTCTCAACCACCATACTCTAACTACTTTCCTCATGTGTATCCTCAACAACAACAACAACAACTCAGTCACCAACAACAACAATTCAATCTACAAAAACAATTTTATCAACAACAATTTAACCAACAACATTTTCCACAACAAGGAGCAATTCCACCACAAATGGTTCAACCACCACCTAATCTTCAAGTACAACCTTACACAAACTTTTACAATCAACATCCATCCGTGGATACTATGAAGGAACAGTCTTGGTTTGCAAAGATGTGTGAAGCTTTAAGTAGCCAACAATCCATTCATGAGGTAGGATCACTTGATAGACCTCCAATGCTCACTCGAAACTACGATCAGGTGGGTGATTAGGTTCTTTAGGTTTTGTGATCTAAAGAAGCCACATGGAAATTTCTTAAGAAGGTCATCTTGGAAGGTCCATTTCAGATGCCTATTGTCGTTACACGGATCCTAATGCTAATCCACCAAGAGATGATATCACCAACATCCTTTTGGGATTACCCCAATCAATCCTTCAAGTGTTGATGCTCAAAAGACCGCTAAAGCAATGTGGGCATATTCATCATCTTCTCAGGCAATCAACTCAATCAAGAGGATATGGAATCCAAAATTTACTTGGCTTATGAACACTTCATGATTGAACTGGAGACATTAGAGTCATATCATTATCGATTCGAGACATCATCAATGATTTGGAAAAACACAACATCATCATGCCAAGAATTGCCACAACACTAAGTTCCAAGTAGTCTTGGTCCTGATTGGGAGAAGTATGTCATTTTCATCCGTCAAGCTAAGAATCTTCATCATGATACATACGGATTGTTGTACGACTATTTGAAGCCCACCAAAAAAAGTTGACAAAGAAAGGGTTATCCGTGGACTCGGTTCACACCACTTCGGATAATCAACAATTAGCTTTGTGGGCTCAAGCTTTATCCTCAATTCGACCTTATCAAGCTGTCTTCACAAATCCTCCACAACCCATTTCTCAACTACTTTGCAACAATTACACCATATGATCCGTACAACAACAATCTCAAGAAACTTCAATTGGTCCTATACAACAACAATAATGCTCAAGCACTTTATAGTGAATTAAATGAGGAAACAGAAGCTTTAGATGCATTGCAACAAGGGTTTGTCATGATTGCTAAAACCTTGACGATACTCAAACAAATCAACAATCGCATTCATTACCTCATCTAACACAAGGAATGGGTTGTTGTTAACAATGGGCGTATTGAAGTTCGAGAATGGGTAATGTTCATCGATGGGCGGTGGTCGAGGTTTAATGCTATGGGAAGGAATATAGGTGCTCCACGAGAGCTCAAGTGGTTGAGCGAGGTAATGCTTTCGAATGGGATTAATGGTCTTCATTGTTATAACTTATATGAGAAAGGTCACTCGCTAATGCATGCGGGCCGAGGACTAGAGTGCCTATCACAAGGAGGCTTTACTTTTGGCTCTCGGGGACCAAACCGGTGGAACTCTTACCAACAAAGACGAGCTTCATGGGATGAGATTCGATGATGACATGGAGACACATTATCTTACAGCATTGTTGATGGCTCACATGCAAGCTCTCCACATGAGTGACAGGCCCGGTGTATGACACCGGCGGCTTGTCTCAATGTCGGATCAAACTATCTTCATTAATGATCGATATCTACCAACATCTACATCCGACAAGGCTGAGTGTTCAACATGAGCCGTCTACGTCTCATTCGATGATCATCAAATAAACCCGTAGTTATATTTGATGATCAAGATGATTTATATAGTTACCTTTGATAATCAGGTTGACTCCATGGTTATACTTGAGGATCTGACTAATGATCATGTTGAGACTCACGTTGAACAAGATGAACCTTCGTCTAATCTTGGAAAATCAAAAAAACAAATTAACGCTCTTACTTTGGAAAATCAAAAAGCCAAGGCTGAGTTGTTAACTTGTCAAAAGCAGATTCTCGAATACAAAAAGCATTCTTGAAGCGATTAGATGCATATCTTGTGGAAATTGTCGACTTACAAAACAAAATCAAAGAGTTTCGAAATGTTGTTTATAAACATGGTGAATCAATCATAACGATTCAAAAGTTTACTTTCAAACCAAATCCAATGGATATGGACGAATCTTGCTTATTACAAACCTAAGTTTTCAAATAGAGCATTCAAACCAAATCAGGAGTTTGATGCGAGAACATAGAATTGATGATTCCATTATGAGTGTTTGTTGAATATAATCGTCAAGAGGAATTCGATCACGGATGGCGAGAGTCGGTCAAAATGGAAAATGTTGTTTATAACAAACCGCTTAACTATTCAAAGCCATTAACTTCGTCGAGCAAAAGGATACTTCTAACACACCTTGGGTTATCACACCTATGCGGAGTCTTCTATGTTGGTCCCCAACCCATTATGCACAAATCAATGGTCCTTTACCTTCATGGTGAAGTAAAATCAATACAAAATCGTCCAAATTCTTAGATATTTTGAAATTTTCACCGACATCAAACTTTTAGAGCGTGAGATTGAATTTCATTCTAAAATAAAAGTTGAACATTTTAATACTTTCCGTTTGCGAGAACAAAGAGATATTTTGAGAAAGAATTTATCCCATGTTGAAATTTAAAAATTGTGCATTGTATTGGGAAGGGAATTTCATAAGGAACTTGGGTGATGAAAATAGTTTTCAAGAAAAGCGAAACATCTATTTCAAATACAAAGCGTAAAAGAAAGCTGACTAGAAAAGATGTTGATCGACTCTTGGAAGATGTTATTTGTCTTTGATATCCATAATGTGGTGTTATTATATTATGTTGCATTTGATTCTATCTCTGTTGATTACATTTGAAATTGTTGAGAATATTGATCTGTGTCACAAATCAAGTCTTTAAAGTTGAAAATGAGCGATTGTTGAGCTTTCAAATGCCAAAGCGTCAGTCTTCAATGGTGTCAAAAATATTGTCAAAATCGTGAACTCACTTTGCAAAACAAAATCAATCGATTGTAAACAAAACCTTTAATTCAAAATCTGAGCAACTGGATGATGAAAATGCGTCTTTGAAGTGTCAAGTCTCAAAATATGAACAAGAACTTTCAAAAATTAAAAGGTAACATAGTGTCATATCTGATTCACTCAAAAAGACTCGTAGTGCTGGCGTCAAAAGATCTTGATGATCATCTTGCATACATGAAAGATGTCTTACGGCAGATGGTCTCACTTTCATACTAAAAAATATTAATTTGTTACACACTATCCGTGATCTTAAGCGGAGGTGGTGAAACTTAAGAAAGATATGGATAGTAACACGGTAATGCGCACCCAAGCAGATTCAAAATGACTCTAGAATGCCTAATGACAAACCACACAAGATACTAACGTGATTCCCTATCAAGAAGCGAGGCGGTTGCCTCTTTTCCCAGCGTCACACAGGAGCAATACAAGGAAGAATAGGAAGTTCGCACCTAGAAAAGAACAATAAGAATCTTTGAAGTAGAAGAACACCCTAGGAAATAAAACTCAAGTTGCACCCACTTTAGATATTATGCCCGACAAATGTAATGGAAAAAGTGATGTAACGAATCTTGAACCTTTAAGTATTTTTGATGTTAAGTCTGAAGCTTGTGTTATATGTGGTTAAAGCATGCTTTCGATTGTCATGATAAATGTGTTGCTAAAACTATCTTGTCTCGTTTACGGAATCCTAAGAGCGGATACCTCTAGGCCCACTAAAGCTTCTAATTACATTGGCTTGGTAAACCGCCCTCTTTAGATTCTAAGAAAAGCATTGATGTCCCTATAGCTCCATTATCACCTCCAAGGGCGTGAGTACCACCTAGTTACTAAAGCAAAGACTAGTTGGAGATGGCGATTGGTTACATCATACACTAGGATTCAAATGGATACCCAAAATCATTGATATGTGTGTTTCTACTATAAGCGCATGAACCCTCTAACTCTTTGGGTTCCACATCTACTTCTATTCCATCGTCGCAAATACGTGGTGTAATGCGGGTGATATAGATCATCCTTTGGATTGTTGATAGCGGATGTTCGACACAATGGTAATCTCAAACTGTTATCAAACTTTGTTGCAAAGTTCATTGGCAGCTGTCAGTTCGGGAATGATCACTTCATCTATCATGGGCTCTGAGATTACATCAATGGCAACATCAAATTAGTAGGGTTTATTATGTATGGAAGGTCTTGGTCACAATCTCTTCTCGGAAGTCGATTCATGATGGAGATTTGGAAGTTGCTTTTAGGAAGAAAACTTGTTTCATTATTGATCTACAAGGAAACGATCTTATGTTTGGCACCATGACTCAAGTTTATACACAATCTCAATGCAAGACATGATTGCTTCATCTCTGTCTCTTTTCAAAGGCAACATCTACAAAATCTTGGCTATGGGCAGGCATCTCTCACATTTAAACATTCAAACCATAACCAACCTTGCTCGATACAAACTTGTTGAAGGTCTCCCGAGATTCGGTATTCTAAAGATCACCTTTAACGTGAACAAGGAAAAACTTCGTGCTCATTTTTCCTTCAAAGGTGGAAGACGACTCTCGGCATGTGCTCCATCTTATTCACATGGATTTGTGTGGCCCAATGCGGCGTCTTGAAGATTAATGGCAAGCTACATCTTGGTAATTTTCGGTGACTACTCCAGATGGACTTGGGTTTATTTTCTTCGAAGTAAAGATCAAGCTCCACAGATGATCATCACCTTTCCACGAAAATTCAAGTTGACTCCTGGAACAATCAGGACAAATTCAAGGACAAAGGAACTGAATTTGTGAATCAAACTCTTCGTGAATATTATAGAAAGGTGGAATTGGGCATCAAACATCAATTGCCGCATACCCACAACAAAGCGGAGTTGTTGAAAGGCGAAACAAACGCGTTAGTGGAAGGTGCCCGAATGATGTTAATCAATGCTAAACTTCTAGATTACTTGTTGGTGGCCGTCTCAAGCGCATACTACACTTAGAACGCTCAATGATTACAAAACGCATACAACAAAACACCTTTTGAGCTTATCCATAACAGAAAAGAATCTCAAACACTTTCGTATTTGGATCCCTTTGCTACAGAATAATGATCGTGATGACTTTGGAAAGCTCAAAGCCAAAGTACACATGGAGTCTTTATTGGATACTTTGAGAATTCTAAAGGTTCTGGATCCGGAATCGTCATACAAAGCGAGGTTATGGAAACGATTCATGCAAATTTCGATGAGCTTCTTGAAATGGCTTCGAGCATATGACTTGGAACCGGTCACAACGTTAAGCTTCCTCAAACCCAATCATCAACTTGAACCAAGCCCCGACACTCGTCAACAAATGGAAAAGTTGTTTGCTCCTCGTTTAGTGATGATATTGATGAACGCGTGCTCCAAGTGTATCCAATGTTTCCTTTACTCAACGATCATATTCCAATACGATACACTGCTCAACAACTCTGTTGAAGAAGCACCACTTGATTGACTCTACAACAGTTGAACAAAACGCATCCAACAACGCCAACTAGATGATGTTACGCACAATGAAGTACCCCACGCGATTTTTGATCCAATCGTTCTTCAACCCGTTTGCTAATGAAACTCTCGCACGAGATGTTGCGGAATCCTCTACAAGCCATTTGAATCCTCCCAATCTGCATAATGTATATCAACATCAACCTTCCACACATCGTTGGAAGAAAGACCATCCTCTAGAGAACATTATTGGTAACCCAAATCAACCAGTGGTAACAAGACAACGTCTTCATACGAGCGTGAACATTGCATTTATGCACACCGGCTACTGCTTGTCCAACTTAACCTAAAAACATTAAAGACGCAATGACAAAAGACAACTGAATTGAATCCATGCAAGAAGAACTCAATGTTTAAGCGTCTTGAAGTATGTATTGGTTGAAAGACCAGCGGTGGTCTAATATGGATTTGGAAAAACAAATTGGATCTTTGAAGGAACCATAATCGAGAAAAGTCCGCGTCACGGTGGCTAAGGGTTATAGGAAGGGAAGAGGGTATTGACTTTGAAGAATCATTCGCCCGGTTGCTCGTCTTGAGGTCATTGGATATTTCTCCATTCGGCTCATATGAACATAACGGTCTTTCGAGATGGGCGTCAAAGCGCTTTTGAATGAAGCGGAAGAAAGCGGTTTATGTTTGTCTGCGCGCCAGGATGGATTCGTTGATCCCGAGTTCGAACCATGTCTACAAAGCGAACAAGGCTCTCTATGGTCTCAAGCAAGCCCCTCGGGCATGGTATGATGAGTTATCATCCTTTCTCCTATCTCACCAATTTGTCAAAGGTTGATGGACCCTACCTTTGTTCATACAATATCATGGGTTACACATTTTAATCGTTCAAATTTATGTGGATGACATCATTTTTGGGTCAACACATTTAAAATACTCAAAGCTTTTCAAAACTAATGAAAAACATTTTGAAATGTCCATGATGGGTGAACTTACTTCTTTCTAGGGTACGTAAGTTCATCAATCAACCCTGATTATTTTTCTTGAGTCGGTCAAATATGCCCTTGAACTTTTAAACAAATTTGGAATGCAAAGCCTGACACCTATGCCACACCAATGGCACATACCAAGAAACTAGACGCTGATTTACATAGGAAATTGGTGGACCTACCAAATACCAGAGTATCATTGGGTCTCTCATGTATCTAACAGTACTTGTGCCCGATATTATTTTTGCCAGTATATCTTTGCTCCGTTATCGATTGAGACCAATCAAAACCCACTCTCAGGGGCTAAAAGAATCCTCAGATACATCAAGGGAACCATTAACTTGGGGATCACGTATCGAAGGATTCGTTTTGAACTAATAGCTTTTTGGCGTGATCACGAGAAGGATGCTTAGATTCACGGAAAAGTACTTCAGGAGCATTACAATTTCTTGGTGATAAACCGGTGTCATATTGTCGAAGAAGCGAGGATTGTACATGTCCCCCTGGCCCAGGAATATATGTAGCCGTGCGTGTTGTGCTCAAGTCATTTGGATGAGAACACAACTCAAAGACTATGGTTACGTATTTGACCGAATCTCGATGTGCTGCGACAATGGAGTGCTATTCGATCTCGTGCAACTCTGTTCAACCTTCAAAATCAAAGCACATCGATTTCGATATCATTTCATCGGAGCGTGGAAAAGGTGCCGATTGAATTATACTTTGGTCTTGAATACCAAGCTGGCGTCTTCTCAGCGCAAGCTCCTGCTAGGTTTAATGAGTTGGTCCACCGGATTGGTATGCGGTTTTTGACTCTAGAGGAACTTGATGAACTTTTAAAACATTCTTAAAACACCAAACACCAAAACCCCTTTGTAAATATTTTTCAAAACAAAATACAAATATAAAAATCGATAAAAACAACAAAAAATATTCTTCTATCTATATTTCTTGCAACATGCAAAATACAAATCTTCCGTCAACACTTTACTATTTCAAAATTGAGTATTTTCACCGTGTCAAGTGTTGAAACAAATATTTTTCGGTTTCATAAAACCTTGTACTTGCATGTTACCTCATCCGGTTGTTTCTTTGATAATGGTGGTCACATTTCGGTTTAATGACACTCCTGGACTAAAATTTATAAAATTTCATTATTTCTTAACTTCGAGGGGAGTGCGTCAAGTTTCTTTCAAATATCATTAGTTTGGTAACCAAAATGGAAGTTATGGGCGTTGAATGTAAATGGTTAAGGTGGAGAAATCAATGTGTCAAAAGCTCAAAGTATTTTTAACAAAATACCTCACCTAATTTTTTCAAACCACATTTACTTCACTACATTTAATACCCAACCACCTAAAACCCTACGCCTAAAAATCAAACTTCAAATCCCTGTTCTTGATCATCAATTTGTAAGTGGTTAATCGTTATTGGTCATTATCTAAGCTTAGGTTTAGAATCGTTTTGAAAACCAACGGCTAGATTTTAATCTAGGCATGATTTTGTGTTCTACGCATAAGCGTATGAACACATAATCATGTTTGTGTGTTATTTGTTAAAATTGTTGTGTCAAAACATTTATTTAATCACTATGAAACCATTTCTATCATTAAAACTCACCCAGAAAACGATTTAATGAAGTGTTGAGAATTAGGATTTATGCGTAATTTTGGGTGTTTTCAAATGTGAGTGTTCCTGGTTAAAAAGATAGTTGTGTGATGTTGTTTACATGTTGAATTGATCAAATCCAGGCTTAGAACTTACCCAGAATCACCAATTATGTTGAAATTGAAAATTAGGGTTTATGTTCATAGCATTTGGGTATTTTTGATCCGCTTAGGTTTTGATGTTAAAACTTGGATAAAACAACTCATTAGGCTTCTTAGGATCCCAAAAAAAGTTTGGTGTCATTCCTATGGCTAAATCTCTTAGTCGTAATTCTTGAATTATTAGGGTTTAAGTTTTACGCATAAGTTACTCTACGCGTAACTGTTTAATTGTGAATCCATGTTTAGAACTCATAGATATTGAATGTATGTGTTAATATTGGTGTTATGATGAGCTTATTTCAGGTTATTACACGTGAAAATTCAGAATCAAGGTTACTAGTACTTTCATAAGGATCACCTTCGCGTGGCATGTTATCGTAAGAGAAATCTTACGCAGCGTAACAACTCTGTAAGGTTCTACAATGGGGACTCTGGTATCACATGAAGGATATGCGTAAAAGTAACCTTTACGCATAAGGTTCACTTTACGAGTAAGCCTTACGCGTAGGTTCCACATACCAGCTTCTGCGTAGCTTTATGCCTAAGGCCCTCTTTTCCTATGCGTAACATTTCTTACGGCGTAAGTCAAGACTTCCCGATAAGCTTATGCCTACGTATAACCACTCACATTTTACGCATAAGCTTTAAACTTTCTGCTAAGCCTAAGAATAACCAAAATATAGATGATTCACAGCGTGTAAACTTGTAAATAAATATATCATAACATCATGAAACCAAAATGTCACCAATAAGCTTAAATGTTTAATAAGTTGTGAAAATAAGTGAAAACTTGGACTTTAAAACTCAAAGTTAATTACTCTACTAAACTTATCACGGCGTTTGGGCTATTAGACTAACAAGTGGCATTAGACTTAGTAACAATCATTGACATATCACATTCAATAAATAGACAATAAAATCAACTGTTGACTAACATAATGTCTTTCGATATGTTGGTTCTTTTGGCTAAATATCTTTGAGATCACGATATGGACGTTCAAATGCAAAATGTGAATGCACAAATGTTCTCATATTGAAGATATCTTCCCTAATGTTTTCCCAATGAAGATCGGAAAGAACAACCTCAAAGTTGATTTTGAGAACTTCTCTTGTTGAGTCTTAGCGTATGATTGCAGTGGATATTCGAAGACTCCCCTACCGAACATGCTGCTTCTAACACTCTCTGTCACGAGATCTACATTCACCAATCCGCATACAATGCAAAAGGTCAAAGGTCAAAATGTTGTGCGGTGGCGGCTTAACAACAAACAAGTCACCATCACACCGACAAATTTGAGGGGGCTATTATTCTTATTCACGTCATGAACCTGAATACAATGCCACTCAAATTGAAGAGGTCGCTTCTCGATTCATGGTCGGGCTATGATGAAGCTACCAGGTAATCACCAAAGCACTCATCAGCGTGGATCAAGAACATTCCCGACCATGGAGAACCCTCTACATTATGATTATAAAATCTGTTTCTAGACGTGATAGTGGTCATGAGCATCCCAAGCTCATGGAACTACAAATATTTTGGGCTTTGGTCATCGAAGACATAGAAGTTGAAGCTCTCGATATGGGGCTGACATGATGACTTACCTTAAAAGCTTGGCACCAAGATCCGTATATCGAGATACACGGCTGTTGATCCAAAGAGCTCTAGGTATAATCGATATTCCCTTGAGACTTAATGACCCCAAACAACACTCCATTTTGTATGAGCCCACTCTTGCAGTTTAAGGACTCCAACGAAGAAACAAAGTGCGATCTTTGCCGGATCATCTTCTTTCGCGTGATGACAAACAACCTGCGTATTATACAAACGATATCCGTAGCTTGATTGAAGAAGGCAAAGTAGGTTTCTTTGATGAAAATTCATTACGTACACTACTAGGAAAACCAGAGAAGGCGGCAGCAGGAAGCATTACAAGCGAGATGCGAGAAGTATCCCAAGAGGACTCGTTCACAAAGGAAAATTCCCTCTAAAGAAGCTATTCCTATTCCAAAACACGAACGCAACAAAAGCTTTGGACGGGGACTCGGAGGACCTGAAGCGGACGATGAGGTCATCTACTGAAACTCAATCGATGACACTCAAACGGTAGCAAAACCTCCAGTCCAGGCGTAAAGGTAAAGGGAAAACTCCAGTCTTGAGCAAGAAGAGAAGCTCGGAAGAAGAGCTGGATGAAGCAGACTACGAGGAAAAAGGTTAAGAATTTAAGACTCCTTCATGTTGCCAAAAAGAATTGAACAACAACAAACTCGGGCCAGGGAGGTCGAGCGGTGGTACTATACACGGGTTCGTGCGGTTAATCAACGATAAGGAGGCTGGTACCACCACCCACGAACAACAGCAAAGGCAACTTGAGGATTCCATCAACTATGATTTTGAGGAACCGAAAAGAGAGAAAGTAAAGAAAATTTACATGAAGAGATCTTTGAGGCAAATTTAAAAGAAAAGCGGAGATAAAGCAGTACCTCAGCGGATAGAAGCGGGATTAAGAAGCGAAGAAATGGCTAGGATTTGGACAAGATGACGAATTTGATTATGATGATTTTCTTCTAGATAGCCCAACACGTTCCAAGGAACAAACTTCTGAGCCACCTAAGGACCACATGCCTCTCATGTCTCTCATCATCGACTCGTCCTCTCACTCTTCACCTCCACCATCCAAAAGCAAACAGTCCACATCCAGTCGATTAGAAGAAACCAACTCTTGGATATCCCGGCTAAAACAAAGATTGTCAAAGCATCCAAGCAAATCGTGAAGAAAAGCGTGCTCAACAAAAGGCTGAATCAACTCATTTGACATTATCAATCTTCACATGACGAGATAGACAAGATGTCAAGTGAAAGGAGTATATCCAGAAGTTTATGCAGCGTGATGTCCAAGGGGAAATGAACGGATGATTAAGGATATACTCACAAGTTCCTTGTCGAATAGCTTTGGCGGCGTGACAAGAGATGTTCCGGCAATAACTCTATCGAATCTCATACAATTGGCCAAGCGAACTATAAGATCAACACCTCTAACCGTAACAATCTTAAGCTGATCCTATAGTGTTCTCCGTCTTTGAATTGGTTTCCGGCTAAGTAGCGAAATGTCAAAGCGATGCAACATTTACCGCCATGGAGTGGTATTTTGAAGCATTCTTTGGAATACCAACTCAAACATGCAAAGTAGAAGTGAAAGGCCTAAGCGTCAGAGGCGATGTGATAAAGATAAGGACAAGGAAAAGAGCCTAAACGTCCAAAGAGTCCGAACCTCCCTCTATGCCACCACCACCCCAAAGGACTCCAACACAAAGGCGATCCTCCACGCTCTGCCTGCGATAAACCTCATGACTCAGGAAGTACCACCATCTCGAGAGAAAGTCATTTGAATACACCTGGTGGTGACGATGAGGAGTTCCATGAGCCCCAACAACAACCCACCTCTCCTGCCACAACAAAGAAACCATGATCCTCATCAAAGCCAAAGAAGAAGAAGAAGACAAAGACCAATATTGTCTCATGGCTAGATGAAGATGACACCTTGAATATGGTGGTTTTCTACACTTGTTGATGCTACTCCTCACTACACGAAGGTCAAGAAATGGTAGATGGTCAGAACATTGGGCATGCTAAGTTACTTCAAGAAACGTTTGGGTAAAGAAGATGACAAGAGTTGAGGCAGCATCAAGAATGAAGCTTTTCAACCGCTCAAAAGACACGAAAGTGCTATTGAAGTTGAATACCATCTTGAAAACATAGCATGAGCCATGTCTAACAACATCGATTGGCTCAACCACAGGCTAACATTGACTTCACACGAAAGACAAAGCTCCATACCTGCAATTTGGACAAGACCTCTACACAATGGCAAACAGGATCAACCAAAGATTCCATTCCAGTTATTTCTTCAACAACGACCTAGAATTTCTTACTACCGCAGTAGTGATGTCTCCGAAATACGCTACATCACTCACACTTCCTTTCCCACTGCATTAATATACTCCAACAAAGATAGCCATCGAGAAAAATGCTACTCACATGTTTGCCGATAGAGTGGAACGATGTGACCTTGATGCAATGTATGGGATTCACCATTGGTAGGACGCAACCTAATCTTTTACAAAAGTCGCCGGTTCAAAAGGCAGAACAAGTGTATAGTGATAAACGATCGTTGCTATCGGGCATGTTACTCTTGCATCAAAATGGGACTACACATTCCTCAAGAACATTGTGGTAAAAAGACAAGACGAAGAGGACTATGAATTCGTGGAAGCGGATTTTTCAGAGCATCCATCGAATGACATTGAAGATATGTATCTCAGCTAAGGTGCAGGGACGAATGCAACACTTCTTCACAATCATCCAAGCGGAATACATCAAGTCCTTACTCCTTTACATCGAAGCATTGTCATCCAAGGCGTAGAAGACATTGACTTGCCGTACGGAATGCGTATCGGACCGTGTTAACCTCACAAACCACAACTTGACCTTCCCGGCCGCAAACCACTTCCTCGGTACGCACCCTAATCAGAGAAACCATTTGGAGTAGTCTGGTAGTGAACTACACCGGGTACTTAATAGTGTAAAGAGCTTCGTAAGTTTGGGGATCATACATCAAGAAAGTAAGGGATGGGTTAGCTTATCGGTTAAAGGCGATACAACAAGGCATTGGGTCACCTAAGAGATGGAATTCAAGGGAGTGAAGGGATGTGAAGAAGATGATCCGCTGGATTGATGAAAGGTTGTTGAAGGGATCGGTTGAGAACTTTGGAGTTCTTGGGAGGTCGTCCCAACATACCTCTCGCACAGTTACCAATGTCAGACGCATTCACTGAGTTATTGGCCGACTATCGGATTCTCCTAGTAACCCTTGAATTGGTTCTTTATTCTATCATTTGGATATGTGATTACATAATGACTATGGTTTGTGCACACATAACAGTGTACAATGGCCTTATTAAAAGGACCACGTAGTGCGATCCATCCACAATCCTTATAAAAGGGCGAAAGCTTCTTACTTTGAGTAAAACATATCAAACTTTCATTTTCAAGTTTTGCTCAAAAGAACAAGTCCCACTTATGCTTTTCAAAACCTCAAAAGTTAATATTACTTGATTGAGGGAGTATTTGCTTTAAAACTTTGTTCATAAATTGTTCTTCATGGTAATCTTCATGAAACTTCGAAATGGTCATATTGATATCAAAATTTCATCAAAAATAAAATTTATTTTTGAGGGAGAAAAAATTATGTGATAAAATATATGAAATTGCAAATGAATCTTTGTACTACGGACTTAACCAATGAATTGCGAGATCTTAAATGTTTAGTAACTCAAAAAGACTTGTCCTGACGGGGTAATTTTAAGCTAGTTGCTAGTGATGTAAACGCGTCTCGAAAGGACTTGTCCGAAGTATAATGTACCATGAGAAACTCTTGGTAGACATGAACTTTGACGGTTTGACAACCTTCGAGGCTTTTCCAAACCTTCAAGGTAGTTATTAGAGCTAGTTGTCACCTTAAAGCTGACAATGTAACTCTTTAACTATGCAACGTAAACGTGTCTCGCTGGAGGATTGTCTATCTTGAGTTGATCTATTCAAAAGTGCGGCGCTCTTTCTCACTTAGATGCTGATTTCTAAAATACTTAAGCACGTGTGGAGGGTATTTATGAGAAAGTCTTAAACTCTCAATAATGGAATTAAATGTTTTTACTCATAACCACTTTGAGAGATTTTCATGAAAATGGTTTTATGGCAACATAGGTTAGTCATGGAGTTATAAGGTGACTAAGGTTAAGAATAACTGATCCCATGATCCGCTAGAGTCGAGGGGATCTACCCAGGACATTACCAATAGTTAGAATTAGAAGTCCTTAGGTATGATTGTAAAAAGGAGAAAATGAGAATCGGAGAAAGAATGAGTTGAAGAATTAAAAAAGAAAAGTAGAAAAGGGAAAAGAAATAGCTCTCCAAATTATTCAACTTAGAGCGACATCGGGTTCAATTCATATACTCGGTTGTCACTGATGACACCGTGATTGAAGATCAAAGTGATGGACCGGAAGGACGCATGCCTAAACCTTAGCCACTCAAGTTTCTCTCAAGCGAGGCTTGTTTCATTCTCACAGAGAACCCCTACGTAAACTATTGGTTTTCTCTTAGAGATTCTTGGTATTGAGCAAGGAGACCTCTCCCCTAGTCTCCGGCCAGAAAACCAAAGCGCACTATTGAGTCTAGAGGCACGAGATTCATCAAAAGATCTCTTAGGTACACTTGACATTTCATCACTTGTTGTTCAACAATAAGGACACAAGTGATACATTATCGAGTCCTACGGATCTTAGCAATGCATGTCGAGAACATTTATGAGAGGTTCACATACCATCCTCGATGATTGAATGGAAACTCTGCCGGGTCAACTTCTTGACCACAGCAGTGAGTCTTTGGTAACTCAGCGGATTACGATTAGTGTGTCTGGCGGTCTGATTAGGTAAGGGTGGTGCTTCGTGTACCTCGAGGACTCATATGAACTGTGGGTGTACCGGTACATCCGTTATTTCACTTGGGACTCAGGTTTAGGAGCGACCTTTGTGAGAATTAGAGTTGTGTTTTCACACTATCTTTGTTAACACTGAAGTTCAAACTTGTGAGCTGGAATATTTCTAACCCATGTTTTTATGTTTTTTTCTTATGGATGTTTATGGGTGGAAAAGATCGTATGATTCTCCACATGCTCATACCTACAACAACACTAATCAGAGTTCTCTCAAAGGCAACACAAAGTCGAATGATTCTTCACAAAGTCAAAGAATCTACAAGTTTAAAGACTAAGAGAACTACATGATCTCGAAATCAAGACAAAGTGTAGGCATGTTGAAGAAAGACGTGAGAACACCGGAGCAACGGCGGACATGATGGAACAACCACAACATACTATCACTACCATCACAAAGAACAAAGATCAAAGAACAAAGAAAATGATGACGCCAAAGCAGAATACTTCAAAGGAAACAATTTCTACCACTGGGAAGATTGTTGAATCAAGGCACTTTCTCTCATAAGTAAGAAGAATGTCAAGACGCCAAAGAAACTACTATTACATGCACCCTACAGCGTTTATATCATCAATCACTAACACTTAAGGGGAGATTATTGGAATCACTCCTAAAATAGAATTCAAGTGTTAGTAATTAATATATAATAGTTAGCTTAATTATGGCTTTTATGTTAGTAATCAAGGTTAGGCTCATGTAAGCCATGAGCTATCCAAACGATAAAAGAGAAAGGATGGGAACTTGGTGTGTTGCTCTAGTTCCCTCCTATAAATAATCTTGTAAACTCCCATTTGGGAGTAGGTTGTTGAATTCACACATTTCACTTTACACATAACTCTTCATATATATTATACGTGTGTGTGTGTGTTTGTTCATCCGATCTCTTCTTTTCTATTTCTTCTATTGATACTTTTGTTATAAATATGGGAACCTAACACATATTACCTAAGCAAACACACAAGTAAATTAGCCGGACATGGAGAACATGCAAGCAAACACACAATCAATTGAAGATATAATTGGATTAATGAAGTAAAACACTTATCTTGATGTAAAATAGGGTATGGAACCCTAAAATACTATACAAGACAGCCTTGGTTCGGTTTAGGTTTTTACTCCACAAAACTACCTCCCTAAAAACTAAAAAATTCGGATTCTATATATAATGTTACTGTAGGACCTTAGATATATCAACCTTATCACAAATACCCACTTAATGAACATAAGTATACCTCGTTAAACCAACACTTTCGTAAATAGCTAGGAAAGGAAAAGATAAAGATAAGAACTTGGTGACTTGAATAATTGATGTATGTTAGAGAGGTAGAGAAGAAAGATGAAGAACAATAAGTTGTGTATTGCTTCAAAGGAAAACACACACACACACGCTCAGGCACACCCCTCAAATGAAGACTTTGAGGGTTTATATAATCAAGGGACTTGATGCCCAAAGCTTTCTTATGGGCTCGTGGGCTTGGACATGGGTTGGATGGATAAAGAGGCAAGCCTTACATAACTAGTACCCATTTAGCTTAGTCAATCCGAGCCGTTGACTATTCTATCACAATATCTAACACACGTCACAAAGTTCCTAAATGTGAATGACCATCACTTCTAATAAAACTATTAAGGCTAACTCTCAATCTAAGGGGGGTCATTCAAATGATGATGCTCTTGATTAGGTCTTTACATTTCTCGAGCTTGAACTTTGTGTGTAGATATAGAATAGTCTTGATTCTTTGTTCCTTCATGCTTTGTGATTAGATAATGTGGTTTGTCTGCGTTGTCAACCGTTGGTTAGGTGTCTCCAAGTCTTTCTCCACCATGCTCACACTTCTATTTGACTTTTGGTTACCAATGATGTAGTTCTCGAGTCTTTAAACTTTGTGTAGCCTTTGATTGTGATGAGAACTTTCATGTGTGCGTTGGGTATGAGCATGTGGCGGTCGCACGATCCATCCGGCTAGAGCTTCCATAAGAAGAAAACATAAAAGCAGGTTAGTAATAAGTGGATTAGAAGCAGTGTGAAAACATCTCTAATTCTCACAAAGGCCATTCAAGAGTCCCACAAGTGAGATAACGCGATATACGGAAGTACATCCTACGTTCGGATGAGTATTTGAGGGTTCAAACATCACTACATTTGTAGCCGTTTGAGACACACTAAAGCGTAATCCACGGGGAGTTACGAAGTGACCTCTGTCGAGTACTTGATGTTGACCACGGCGGGGAGTTTCCATTCAATCCTTGAAGATCACAAATGTGAAACTTCTCATAAATGTGCGGATTGCTAAGATCTGTGAAGGACTCTAGAGTATATCACTTGTGTCCTTATAGATGAACAACAAGAGATGAAATGTCATGTGTTCCTATGAGATCTTTTGATGAATCTAGTGGCTCTAGACTCAATTAGTGCATTTTGGTTTTCTGGCGGAGACTAGGGAGAGGTCTCCTTCTTCAATACCAACGATCTACAGAAAGTGATAGATTATGTAGGGTTACCAGTGAGAATGAAACAAATCCTTTTAAGAGGAATTGAGTGGCTAGAAGGTTTAGTGCGGTCGTCCTTTGGGTCCATGGCGTCTTTGTCTTCAATACCGTGTCATCTAGTGATAACGATGTTGAGATGAATTGAACCGGTTTTACGCCTAAGGTTGGATATGGAGGGCTATTTCTTTTCACCCTTTCATTACATTTCTTTTTAATTCTTCACCCCCTTCTTTCTCCTTTCTCACATTACTCCTTTTTTCAATCATACCTAAGGACTTCTAATACTAAACTATTGGTGATGTCCTTGGGTAGATCCCTCCGACTCAGGGATCCCACATGGGAACATTCCTATCCTTAGTAACCTTATAACTCCATTGTTGTCCTATTGTTGCCATAAAACCTTTTTCTTGAAAATCTCTCAGAGTGTTTATGATAGAAAACATGTTTGAAGCACTCTGAGAGTTTTATATT
This sequence comes from Chrysanthemum makinoi, assembly GCA_910596185.1. Taxonomy (NCBI): domain Eukaryota; kingdom Viridiplantae; phylum Streptophyta; class Magnoliopsida; order Asterales; family Asteraceae; genus Chrysanthemum; species Chrysanthemum makinoi. The sequence continues at coordinate 293,218,913 of OU343217.1, read as the reverse complement.
TTCAGAAACACTCCCCCTTCATATGTGCTTATAAGTTTTAACAAAAATCGCACATGGGAGTAGAGTTTGCACTTTTGAATTGATCGGCTCATGATAGACATTTCCGGATGCAGATTCGTTGCCTAGTTAAAGAGTTCCATTGTCAAGTTTTAGGTGACAACTAGCTCTAATAACTAACTTGAAGTTGTAAACACTCCTTGAAAGGGAGGTTAGACCCATGAAGGTGCATATCTATCACAAGTTTCTCGAGATGGTACATTTCTTGACTTTGATTCTCGTCGATTCATTGGTTCCATCTGAGTCGAGCTCATTTTGAGATTCAAACAACGATCATTAAACTTTTTATTTCACATTTTAATCCGTCTCCTCCCCCTCAAAAATAGCATATTAGTGATATTTTTGATATCAACGGATTAAACAACATTTTAGAATCTTTTGGGGAGACAAGCGGATTTGATTTAAGCATGAATATGGAACATTTTAGTTTTATACTCCCCTTTAATAAAGCATAATCAATTAAAAGGGTTTTGAGAGAGGAGTTATCTTGAGCAAAAGATATTTTGAAAGATTTTGAAAATCTTTTTGAACAATCTTGAAAAGGTGCTCAAGATGATGATGATTTCTCACCATTTTAAATGTAGTGCCTTTGAAGCGTACACTTGATTTTTCTATAAAAGCCACGAGTTTTGATTTGAAAATATAAAAAAGTCATCATTTTAGTCGAGGTTTAAATCTTTGAAGTATCAAAGCCATTATTTTGAAAAATTTTGAGCGACATGTTTTAGAAAACAAATAAAGAACTCTAAGCTCAAGCATGCGTACATACCGTTATCATTGTTGAATGACATTTCTAGAAGCGTCTGAATATCGATTATACGAAAGACATGTCGTGAGAAGAATATTTTTGGATTTTTGATTTTATATTGTTTTGTATTTTTGAAAAATTTTATATTTTTATATTTTGTTTTGTTTGTTTTCAAAATTTTGTATTTTGTTTTTCAAAAATATTTCTGTGAAGCTTTTGGAAAAATCATTTTCAAGAAGAATGAAGGCGTTCTAACTCCTCGGGGGTTAGGCAGCATTGGTTACGTCGAACTAAATAGTCAAACCTTTCTTTTGGAAGGGCTTTAGTTAATAGATGGCGAGTTGATAATCGATCTTCACGAAGAATAATTCCGTACCATTTTAGCGTACTCTTTGATGAAGTGGTAGCGGACACGGATATGCTTAGTCTTTGAGTGATGAGCAGGATTGCAAGATATGGCTATGGCACTTTAGAGTCACAATACATAGGTATTTTATCGAAAGTAAAATATAATCCGTGAGTTGTGTTCTCATCCATAGAACTTGGCACAACACGTAGATAGAGACACATACTAAACCCGGTAGGTTGAAAGTCAGATGCAATCTTGTTTCTTTGAAGACCGGCTTACTAACTTTTCACCCAAAATTGTGCTCCTCGGATGTACTTTTCTTTTGTAACTTGATCACTGCGTGGTCATGCGAAAAAGCAATTAGATCAAATCAGTTTCGCCGGATGCAAAGTCCCATGTGAATGGATGTCTTGAGATTGCCGAAGATCCTTTTAACCTCTTTGAGGTGCGATTCGGTAGGCTTTGCTGGCCGTGCTAATAAGCAAGCGGCAAAATGAATATCGTGAAGCTAGCGATTGAGATACATGAGAGAACCAATCATGCTCGATATTTCTTGGATCAATAGGTTTCCCAAACAAATCGGCTCCAATTTTTGTTGAAGTTACCATTGGTGTTCCAACAGAGTCACAATTATCCATACCATGATTTTTCAAAATCTCGGTTGTGTATTTAGCTTGATTTATAAAAATTCCACGAGGGGATTGATGTATTTGTAAACCAAGAAAGAATTTTAGTTCCCCATCATGGACATTTCAAATTTACTTTTCATGAGATTTTCAAAATGTTTTGAAAGATTGGGATTAGTGGACCCAAAGATGATGTCGTCCACATAAATCTGAACAATCAAAATGTCGTTTTGCATTTTGTGTAAACAAAGGTAGGATCAACATGTTCCTTTGGTGAAATTGTTTTGGATAAGGAAAGAGGGCGATTAAGTCACCGCGCTCTCCGGAGCTTGTTTCAATCCATAGATTGCCTTTTTGAGTTTGTAGGCGTAGTGCGGATGATTCATGTCTATGAAGCCTTACGGTGACGACTCGCGTACACTTCTTCTTCGAGTTCCATTCAAAACCTTGATCTTAATGTCCATCGATAAAGCATGATGTTTTATTGGTGTAGGCTAAGAAAATCTTTGCTTCAAGTCTAGCTACGTATGAATGACTCTTCAAAAGTCTATCCCTTCCTCTTATGCACGTATCCTTTGGCCCACAAGGCGAGCTTTGTTCGCGAATGCCATCATTTCTTCATCCCGTTTGTTCTTCCATAACCATTTAAGATCATGCTGAGCGTCAATGGGTCTTGGAACCATATCCCAAGAGTCATGTAGGCGGTATTGGAGAAGTTCCTCCTGCATCGCTTCTATCCATGCGGGTTCCGCCATTGCCTCGCGAATGTTCTTTGGCTCTATATTGCTAATTGAGCAAAAGGTAAATGCATAATACTTGTCGGTGGCAAGTTGACGTCTCGTCGGAATTGGCCTTGAAGGTTCACCAATAACTTGTTCAATTGGGATGGTCTTTTGTCACTTGAGTAGAAGGATACGTTGGTTAAGCGTATCGCGAGTTAGATGGTTCTCGTAAGCGAAGAAGATTCGGTGATTCCGTAGCAAAGCGGGTTTTCAAATAAGTCTTCATCTAGCGTTGCATCATTATGGTTTTGGTTTTGCTCATCCAAGCTGGCGGTAGAGCGGGTGTAATGCATTTGTAGTAGATGTAGATGATGTAGATGGAGTTGGTGCATTGGTTTGGCGACGTTGTAGATGCATCTTCATTTGGTGGTGGTGGATGATTTTGGCGGGTCTTACGTGAGATGGTTTTGATGCATTTGTAGTTCCACCATAGTATTCATCGACATTAACTCGAAAAATTCTCCCATTCTTGTTCTTTAGGATTGTCAATGAGAGTTGATTGAGCTCTTTGAGTCGAGTCACGAGCTGATGTGTCGGAAGTGCTTTGGTTTTAGTGGGGTTCTAGGCGAGTCTCGAAAGCCATGTAATGATTCATCAAACTTCACATTCATCGTCTCCATGATCCTCCTAGTTCTCTGTTATACACCACAGATGCCCTCGAGTTATCGAATATCCAATGAAGATTCCAATATCACCTTTTGCTTTCAATTTTCAAGATCTTCTCTGTCATTGGTAGGATAGCCTGGCGCCAAACACGTGAAAGTAAGAGATATCCCAGGTTTTCTTTGTTCACAAGCTCATATGGGTTTTATTGGAATCTTGGATGGATGAGGGATGGTTACGAGTGAAACAAGCGTGCAAGCGGCCTCATGATAGAAATAGCGGTGCACTAGAATAGATTAGCATTGTGCGGCGGCTTCACAGAAGTTCTATTTCTTCTTTCAACTACCCCATTACTGCTGTAGGTTCTAACAGCATTATGCGTGTGTGATTCCAACATCTTCAAAATAAGATCTTAACTCGATTAGTGAATTATGTACGTTATGTGCCTTTTACCACTGCGGAGTTTGAAGAAGTACTTGGGTCGTTTAAGAAGGTATTGATGATGCTTGGTGCTTAAATCTTTTGATCTCGGAAACTTAACCCATGTATATCTCGAATAATCATCAGTGATAACAAGAATATACATTTTTTCCATTAATGCTTTCAACTCTCATTGGGCCACATAAGTCCATGTGCAACATATGCAACTTTGCTTAGAACTAGAGTACGGATTTGGGTTTTATATGATGCTCTTGTGCATGATGGACATAAGTAGGTGTTGGTGGTGGGATCCAGATTGTGATGTTGTCTTTGGCAATTTTGTTGATGGTGTCAAAGTTGAGATGGGATAACGATATGTGCCACAACGAGGTATGTTCAGGATGCTCGTGTCATAAAACATATTGGTGATGAAGAGGCCATTTGATTGATGTCGATAGCATACAAGTTTGTATCCGATTCAGATTAAGAGATCGTTGCCATCAAGTTTCTCTGAAGCAAGCATTTTCCTAAAGCAACCTCTAAATCACGCATCCGCGTAGGCTAGAAACAAATTGTGTCTAATCCTTCGACATAGTAAACTTGAGTGATCAAATAATTTCCAAAATGTAGATCTCCATAACCCATGATGCATTTTGCTACATGTCATTTCAAAGCGTCACGGTTCCCATGAATTTCAGATTTCGAGACGAAATTGATCCCAGCTGATTCCGGTCATGTGCTTGGAGCAACCCGAATCGACAATCCAAAACGAATTTCGATAACACATACGATGCTTGAGAAAAAGATTGTGGAAACCGTTTTGATTTTGGTTCCTTTGGGTTAGAGGTAAAATCCTTATCAGCACTCAAAGAGTTTTCTCTGGGGAATTACGGTTTTATCACTCATTTGTACCATGCAGGTGTGAAAGTTCTACAGTAGGTTTCAAATATCATCCCTAATTATACATTGCCATAGTTCCTATGATAGTGTAAAGCCTAAGTCTTGCAACTAGTCTTCCTACTCTTTTAGCATAAGATCTTTTGGGACATTCTTCTTAACAGGATTAACAATCTCATTCTTAGAAACACAATCATCATGAACATTAGATAAAGATTTCTTGCAAGTTAAACAAGCGATTCAGCGTTTCATTAAACTTGGGATTTCATAGGTTCGGTTGAGAATACCTTATTCTTACAAGCGGTAAATTCCTAGGGTGTTCTTCTACTTTCTTCTCTTTATTCAAGCTACTACTCTAGAATGCGAGACTCTATTGTTCCTTGTATTGCTCTTAGGCTTTAGTCTGTAGCTCCCTAGAGGTGCTTTCTAGTCTGTGAAGGTAAGGCACACTCATTAGGATTCACATTTTATTAAGAGGGAGGTGGTTTGACTTTCCTAGTCTCTTTAGAGTGCATTTCTAAACTTATGTCGTTTCCATATGTTTTTTTTAGATGTGGAGGCTGACGCATTAGTGGTACTCATCTTAAAAAGGCTGGGTGCTAAAACTTTTGGTTTCTCGATTTGCTTTTCCCTTATCAACATATTGTTTAGGTAGGGCAAGTGGAGTGACTGGTTTTGATGAAACATTTTTCTCATTGACTTTTGGAGGCATAGAAATGAGACATTTTGGTTTGGAAACGGTTTGGGAACATTTGCTTTCCTCGGTCAATGGTTTTTAATCCACAGTTTCCACTTGCCTTTCCTTTTGACTTTCGGTGAGCCCTCAAAAGATCATTTTAGCTTTCATGTCATTGTAGACGCGCTCATACACGGATTTGTCATACTTGCATTCCTCGGTTTTTCGATCAAGTTGTTTTAAATATAGGACATTTTCTTTTCAAGTTTTTCAGGCTTTTTCATATTTTGAAACAATTGCGAGGAGGTCTCATCTCGGAGTCTTTCATGATCTTCAGAATATGTTTGCAAAATAATGGACATAATACATTAGTCGAACATCTTGAAGAGAGAATCATTCAAATTTTCCCAAACTTTGATGTGTTCAACACTTTCATTAGCTTGCTTTACCAGGGATTTATGGTCCTTGACAAAGTCATATGTTTCTTTCAAAAAGGTGCATTCAAAATGAATTACCCGAGTTGATGTTATTAAATTGAGGGCAATTTGAGTTTCAAAAACTTTTATGTTCAATATCAAAACTATTAAACGGATGTTTTATTTGTAATAGTGGTTTTAGTTTTAACAGTCTCTTGAAGATCCGCATTCTATTTTCACATTTTCTAAAATATACTGCATCACTTGTGTTAAAAGGATTGTTTGAAGACATTTGTTCAATGTTAGAAAGATTTGGAACAACAAAGCTTTAAGCGATTTTTGAAGCGGTGTTGACACTTTGTTTGAAACACTTGGTGTGGTGGAAAGCGTTTGAAACAAGCGAAATACCATTAATTTGGTTCCATTTATTATAATCAATTGGTTTGATTTCCGGATGTTTTTGTTTCATTTTGATCTACTCTCCTCAGATAGTTCTAACGTTTCAAGAGAATCATGAACAATTATGGGTTCATGCAAAGGTTTTCCATTGTACACATTCACGAGATTTCCTAGCTTTCTTGAGAAGCGAAGGAAGGGTGGTTACAAGTGCCATCTTATGTGAGAGTATGAAAGCGTGATTTACTTGATTAGAAAGCATCTTGTTTGATTTATTTGAATGACCCGTTATGAAATTGTCCAAAGTTTTGATTTTTTATTTTATCAGAATTTCATCAAGAAGAGAATCTTCTCGCTTTGAAAAATCGATTGATCAAGCTTCTTCTTCTCTTTTCAAGATTAGAATCATTGCTTTTTGTTTTAGAAAGTTGGTCATTTAAATGAAATTTCCTTGTTTAAGATTTTATTTTCAAGTTGATTCACATCAAGTGTATATATTTGATTTGCAATTTTTCTCTTAAAACCAAATCTAATAACCAATTTCTAATTGGACATTTTTGTTAGTATGAAATTCAAAGCTTTGGCGTGCTCCTTGTAACTCTCTCAAGCTCGGTGGTCAATTTAACATTGGGCCTTAACCCATGATTGACCTTACTAACTTTTTCAATTTCAATGCCTGCTTGATTGATTAATGATTCCAAAAATAGCGCGTGTTTCCTCATCGGTCTCGATTATTTTGTGCCACCTGAGCCTCCACTAGGATCCACATGGAGTTTGAGTTAGTATTGCATTGCTCTGACTTCGGTTGTCCAGGTATGTATCATAAGTAGAGTCTTTGGCGTCCTGCGAATCTTTTTTATCATGAGTAAACACATCAAATATGACATTGTTATAGCATGGATCAATGATTGGTACCTGGAATCTGCGTTGGCGTCATAGAGGAGGTGCGTGAGTCGTGTAGTACGCAGTCTCTGAAGATTTTCCATGAATATGCGATTCGCATGGTTTCTCGAGTCTTCCAAATCATCACAATAGCGAAAAATCATTTTCCCGGCACTCACGCATCCGCTGCATACGTGTCTTGTGAGTTAAAACTCGAAGAAACTCGGCATTCTTCTTCTTGTGCGGCAGTGGAGACGATTTATTGCCATGGCGTTTCGCAGCCAGTTATAACACTAACGATTACCGATTCACATTTCCATGATTCCAATGGGTACTGACATTCCCATTCGATTACCCTTTTAGCCTATTCCCAACGTATCCCATCGATTTCCCATTGACCCGATTACCACGATCACGAACGGCTGATTACCCATCTGAAATCTAGTAGCATATCCCTGTGATTCCCATAACTCAACCATTTGTCCTTGATTACCCATATTCACACCGTGTCACCAATTTGCACATTTCAGTGTTTGATGAAATCCGTTGGTTGTTGTTGGATTGAATGGTGGTCCTGACTTTTAGTCGCTTTACCCAATGAGTATGTCGATGCAAGCTTAAGCTACTAGATTAGTTCAAAATCGTGATTCCTTGTTCACGGTATTGTTGATCTGGATAGGGTTGTTGTTGTGGTTGTGGAATGTATTGCTGCAAGTTGTTGTTGTTGGAAGATGATGAAGCTTGTTGTTGTATATTCACTGGAGGTTGAGTCTTTGCCATAAGTGCCAATGGATCATGATTCTTTTGATCTTTCTTTCGACTTCATTCACTTGATTTGGTTTGTTTGAAAATCATTAGTTGATCAAAGTTCACATTAAGAAGGTCTTTTGTTTGGTTGACAATAGTGACATATCGTCCCCATTCTTACGGAAGATTGTTGAGAACTTGATGTTTTTGAGCGATAGTTCGGGTGTCGGCTAGTTCGATAAGCTCATTCATCAAAGTACAAAACCTTCCATAGTAGGATTCAATGGATTCTCACGGGTAGAAGTAAACCTTTCCCATTAGGTTAAACTTTTCTCCATATCTTGTTGACCAATTTACATTTCCGTGACAAAGCTCCAACGTTCACGCGTAAGCGGTTTCACAGCTGTCTACGCGTGAATGTTGGTAAAAACCCGGTTGGATAATATGAATTGCCATGTCATCACTGCCCGACTTTACGATCCTCTTAGGTGTATTGATTCTTTTTGAAGGCGAGAAGATGGTGGGGCGAGGTTGTTGCATCAAATTTCGGGGTCATGAACTTGTCGAGGTTTGAAGGGTCCATCTGAATGGATTTATCATGAGTTTCCATTAGGTTTTGGTCTTGATGTGCGAAGCATCACTTGTCCATTGAAGATAACCACCTTTTGCCAACATAGGAGGTGGTTTTGGCGGTGCATGAATATCTTGTTGAGTGTTGTGAATGTGATGCGATAAAAGGATTGATGTAGATCGATTCAACGATAAAGGAGTTGTAGTTGTGATGAAGATTAAGCCGGTTGAGGTGTTTAGAAAAGTATTTTCGTAACCTTGGTTCAAAAAATTTGCTAAAATTTGAAATTCACTATAAAATCAATTCTAGGACGTGTAAGAAATTTTGAGTTATGACAATTTTGGCCAAATTTGACGAAAAATTTGAATTTAGCCCAAAAAATTTGAATTTTTGCCGAAATTTTCACAGTTAAACCAAAATTTGAATTTAGTAAAAAATTGAGCGTTTAGTCTCCTAAAAATTTAAATTTTACTCAAGTTTTCGACCAAAAATTGATTTTTTTTTTTTTTAAACCTTTATGCATTAGAAAGAGCTTAGGCGAGAAGCGAAGTTCTACGAGAGTAGGCGATATGAAGCAGAAGTGATTGGTAATAGTAGGAAGCTTAGGCGTAGGATCTTATAAAGTACGGATCTTAGTATTAGGATTCCTTAAATGGGATCTTATGCATGAAAGTATCTTCGCAGCGTAACCTTAATCTTATCAGTAGACAAAAGTTACCGTAAACCTATACAGCGTAATTTTTGAAGTTATGTAAGTTACTCGTAAGCTTTTAGCTTATCGTAAACTATGGTTAAGAACCAAAAATCCTTTACTTTATCACAGTAAAGGGATATCCTAGTCGAAGTGTTCCACACATCAAGTATGAAGCCTTTGAGTAACAGATTATAGCTTCGAGATTCTTCACCCAAAAGTTATGAGTAGAAGACTTTATGCAAGGTTTGACTTTCTTCAGTAGAACTAGGGTTTTGACCTACTCGTAAAAAATTTCCAATGATTCAAACAATTTCTCTTGCACAGATAGCCTTAAAAACACTCCAATAACACAAATCTTTTGACCTTTTTCACCCAAAGTGCTTATAAAAGTTACGAGTAGAAATGACCAATACACAAAACCGAGTTCAAACTTGAAGAAAAACCACGTAAAGCTTGAACTTTTGCAAAAGCTGAAACTTTAGCACCAAATAAACCCTAAACCACAAGAATCTTGAATTTTTAAGTGCAAAAATTAAAGCTTTTATGCGTGAGCACTTTTTGAGGAAGCGAAACTCGTGTAAATCTACACAAACAAACTTCAACCAAAACACTCTAAACCATTGTTAAATGATTGATACCAATTGTAGGACCTTAGATATATCAACCTTATCACAAATACCCACATTACTAGAACACAAGTATATTATAGATTAAAACCAACACTTTATCGTAAATAGGAAAGGAAAAAGATGAAGATAAGAACTTGGTGACTTGAATATGAATTACATAAGCGTATGTTAGAGAGGTAGAGAGAAGAAGATGAAAACAATAAGTTGTGTATTTCAAAGGAAAACACACACACACTTTCACTCAAACCACCCCTGTGAAGGACTTTGAGGGGTATTTATATCGAATCAAGGGACTTGATGCCCTAAAAGGCTTTCTTAGCATGGGCTTAGGTTGGTTGGACATGGGTTGGATTGGATAAAAGCCCAGGCCTTACATAACTAGTACCCATTTAGCAGTCAATCAGGCCCGTTGACTATTCTATCGATATCTAACACCGTTACAAAGTTCCTA